>CAMZMU010000020.1:74234336-74622045 GCA_947311845.1 Poa pratensis
AGCTATTAAAAATTGGCCCACACCCGTGAATGTTAGTCAAATCCGTAGTTTTCATGGTCTTGCTGGATTTTTAGACGGTTTGTGAAGGATTTTAGCTCTATTGCTGCTCCACTAATGAATTAACAAAAAAGGGCGTTGAATTTACATGGGGGGGTAGCACAAAAGATGCGTCGCATATCGCTGACTTGTTTTCAGGGAGATCGTGAGATTGCATGGTGTTCCTCGGACAATTGTTTCAGATCGCGACGTAAAATTCATGAGCTATTTTTGGAAGACTCTATGGGGAAAATTAGGGACAAAGTTGTTATTCAGCACGACTTGTCATCCCCAAACCGATGGACAAACGGAGGTGGTGAACCGTACTCTATCCATGCTGCTGAGGACCATGATCAAGAAGAACATAAAAGAAAGGGAGGACCTTCTGCCACATGTTGAGTTTGCTTACAACCGAGCCGTCCACTCTACTACACAAATGTGCCCGTTCGAGGTGGTGTATGGGTTCAAGCCTATTACTCCACTTGAAATGTTGCCACTTCCAAGCCAACACCAATCTAGTATGGAGCTTCAAAGAGAGCTGACTATGTTCAGATGCCATCAAGGTGAAAGAAGAAATTGAGCGCAAAGGAAAAATGTTTGCTGAACGGGCAAACAAAAGAAGGAAGAAGCTATTATTTGAGGGAGACCTTGTATGGGTGCATTACCGCAAGGATCGTTTTCCGGACCGCCGCAAATCCAAATTAATGCCAAGAGGAGATGGACCGTTCAAGGTGTTGGAGAAAATTAATGATAATGCATACAAGATTGAGCTTCCAGAAGATGACTTGCTGTGAGCTCCACATTTAATGTTGCCGATTTGTCGCCATTCTTTGGAGGTGACGATCCAGCGTCGAGGACGACGCCTTTTCAGTGGGGGAGGATGATGAGGGCATCTCTACTATATTGCCACATTCTCCAATTATTAATCAAGACACAGAAGCCAAAGCACAAGATATTCGCATCGAGTTGCCGACCGGTCCGATCACGCGAGCTCGAGCAAAACAAATACAAGAACAGGTGAATTTAATCCTTAACGAGCACAACAATCTGTTTTCAGAGAATTTTATACTACCTAAATCACCTGTTTTATTTGTACTCAGATATGTCGATGCTCATCTCGGATACGTACTGTCGGATAACGGTGTTATTGGCGACCATCCTACCTGTGGAGACGAAACAAGGGCACACATACACAAGAAGCAGAGGGAGGGAGGCGTGGAAGCTGTGATGTGTGCGTGCCAGAGAAAGCTTAATACAAGTACTACTCCACGCCTGATTGCCGAGAGGACCTAGTACAAGTACTAGTTGAAGTCTGGAAGCTAGTACGTGAACACCCAAAGGCCAAAATCAATCAACTAGGCCTGTATGCCAGAGGTGGGCCGCACCTATTTAGGTCGGTACTTTTATTAGGCAAGTTAATTAGGATCCAAACCGATCGAGTTGGATTAGACTTCAGCCGTCGTGGCTTTTATATACGCTGTATCGAGACTCCTTAGGGCAGACTACGTTTAATCTAGAGATTGAAACATTGCAAAGTTGCTTGTTCCTCTTTTCCACAGCTCATACGAGGGTTCGTGAGAGGGATTGGGCGATACCGTGTTTCCGTTTCTGAAGATCAAGGTCAAGTTTGCTTTTCCGCTGGGAATTGAGGGCTTGGCGATCTCCGCTTCGTAGTCGGCGGCGATCAATCCGGTGCGTGTTGGGCGAATATCCATAGAGCCGCAAGTCCGTGCATTGGCGCGTGGTGTACGGCTGAGTGTTATTCGTGAGGCAAGCACTAGTTATCCACAATTCTACTGAGAAGATCGGGCGACCCGTATCACATGGGGACCAAGGTTCCCACAGGGTCCAAGACGGCATGGCGGAGTTGCCAGCTCGTCCTGATCCTTCTCTGACTGCGTCCTTCAGCCTCCTGCTCCGGCAGCACCGCCCCTTCTCATCCTGCTCCGGCAGCGGCACTTCCTTCTCCTCCTGCTCCGGCAGCACTGCCTCCTTCCTCCTCCAGCGTCGGCAGCACCGCCTACTTCTCTGACAACGACATCGCGGGGCGATTGAGGCGAGATGAACTGGAGATGGAATGTGGCGATGCGGTGAGGAGACGCCGGTTTAAAAGCACATGCGAGGAGGCGAGCGGCGACGCACTGCCTCCCGATTATTAACGCCGGCGCGCTTTTCCCAAGCGACGCACCGTTGGAGGAGGCAGCAGGTACAGTAGACTCGTTGCGACTGACGCGTCGGACCAGCCCGTCAACATCCGACGTGACGTGTGTTGCCGCGGTTGTGGGCACGCCCAAAAGCCTACCTAAAAACACGGCGTGAAGCGGGGTCGTTGGACACTCTATTGGGGTGCGCCGACAAGATTTGCCCTATTGGGCTCGCCGCTGGAGGCCGTTTTCGTGCCGGCGCACACAATAGAGCTATTGAGAACCCTACTGGGCGCGCCGATGGAGATGCTCTCAGTGCCACAACTAAGTCAAACCTCTGGTTAGACTGACCATTTCCATGTCACAGCACAAGAGAGAGTCACGGTGTTCGTTAGTGGTCGTGCCACTGGCTATATTTTAGTAACTCGGTTGCTGCTGATTTGATGATCTCAGATGTCTAGCCTAGTAGGAACTTACTACTTAGTCGTTGCTGATTTGATGATCTCAAATGTCTAGCCACTAAGGTATACTCAAACCACATCATGGCATTAGCTTTTACATTTACGATCATGCCATCAATCTGATGGGATGGTGTACGCTGTGGCGCCATTACTCAGGCCCTTTTATTAGTCTAAAAGCATAGTCGTCGCTCAGGTCAACGTCATAATTAAATCTCACCCATTGTACTGTATAGTATAGTTTTGCACAATTTGGATGCTTTCAGGCTGGTTGGCCTAGCACACACTGAATTGATCTCGTTCTCCCCCTTAACCTTGACTGCAAGTCTGCAACAACACACGAGACGACCCTGGAAGCTAAAGCTACAAGTCTTCCAATTTCTGAAGAAAATAGAGTCTACCGAAAGGTCCTGAATTTCGTTTGATATTTGATACAGTTCAACCAAAAATGATGAAATTTGAATTTTGTTAGGTCTGGGCTCGAATTCCACTTTAACTGAATTCTTACTGAAAGTTCAGTCGAATGAATTGTCTGGCCCAGTTCCTCCGTTGCAGTTGTAAAGGTTGTGATACATATTGTTCTAGGTCACGTGCAAATGTGAGTGCGTGACCAATATCAACGTCGAATAGCAAACGACGAACAGCTAAAGTTCAGCAAGAAAATCGAGCCATAAAGTAACTGATAGCAGCTGATGCAGTACACGCTCTGGATTCCGGAAGAGAGACAAATACCAAAGGTTCATGGTTCCCCAACAAATGTATGGATCACCACTTCCACGAGGTCCGTCTCAACGTGGATCGTCAAACACGAGAGTCGGACATGAAAAGTTGTTACAGCGATTTTCTAAAGTTTCACTCCAGTTGGTGAGGGAATTCGCGTCGATCGATCTGCTTTTCAAGGAGGGTTCACGCAACTGCTCCTCAGATATAGTATTCCTGAAAATCTCAGTCGACAGCAACTCCCAGGGGCTCAAATTGGACACGACAGTTTAGTTCAGATCTTCCTTTTGACAATAGCCGCAAGCCAGCAACAGATTATGTTTTCCATCACGGGAACATGGATAAGAATAACGGAAGTGCAGTTTGAGGCTGGGGAGAATATATAGTGGATAGGCTAGCTCTAATCCAGCAAGAAAGGTAAAGGTAAAGAAACGAAGGCATGCAAGTGAGCTTCTTTTTTGCTCCTGTAAATTTGACCCCGGTAGAGGGAACAAAGAAAAGAAGAACAGGCTCGTTTCGCGAAAATCTGTTTTGGCACCCGAGCTCTCGTTTGGTGGTATATTCTAGCCCTTTTCTTTATGTCGTTTCGATATTTTCATGTCTGAAAAAGAAGATATGCAGTTATTCTTGTTGAGCCTGGCTTACATTCTTTCGAGCAATGATACGTGGTTGTAAGAATGCTGCAAAGGCCTCTAGGACAAGGATAGGGAAGACATGTAGCACGCGGAGTCGGTCAATCAGTCAGATCATGCAATACAGAACAAAGTAATGGCTTGGTCAGTAGACTGGTTATCTACCATGATTAATTCCATGTGTCCTCGTATTTCTCTGTTTGGAGATCCCTTAGTGGAAACAAGCTAAAAGAATGAAAGAAGATGTAAATTTTATCTGCGGACTATTAGCTGATTTAGTTTTTAAACTCTAAAATTAACCAAGTTCGACTCTTAATTTGTAGAGGTTCCTATTCGGAAGTCGCCAGCAAACTGACTTAATTCTTTGCCATATTTATATGCCTTTGGATCAACATTAAGCCATCTTCATTTTTAAGCGATCAATTCCACATATATCTGCAAAGTATTCTAAAATTATTTATAGTGCAATTTTAGATGACTAGGATTTTCAAGAAAATCAAGCAAACGGGAATTAATATTTTTAATAGGCTTTCATAAGGAAAATATTTATTCATGACAAAATAAACAAACAAAAATAAATATAGGGAAATCAAGGGTTTCAGTTGGCAATTTTGGAGAGAGAAAATAGAAAGCTTGTGATAACTCACTGTAAATTTAGGAATTCATAAATAATCATGAATTATTGTGATTCTTCATGAATGTTAGTACTAGTTGGGAGATTTTTGAATTCCCTTTTTTTCATAGAGAACATCTCAATTGTTTTTCCTACATTTCATATTATTAAATTCCATCCAAAATTTACTCTCTTTTGACTTTTTTCATCAAATATACTTTTCTAGTTTTTTCTCTAATATTTCTTTTTCATTTTTCTCATTTTTTTAGTTTCTAAATTTAGAAATTAAGCACGAGTCTACAAATAGAGAAGTACAACCGACAATAAGTTTAACTACCCGTTTCCATGATTAATTCATATCGGAGCATTTGCACTCTTAACACATGGCAGCATTTGAATTCTACTACAGCGACCATTGGTTGAATGGGTTGGAGGGTTGTTTTACTCCAACCCACGAGATAGCAAACCTAAGTCTAATGTTGTCTTATTAAGATGGAGTAGTCTTTGAGTAAAACGAGAGAATACCAATGGCCATACCTCGCTCAGGCCATCATTCTCTAATTTTTTTTATTAGGATGTAGACATTTCTATGCCTCAAAACATTGGTGAGTAGGGAAATAGACATGAAACCTAAACTTGTTGTTTTTGGGCATGGCCCCTCACTGAGTGATTGGTTCGCTTTCGTCACTAAAGAGACGGATATGGTAACTTCGTCCATCTTGGAGCTCAATAATTATGAGTTGAAGGGCATGCACAGTAGGGCGATGTGGACTTTATCAGAGTTGCTACATTGGATTTTTTGTAGTTGGAAGAGAGAGAATGAATAAAGTGAATGTTGTAGGTTGTTCTCTTAGAAATCAATATAAGTTTATTTTCTCTGTTGTAGTTTATTTGATCCCACAATTAGTAACACATTTTCTCACTAAAAATTGATTATTACTCATTTGTTGCTAGGGATTTTGATTAAAAAAAGAGGTAAAACATTGCCTGACTTATATTTATTTGCTTCTCTAAATGATGTGGAGGAGCAATAAAAAATATCATGTCTACAATTGTGCATGCCCCCAAAACACTCATTATCGAGAGTAACGTAAACTAGTATCATGCATATGACACTAGTCTATGTTATTACATTCAGAGTGCATGGTATCATAGTTGTGAAATCATAGATTGCTTCATTAATTTATTTGTATGATTTATAGGGCCAGCATTTTTTTCTTGGAATACGACGCTATGTTATGGTATCATGATTTGATACTAATATCTTCTCTTTCCTCATTTAATTGCATGCCACATCAGCAATATTCTTAGTTGGCATTGCCTGAGGATGTATGATACCCCCTTTGTCTCAAAATGCAAGACACACATTATTTTGTTCGGTATTTGATGTAGGACTTTGCTCACTTATGTACATACCACATTATATGGATTGAGTATTTATAAATGGTATCATTGCATTTTTCTTGCAAAAGTGTTTCATCGCATATATGTTTATACTATTTTTATAACTACAAATCAGAGTTAAAAGTTGTAATTTGTTAATGAGCGAAAATTTAGGAAGTCTTACATTTTGAGACTAAGGGTGTACTACCTATGTTACCATTATGAGAGTCCTAATAGTCATTGTGTAAGCATATGCATAAGTGGTCGGTGTTTAGCTGGTGTTTTCGTTATTAGCTTTCTCTTGGACGGTGACTTTAGGACATCTACAATAGGGTAATCGTAAACCTTTTCTTAGAGACGTCTCGTTAGATCATTGATTAGTTGGAAGACAACGGATAAAGATAGAGAATGTTGCATTCCCTTTGCTAACGGACGATCTCTTAAGAAATCTATATTCCATTTTGCATATGTCTTTCCTTAGTTACACAATTTCCCACAAAAAAACTAAATCAATACTCATTAATTTCTATGCATGATAAGTAAGATAAATTGCACTGTACTACCTATATTTATTGCCTTTGTAAATGATGTAGAGTGCTAAAGGAAGACGGTCTTCTCTATAATCAACTTTTCAGCATGCATGTATAGTATCTATGCTGGTATATGCATGTCAAGTTAAAAATTTAAACACACAAGAGTATGTACCTTGGGATAAAAAACAGAGTTCTCTTTTTTGTGGAGGCTACGTATGATCGAATTTTTCTTACAGCTTTGCACGAATAAGATTCAAAACAATATGTATGCGCACGATTTATGACAAAATTTCTAAAAACTCAATAATACGAAATTTGCAGATTTTGGAACTTGGATACCCATTAGCCCGTGTCGATTCACATACTTTAGGGCCTTCTCTAATCTCTACCATTGTACTCCGTAGGGCCCGCTTGGATGCCGGGTATACGGGCTGGAAATGGCTGGAAATAATCTACGGAGGGTCGAAACGTCCGTGAATTTACGATGGCATACGTCCGTATTTCACGGAGCTGAATTCCACTTTTTACCCTCTAAGATAAACTTTGTGCCACTTTTTACCCAATTTAACAGAAATTTCTCAAAATTACCCCATTTAACAAACTGTCTTCCACTTTTACCCCCGTTTATATTTTACCCCGTCCTGACTGTTGGGTCCCACTCTTAGTCCGACGTGGCGTGTCCTAGTCAGCAATTGAGCCGAGCCGAGCCGAGACGAGTTGGTTTAACGTTGGTGCTAGTTTAATCTGGGCCGGTCAGACCTCGGTCGGGTCGTACCAGACCCGACGCCCTCTGCTCTTTCCCCTTGCCCATTTCCCCGAGCTAGGGAGTCGAGGGCAGAGTCGAGACCTTGAAGAACATGAAGCCGTCGGCGCGAAGGACATATGAGGGGCTCATAGAGTAGCAAAGCGAACCATGTGGTTTCTAGCTCGTAGATCCAGTTTTATGAAATGTGCAAACTAGCTAGTGGCTAACAAATCGAATTTAATTAATTTCATGAAGTAGAAACCTCAAGAGGGATCATGCACCATCTTATTAATTGACATCCTTCCTTCAGCCCAACATAGATGCCATTCTTTTTACTCTCCACGACATCATAAACAATACTTTGACAACATCCGGTTATGATTGATATTGCTAATCCTAAAGGTTGTCTTGCTTGCGGTTGAGGATCCTGGAGGTTTCTCTCAGGGGAGGATGATGGTGTGCGAGCGGGTATGGCGTCTGGTCGGTTCATCTAAACATCCATGCGATCGGGTCTGGCTCGACCCGACCGAGGTCTGACATGCCATGTCGGACTGAGACCCAACGGTCAGGACGGGATAAAATATAAAGAGGGTAAAAAGTAGAAGAAAATTTGTTAAATGGAGTAGTTTTGATGAATTTTTGTTAAATTGGGTAAAAAGTGGCACGAAGTTAATCTTAGGGGGTAAAAAAGTGGAATTCAATCCAAGCGCGGCCGTATATGTGAAATGCAGAGATCAACTAGCCCGAATTTTCCGGGTCACCGCTATAGGTCGTCGCACATGGAAACGGAACAAGTCGTCCTCGATGCACCGCCGAGAAAACGTGGTGCACTAGTCCTACTCGGTACGGCTGACATTTTCCTTGTTCGCTCGATCGTGTGGATAATACTGGCCCAGGCGTAGCCTGCATGAATCAATAGATTAGATTAGATTAGATAGATGGTTAGAGCGGCAAGGCACTATTAATCCCGTGAAAGTGGCAGGTAGTACGTACGAAAACGAAAGGTAGTTACTCAACTTAGCTGTAGCTGGATCTGCTGGCCTCACCTGCACGGCATGAGGTTCCGTCATGCTCTGATCGCCGATAAATACTGTATGAGCTAGACGAAGCGTCTCGCGCGCGAATTAGGCTTTGTTAGATCATCATCATCATTCATCACAATTGATCTGTTGCGTCACGGGACCCGCGTGGTGGTGGAGAGGATGCGCGGATCAACTATAGTGTTTGCTTGACCAGCGTCACGTTGGCGGTCGGGGATTTCGTGAGGATCGATCGGAGCGGGTCGTCGGCGTTGTCATGTGTGCATACGCTACCTCCTCCTCATGTTAGTTGCAATAGTCTTATGGACTCCAGTCACCATTTTTTTTGTATGATGTTTAACTAACATTGGTGGCCAACTGTCCAAGATCAAACTCATGTTAGCTTGTTTATTAGTTGGCATGGATTATCCGAGATCACAGTCAACTTCGCCCGTTTTATTGGTAAGAAGGTAACATTGGAAACTGAGCAATTTTCGGATAAGATTAGTTAATAAAATTAACATCACATATTCACTATATATTATATCTAGTTTGCATATGGGTAACAAAGTAAAAGTAGCACATAAGTGTTGACCGGAAAGGTAATTCCCACCACAATGTTGTTGTCGCTGGGTATGGCCGAGAAGAGAAATCAGGCGAATGGTCGTTGTAGATATAGTCGAACGGAAGAGATCGGTCATGTCAAGTCGTTCCTCTAAAATCTTATCAAATCTCTCCTGGTGCAGTATCTCAAGGAACGGAGTTTTGGAGACCTGCTCTTCTGGACGACCGTGCATGTGGTCACTGGATGGGGAATTCTCGAAATAGTACATTAAAAGGAATTAGGCTAGAGAGACAGGGAGAGAGTGGTGTGTTCTCGATCCGTCTGTTCTGTTCTTTATATATGAACAGGTAGATAATGCAATCGTCACGCGATGGAATAAACAGAGCACATGGAAAACATACACATGGGTGTTGACACATACACATATGGTTGGTGCATCAGGCAAAAAATTGAATCTTCCACCGAAACGAGTTCTAATTCAAACTCGATTCACGCGACGCGTGGTGAGACGGACCGAGGAGGAGGAGATCGCGTGAACTGCTCGTATTCTAACTCAGTTACCGTACAAGAAATGCCCTTATAAACACGTCCAACTATTTCCCGATTATTCTCACTCCCAGTTCCCGTACGTTGCATTTACCAAACTGAATGGGCATTTAGAATTTCAGAATTTGTTGTACTAAAAATGGGCCAAGTTCCATCAAAATCAACCAAAATCGACATCAGTATAGTGAAATCACTCACGGGCTCACGGCAGCCTACCACAAACCGGACCTTTCAATCCTGATCGACGGTGAAATTTCCAAGTGATTCACGGTTGATGAATTTGGCCTGTAATTATTTTAGCAGAAGAACCAAGAACACATGTTAGGGAGGTCTGATACAGTCGTGACAGAATCATCTTGTGATGCATCATGCAACAAATGATTCGTCGTACAGAAGTACTCAGCGCTACCAGCATTAAACATTACAAACGATACCGTTGCTGATAACTATGTAGCATTAGTCTTTGTCCACTACATTACTCCACATTGAATAATTAAGAAGATCATGAGGCATATATGGCCAACAGGATCCTTTTGGAAAACAAGAAAGGTGCAGAATGATATTCTACTTCCACGTGCAAGCATGTGGTGATCCACATTTCAAAACTTTAATATCAACATTACCTCAACACAAGTATAAGTTCAAAGACGGGTCGCTCCTAAGGGGCGGCAAACCCTAGCCATATCATCTCTTCCCTGCCGCCGCTGCTGCATGCCCTTGGAGGATGTAAACATGCATAGGCGAAAATCAGAAATCAAGGTGGTGACCCCAGAAAATTTTCGTGGTAGATCTGGGCATTGGCGGCTACATCGACAGGTGCAACAAAGACAAGAAGATGGACATCAGAGACGCCACCTATGGTGGCGGTGATGATTCATAATATAACTGCGTTCATATCTAGAGAGGGGGAGGCACTAAGAATGGCTTCAGTGTCTCCTATGTTTCAATTTGGTCCGCATATTAGGATGGATCATGGTTGCGATTGCAGTTGGACAACGAATAGGGTTTTGGAAAGGGTCAACCTTTTCCAAGTCCTTTGTTTGTCGAATCGGATTCCTCTCCAGCGAGGCCGATGGTGTGGTCGGTTCCTCAACACAAGGTTAGTTTGTCATGGATTTTTGATGTTGCATATGTTTTTTAAACATGTCGTAAACTTGTGTACTCCCTCCGTCCTAGTTCCCAGGGTATAATCCCAAAAACCATTTGTCCCATAACTTACTCACCTTCTAGGCATAATTGTATTTAATTCCATCTCAACTAGTGGCTAATTGCATCCCCCACCAATGCATGCAAAGAGTTTAGCCCCAATCAATTATCACCTTGGGCAAAGATATTCAAAAATTATGCCTTGGGTACTAGGACGGAGGGAGTATGTTGTTTTGCAAACACATGAACGAGATGCTACGAAGGTTCTGGGTGATTGTTGCAAATGATCCTTCAACGCCACTAATATTTTTGTCGAGTGCTATAGGCGTTGGTCTCTGATGATGCATATTATGTTTGGATTTTGTTCCTCGCGGATTTTGTTGTGACCAATGGAGATTTCCTGCAAATCGCGTAACCATTTGTTGTGTGTGTTGGTTTTGTTGAAATGTTGCGACGTTTTTTATTTGGACGTTATACTTATGGACACATCGTGGGAAGAAATGTTCGACGATGTTGTAATACAGAGTAGCACACAAATTTTGCTGCGCGCATGGGGTATGCTGGCTAGGGGTCTGGATGACAAACTTTACATCTCATCTTTTAGAAAAAAAAAATTAGACCATTTCTTTTACATGATAGGCTCTTTGGGGAGGTGTAAAACATGCAAAAAAGGAAAAAAGAAACGAGCGGTACCTTTCACGCGCAATGACCGCCCAAAACAGCCCCAAACAGCTAAAAACGTTTCCTTTTCTTCCGTTTCAAAATTAGCCAATGCCAAAACTCGCACCGCCCATTTTTAGACCACAAGGAAACAAAAAAGTAAAGAAACAAAAACATTTCCAAATCCCAGTTGCCTCCTGTCCCGTTGCGCCTCCTATTCAACACTCTCTCCTAAAAAAAGTCGACAAGAAGAGCCATCCCACCACCGTGTCACCAACCCAGAGCACCAAACCGTCCGGCCACGGAGGCAGAGGAGCCAAGCACCGCGCCTCGGGCCGGCGCGCCGGCCTCCTTCCATGCTCGCCGGCATCGGACGCCACGCCCGGCCATGCCCAGCCTGCTCAAGGACCGCCCCACGGGCCGCCTCGGCCGTCTAATCTCCGCGCTCCGCCCCGCGCGCGCCGGGCCCCTCCCCGTCCAGACCGGCTTCCCTACCTCCCTCGCCGACCTCTTCGTCAAGAACCATGGCCGCCTCCGGAAGCCATCCTCGTGCGCTTCCGCCACCTCCAGGCGCAAGAAGCGCGGCGTGCCCCCTTTGCCTTCCCCTCCCCTTTCACCTTCCCCGACTTCCTCTCCACCCTCGCCGCCTCCGCCGGCCGCCGTCTCGCCGTCAATCCAGCCAAGACCAGAGCCTCCGCCGGCCGAACCCGTCTGCCATGCCGGCGGCAGCGCCTTCGGCCTCGGCTTGGGATTCCTCGCGCTCGTGGGCGTGGTGATCTGGAGCAGGAAGGTGGTTGCGGCCGTCACCGTCGCCGCCTTCTCGCTTTTCCTGCTCGAATCCGTCAGGTCACTCTCGCTTTTTCGCCTGAGGCCCCGGGCCGTGGCGACCAAGGAGCTGGATTTCGGCGGCCGTGGCTACGTCTCGCCGATCCGGGAGGTGGAGGCGGAGCCAGAGCCGCCGAGACGGAGCTGCTCTGATTCCGACAGGTGGACCGATGATGTCGCCTCCATCCCTGCTAGTTCTGAAGACAGGATCGAAGAGAGGAGCGAGGCGGGCGACGAATCAAGCAGCAATTCCAAGGCGAGGTCGAAGAAGAGGTCCTGGAAGAAGCTGATTCCCAGGAAATTGCAGAAAGGCAGGATTCGTAAGGAGGAGGCGGAGGCGGATTCTTCTCCGTCAGTTTCTTTCCGCAGCGAGAGCAGCGAAGCGGACGCCATGGTTGTCGGGAATGCCAGGGCGACGGGTTCTCGCCGAGGCAGCGGACGCCATCAAGCGAACGCCGAGGCAGCGGACCCCGTTGCCAGTTCTTCGGATCCTTCGGGCCCTCGCCTAGGCGACGACGGCCCCGGGTTGGACGGCGAGGTGCGCAGCAATGGCGGGCCGATAGAAATCGACGCGTCAGCGGATCTCGCCGGGGTGGATGAATTAGGAGGAGGAGGAGGAAGGCGGCTCCCTTTTGTAGCTGCCGTCATCGTCGTCCTTGTAGGCCTGGTCGCCGGGAGGCTCCCGGCGGTTGCTCTCACCGTGCTCTTCGTTAGCTCGCTTCAGAGAGTGTTGTGTCGTGGTATGGCGTCAACGTGAAGGGAGGTGTTTTCCATGAAATGTAGGAATCGAACCTCCCGAAGGTTGATGTAAATTAGTGGCAATTATAAAGCAGAGGTGGTTATACATATCTGTTCTCGTTGTTCTTGACTCGTCAGTGCTCCATGGCTTCCCGTACAGCTTTGGATTCTTCTGGCCATTGTCCATGGCTGGACCTGGACCTGGACCAGGGCGGCCGCAAAAGCTGGTGCAGGCAAGACAGGCAGGGAGAGGAGAGCAGAGCAGAGCCATCATTCCAAAGCAGCCTCTCCGCTCGCCGCGGTTCGCGGATCACGAGGCTGTCGCGTGCCTGCCCTGCTATAGCTTCTTCGCTACGGCTACGAACGCCTCGCTTTTCCGCTGCTGCCTTTGCGACGGAACGGGCTTCACGGGGCAGCCGAGGCCGTCGGCGACGAGAGACATGTGAGCGTGTCGCCACCGCCACGTCTCGGCCGGCGACGTGCATGCCTCGTCTCACCTGCATTTTAAATCAGTAAATTTCAATCAAATTCGTTTTGCTCTCGATTGAATCCATTAAATTGACGTCTTCTTCTTTTCGCGTCCCTCCACGGAGTTAAGCCAGTGAAGTGGGCTGGAATTCAGCCTCAGTCGCTGTCACGTACGTAGCACTCCGACGAATTTTGAACTGATGCAAGTCAAGCAGTACCTGGCAAAGCCTGCTTTGTTTTGTTCGGAATTTTCAGCACCTTTTGTCGGGCTCCTTCTGGTCAAAGTCTACCAGATTTTGTGCTGGTATTACTCCAGCCTTGAGGAGGACGCGTTATTTTATTCTAATCACGGTAGATTAACAAACACTACTACCCATTATTAAGAATTTAAGATTGCATGACATGGTGTTTGCCCTTGTATTTAAGAGTGACTGTAGCTTAACCAATTCCAAGAATGATAATTTCCCTACTGGAAGTTCACCTCTGAATGCCCACAACGCACCCGAAAGATCAAGACGGCTATCGTCCTGAAAATATGTAATGAACGGAATGATAGGGTTTTGAACATCAAATTCGTCACGCCGTGCACACTCATCCAAAAAATCAAGAGCGAAAGCCGCGACTGGATGATGGCAGGGCCCAAGCACCTTGCGGAAATTATCTCTTAATATGATTGTTGTGTACTTTTTTCCTTTGGGCTTAGGCCCCCACGGTGGTTTGCTCCTTCTATATCAACTAGAATGATAGATACCCTGCGCGTTGCAACGGGAACCTGAAAAGAAATTATAGGAGTATAAAGTAAATGATTTTTTATGCATGAAATTAGGATTGAAAATGATAAGGAAACTTTCCGAATGTTTTCGTAGAAAAAGGAAATGAAGATCAAAAAATGGAAACAAAAACGGCATTTTGCAGAAACAAAACGGAAACGACATATTCAAAAATGGAAATGACAAAGGCATTTTGCCGGTGTGTATGACGTACACATCTGCCTTTCTTCTCGACCGGAGAAGGAAGGAGTTCTCGTGTTGCGGTAAAATTAAATTCGGCTTCGGCTTGGATTGGATGGCCCCGCGTGGAAGAAACTGGGTTTGCCATGCTTTGGTTTGTGTGTGCTCGCATGGGGACTGAGCTTCGGTGACTTGTAGACTACAAGTCACCGAGAGACTTGTGCCCATGTTAGCCCTCTGTTTTAGATCCATTGGACAAGATTTATCCAAATTTGTAACTCAAAATAAAAAATGTTTGGAAAAAAGTTGAAAAAATCCAGTAAATCACAAATGCCTCGATTTATATTCTGGAAAAGTTGCATCCTATTTCGATTAATATTATGTAAATAAATAGCATTTTACCATTTTAAGCTATAAAATTTACTTATTCACAAAATAAAATAATGGTCAAAATGAAATGAAAATTTCCCAGAGTATAAAACGAGGCATTTGTGATTTACTGGATTTTTTTCAATTTTTTTCGAACACTTTTTATTTTGAGTTACAAATTTGGACAAATCTTATTCATTGGATAAAACGAGGAACATTATAAAGTATCAATCCATTGTTGAATGCCTTCCGTATGGATAGGTTTCTGCTCCGTGCATAACAAGCGCAAATGATGTCTTGAACCCGGCCTCTAATCAAGGGCGAAGCCAGCATATAACAGTATTGGAGTCATTTCCACGCGTTCAGTTCATTTTCTTCCAATGAACAATATTTTTCACTAATGTATCAAAGGTTTCAATTAGATCATTGGTGTTAATTGGCCCCACTAATTGTACCTAGATTCGCCCCTGCCTATGATACACACGCTTGGATGGATAGCTTGATCATCAAAAATAAATTTCTTCATACTTATCCACAAGCTCTAGCATCCAAGAATGATAATTTACTTGAAGCAAATTATCATGTCTCTTCCTTCCCTCTTCAAGCATATCTATAAGGGGAAGGTTAGTACTCCCTTCGTCTCAAAATATAAGGCGCTATTTTTGTGTTGGTCTTTGATGGTTGGTTTTGACCAGTAATATATACTAAATAATATGGAACGATAATGTATAAATGGTAGCCTTTGATTCGTCTTGCAAAACTGTTTCACTTCATATGTCATTATACTTATTTTTTGGACATAATAGAGGTACAAATATTGGTCAAACTTGTATAGCGTTGACTAGCGAAATTCAAGGGCACCTTATACTTTGTGACAGGCAGATTATTCCATCCAATATTTAGGCTCCATAAGAAAATCCGGCTCAAGACACATGGATGAAGGGTTTCAAGTTCACCTTCCTCACATAAACATGTTGATAGTTCTACGAAGAATTATTTTTTTTTACCAAGAGATATCTGATATTGAGCCTATCTTCCTTACATATTGTATTTTGGTCACTATGTACTCCCTTCGTTTTAAATTAGATGACTTTCATTTGGCCAAATGTGGATGTATCTATACTTATAATATGTCTATATACATCCACATGTGGATAAATGGAAGTCATCTATTTTAGAACTCAGAACGGTAAGAGTACTTATCAATAGTTAAGGAAAACGCTAACAAACAGCCGGAGGCTCGAGTCCTCCGGTTCCTTTGCGCGACACGCGTCCTAGCCTGGCCCACCACGTTCCGCTCGGTCTTATCGATTCTCGCCATCGTCTTCGATGGGCACATCTTTTTCCCCTTGTCTGCAAACCACACTGCTGTCGTCCCACACCACGCCTCCGGCCTCCGCCCTCTCACCCATGCGCCGCCGCCGGCCCTATCACCCATGCGCCGCCAGCCCACTCGCACACAACGTGTTCCTCCTATCTTCCCATCTCGACTTGCTCACATGCAAAAGCTCGAGCGCCTACTCGATGCGGCCGCTGTCTCCCTCAATGGGGAAGGATGACCCAAGGCGATGCTGCAACGGAGCACCACCGGTGCCCAAGCTGCCCGTCACCGTTGTGCGCCCGATTTTCCCCAAGGTTCCGTGCCACACAGCTCGGTCCTATTTACCCCCAAATCCCACTCTCTCTCTCTCTCTCTGCAAACAAGTCTGTCATTTTCCGTCGAGGCCGACGATGCTACAGGGGTAACCCGCGCTGCTGCAACAGGAGTTTGTCGTAGCTGCAAAGGGTGGACGGCGTTGCTGATGCATGTAAAATGCATACATGAACTTTACATTTTATTACTTGATATTCCAACTTATTTGCAACTTATATGATGTTATATTCATGTTTTATAATGATTTCGGGGATTTTCTAAACAATCCCCCCCTCTTTTGGTTCTAACTCTGTTTTCCAGAAAACGTCTTTTTTAGGGTTTCGGACTTTCCGGGAGGTTCAGGACTCCAAAAAGGGCAAGGCCAAAGAGCACGGTTCAGAATTTTCGAGACGAACGCAATGGGCCTAAACTGAAGACCAGCAGCCCAGCCAGCTGGAAACTAGAGGGTCCCACGCGGTCAGATTCCCTGGCCGCGTGGGACCACCTCTTTTCCCCCTCGTGGCTCCGATGCCGTCCGTTTTCGTCTCCGTGGCTTCGTCTTGACCTAAAACCAACTATAAAAAGAGTCCCCCGAGGAGTTTTGCGAGAAGGCGGCGGAGAAACACGAAACACACGAAACAGAAGACAGAAGGCTGCCGCCGGAGAAGATCGGAGGGGGGAAACGCTGCCGGAATCACCTCCGGAAGGCTCCTCCATCCCCCCTCCGGAGTCTCCATCAACACCAACGTCAAGACCAGCAGTAGTTCTCTCATGTTCCTGGGGGCATATGATGGATTGGCAATGATCTATATATAACATGCGTTGGTATTTTGTCTAGTGTTTATCTTTTATGTAATTCTATGATGGTGTTGTGTGAACGTCGACTGCACATCACTTCACCTAGATGGGCTCATAGGAGAACACCGTAGTGTAATGGAGTGAGGGAGACTTGGGAGGACATGTAAAAATGAGACCGAATTATGAAGTTACTTTATGAGGGGATTAATATCGGGGACCTTAGAGTGTAATGCTATGGTGGGATTTTATATCTTAATAACTCTTGTGCAGTCATTTACTTGGCCACAAGATCCATCATAAGAGGTTTAGTATATTTATTTAGCTATACCTAATAATGGCTCCGTCCTAAGAAGATTAAAACTTGACAAAATGCTACTTTGTTGTTCTAGAAATATTTATGCCATGAAGTCTAGGTAGCCCTTGGGAACGTTCTCCACTTATAAGAAAGACACACTTGAGCTTGTCCTCTTGCTGCATAGAGGATTGGGCTTTTCTCCCTTTGAGAGCTGTCACCTGTTACCATTTACCTGCTGCATTGTCACTGTCTTGCAATCATACAATCGAAAATACCAAAAACACTTGCATCTTTTATTATCTATTTATCATTTCTAATAACCAATACCTTCAGTTCCTCGTGGGTTCGACAACCTTTTCTATTCGAAAGGTACTACAATTGATCTCCTGCACTTGGGAGTCATCAAGATACTTTTCTGGCGCCGTTGCCGGGGAGCGTAGCGCTATTGGTAAGAAGTTTGGTAAGGAAACTTGAAAGGTGAATTTTATTTACTGTTTTGTCTCATCGCTACTATGGCATTTATGAATCGTGCTTCGCTGCATCTTGCTTTATATGAAAGTGCTTATGCTAATGCTCCTAAAGTGGTTGAAACTACTGTGTCTGAGGTACCTAAAGTGGGAATTAAAATTCCCGTTGATCATGTTAAAAGAGTTATGAAAAATCTATTTACAGGAGATGGAACTAAGTCTGCACGTGAACACGTGGAGACAATTGAAGACATATGTGGTTTATTTAGGCTTCCTGATATTTCTGATGATCAGATAAAAAGGAAGCTATTATATTTGTCTTTATCTGGTAATGCTCGTATTTGGTTCAAGTCTTTGGATGAAGAAGTTACTATTGTATGGAGTAGTTTGAGGAAGGTTTTTCTTAAATATTTTACTCCTAAAGAAAGAATTATTGCTGCCACGAAAAGTACTAATATTTTGCAGGAAGAGGAGGATAAAAACCTAAGCTTGGGGATGCCCGTGCAACCCCAAGGAGATGATGAAAATGATGAACAACTAGAGAATGAAGAGAAGAAACATCCACCTTCACCACCTATGGATGAGGGTAACACTCAAAATCTTGTTGATGATAAACTTTGCTTTTATGATTCTGATGATGAGGAGGACTATCAACCTATGCCTAATGAGAACATTATTGATAATAATTTTAAAAATGATGAGGAGTATGGTTTAGACATGCTATATGATAATGCTTTAGATGATGGTCCTATGCCTATTGATAATTCTCCATGTTTAGAACTTGTTACTACTTCATGTGAGGATAAAAATGATATACTTGATGTTGGTAAAAATACTCTTACTTATGAGAGTCCTACTTTATTTTTGAACTCTCCTATTCACACCGTGGAGGAGAAGCTTTTATATGTTGAAAAGTACTTATGTGGGCTGAAATTATCTTACACCAATGACCATTTCACCCATAACCATCATGTTGATAGTGCTTCTTGCAATTATTTTGAGAGAGGAAAACACACTAATAGCTCACATAATAGTTTTAATAATCCTCTATATGTTCCTAAGTTTGCAAAGTTGCACCAATCTAATAGTTCTTTTATCAAATTTGCTTCCACTACTTGTAACTATTATGAGAGAGGAAGAAAGACTTGTCTTTATGTTTCTATGTTATTTAAAATGCAACCTACTGAGCACCACATGCATTGGTTACCACAAAATTGCTGCTATTTATTCATATATAAAATGCCAATGCATAGGAAGTGGGTTATACTTAAAAGTTAATGGTTTAATGTTTTGTGGTGTGCTCCTTATGCTTTCATTTCCTATTCAGTTTGTGAAAGGACATTTTGTGATCTCTTAGTTTTGTGTGTTAGTTAACAACACTTTGGATGTTTTAATCTGGTGATAAGTGATGCAGGTTTTATTGTGTACAACATGTGCATCAACACCAAAAAGAGAAATGCTGAATTGTTGCTCAGCCCCTGGTGTGGGCCGGAGTTTCCGGCCTCTATGACCGGAGTTTCCGGTCCCTGGTCTTTTCCTCGAAGGAACAGCAAAGCTGCTGGGTTGTTGCTCAGCCCCTGGCGTGGGGCGGAGTTTCCGGGCCCCAAGGCCGGAGTTTCCGCCCCTGGCCAAACATTCCGGCCCCAGGGCACCGGAGTATTGGCCCAAGTCTCAGTCGTGAAGAAGTTGCTCAGCTCCTGGTGTGGTGCGGAGTTTCTGGCCCCTGCAGGCCGGAGTTTCCGCCCCAGGCCGGAGTTTCCGGTCACTAGGGCCGGAAACTCCGGTGTGATTCTTCTCTGCAACGGCTACTTTTCTGGGAGGGGTATATATACCCCTCCATCTACCTCCAGCCAGCTAGCTCGCCCAGATTTGAAGACACCATTGTTGCAAGCTCAAGAATCACTAGATCTCCCAATCCCTCCACCCAAACTCGTTGATCTTTGGAGGATTGAAGGAGAAGGCCCCGATCTACATCTTCACCGAGCCGTTTGTCATTTCCCCCTCATTCACTTGAGGGACCATTTGCTAGGGTTTCCACTAGGAAAACCTAGCCCCCTATTGTACTCACTTGATTGTCTTTGTGACAGATTGTAGCTATTTGGGAGCCCCCAATCCTTTGTGGGTTGTGCCCCAAGTCGTTGTTGTAAAGGCTCCGGACTCCGCCTTGAAGGTTTCCGATAGTTGAAGTGAACCAAACCTTTGTGGTGCGGTTCACCGGAGAAGAGGGTGAGGCCTTTGTGGCCGTTGAACCATTGTGTTGGTTCACACCTCTCCAACGAGACGTACTCCCCTAAAAAGGAGGAACTCGGGATTACATCCGTGTCTCCGCGTGCTTTGACTTCGGTTACCTCTATCCTTGTTTACCGTCTTATTATATCGTGCTTAGTTGCTAGCTTGTCATATAGGTAAATTCACCATAGTTGCATATCTAGAGAATTTACCTTTTGTGTCAAGCCTTAATTTGAAAAAGACTAAAATTGGAGTAGCACCTATTCACCCCCCCCCCCCCTCTAGGTGTCATACCGATCCTTTCAATTGGTATCAGAGCAAGGCTCTCTTGTTTTGGGCTTAACCGCCTAAGAGAAGTATGACACAAAGTGAGGATGAGGCCGATCTTGCCAAGGCCAAGAGACCATGGCATCCATGGCCGATATCAAAAAGTTGGAAACAACATTGACATCGTCCATGAATGACATGAATGTCAAATTTGGTGAGTTGCGTGACATGCTCATGAAACTCACAAACGCCAAGGTTTCGGAAACCATCCCACTAGAGGGCATCTCTAACTCCGATGAAGGTGATTCCGAGGAGGGTAAAAAGAAAAATGAGAAGGGGGTGGAAACCACCTCCGGATCTAAACCAACTCCTCCACCTCCTACCAAGCATGAAGATGGGAAGGAAGAGTACCATACCGTTCCGGGATGGTACCCTATCGACCCACCTATCACCACCCGCATAAACCCCATTGGTCCTCCACCTAAGCTTAATGCATTAGCTTTTGCTAGTTGGCAACGCTCAATGAAATCTCATATTAACAGTGCCTCTATCGAGCTTTGGAGGATCATTGAAGATGGTTACAAGGTTGCGGATCCAAGCAATGTGACAAGAAGAGAATTTGCCGAAAAGCAACTCAATGCCTCCGCACTCCATATGATTGAACTTTCAGTGAGTGAAAGTGACAAGCATTATGTTCTCAATGCCACCACCGCCAAAGAAGCTTGGAATTGTCTTGAGGTTGCATTTCTTGGGAATGAAAGCATGAAGAGAAACCGATATGAGTCTTTGAGCAATGATGCCGAAGGCTTCTACATGTTTGACAATGAGACTCATGAAGACATGTATGGAAGACTCAAGACTCTTGCAAAGGCCTTCTTTGATGTGGGGGCAACCTATGTGGATGATGCTTATGTCAAGAGGAAGTATGTGAATGCTCTCTTGCCTTTCGAGCCCATCGAGGTGAAGTCCATTCAAGGAAGACACAACTACAACGAAATGACATCCAATGAAGTTATGCAAGAAGTGCAAGCCTCCAAGGTTGCCACCAAGAATGCCGAAGATAGCCGTGCTAGGGCCATGGGGATGAAACAAGGCCCCTCACTTGCTTTGAAGGCCAAGGTGGTATGTCTTGATGAGGTTGAAGCGTGCCCAAGCAACATTGCTCCAAATGATCTTGAACCGGCTCTAAATGGTCATATAGCTCTTGCCACAAGAGAGTTTTGGCAAGACCCGGCAAAAGCTAAAGCCAAGGTTGATAAAGAGAACAACTCAAGTGGGAAGAAAGAGCTAGCCTCAAAGTGGAAGACGTGCTACAATTGTCATGACAAGAACCACTACATAAGAGAGTGTCCTTATGAGAACCGAGAGCAAAATGGTGGGAAGCTCATCCCCAAGGACCACTCAAGGTTGATCCAAAAGAAGCCCGCAAGACCAAGGAAGCCTTTCTACAAGAAGGCACCAAAATTGTGTTGGTGGCTCAAGAAGAATATGCCACAAGTGATTCCGAAGATGAAGATGCACTACTAATGAGGTAGCCGCATTGGCTATTGTATCAACTCATCATCTTCTCTCTTTGAATCCCCCAATGAGAACTTCTCCACCAACAACGCTCGTTGCCTCATGGCTAATGTCACCGAGGACTATGCTTCCGGTGGATCGAAATGGGTGGTTGATAGTGGATGCACTAGTCATATGACCGGAAGCAAGGAGATTATGACGGAGTTGAGACCAAATCTAAATAACTCATCCGTCTCTTATGGTGACAAGTCAAAGGCCGAGGTAAAGAGTCTCGGCAAGGTGGTAGTTGCAAGGGATATCACCCTTGTAAATGTCATGCTTGTTGAGTCTCTAGGTTACAATCTTATGTCCGTTCGTGCTCTTAATAAGATGAACTTTGATGTCCATTTTACTATTGATATGGTGGTACTCTTGAGGAGCAAGACTCTAAAGGTCATGTTCGTTGGGTATGTTGAAAATGAGTTGTTTGTGGTAGACTTTTCGGGGTCTACCAACACTCAAGCAATATGCCTATTCGGAAAGGCCGACGTGGGGTGGTTGTGGCATCGCCGCTTGTCCCATGTCAACATGAGAACTTTGCAAAGTCTTCACAAGGGTGGCCACATTCTTGGACTAAAAGAGGATGTTTCTTTTTCTAGAGATCGTCTTTGTAGGGCTTGTGTTGAAGGAAAGATGCATGATTCTCCCCATCCGGGCAAGACCATCATTTCATCAAAGAGGATATTGGAACTTCTTCATGTTGATCTCTTTGGTGCCGTGCCTCAACCTAGTCTTGGTGGGAAGAAATATTGTTTGGTGATTGTTGATGACTATTCAAGATTTACTTGGGTTTATTTCTTCAAGACGAAGGATGAACCCAACAAACCGTCATCGACTTTTCCAATATTGTTCAACGCCAATACAATGTCCCTATTTTGGTCATTAGGAGTGATAATGGCTCCGAGTTCAAGAACTACACCTTAAATGAGTTTCTTAGTGAAGAGGGGATTCGTCATCAATATTCCGCTGCATATACCCCTCAACAAAATGGTGTAGCCGAAAGGAAGAACCGGACTCTCATGGATATGGCAAGGTCTATGTTGGCGGAGTTTAAGTCTCCGCTATTCTTATGGGCCGAGGCTATCTCCACGGCGTGTCACTCATCTAACCGGTTATTCTTTCGTGTTGGCAAGAAGTTTACATCTTATGAGATGCTCACCGGCAACAAGCCCAATGTCTCCTACTACCGAGTTTTGGTTGTAAGTGTTTCTATAAGAACAAAAGTGTTCGTTTGTCTAAATTTGAATCTAAAGCTTTAGAGGGTGTTTTTGTTGGTACGGTGCCGAATCTCACACCTATAGAGTCTATGACAAGACCGTTGGGAAAGTCATAGAATCTTGTGATGTGAGGTTCGATGAGAATGACGGCTCCCAAGTGGCGCAATTTCATGTTTGTGATGTAGATAATGAGGAACCTCAAGATGCAATAAGAAGAATGGGGGTTGGTTTCCATCGCCCCATTGAAATCCATCATGAGCCTCCTCAAGCAAGTCCTAGCTCCACTCATGTGGAGACTCCATCATCACAAGTTGAAGTTGCACCTTCTATGGAAGCAAATGATGCACCTACCCAAGAACAAGTTCAAGCCCTCCTCATGTTGACCAAGTTGCTATGCAAGAACAAGTTCTCCTATTGTTGCTAGCCAAGGTCATGACCAAGATCAACCCTCTCCTTCCTTTGTTGAAGATGTGCTTCAAGATGATCAAGGTCAACACTCCGGTCAAGACGGGGACTCAAATGATCAAGATGATCAAGCGAAATTCCTCGCATCAATGAGGATATCGAAACCCGTCGTATAGCAAGAGTCAAAAAGGATTGGAGAAGAAAGAGTCTTCATCTAGAAATATCATTGTTAATGTCAAGAACAAGGTCACCACAAGAAAACAATTGGCAAATTTCAATGAACATCAAGCCCACATCTCTATGGTGGAACCAAAGAAAGTCTTTGAAGCTCTTGAAGATCCGGATTGGTTGGAAGCCATGCATGAAGAGCTCAACAACTTCAAGCGCAACAAAGTGTGGAATCTAGTGGAGAAGCCAAAAGATTGCCTCAATGTTATAGGCACCAAGTGGATATTCAAGAACAAGCAAGATGAGCATGGAATGGTTGTGAGGAACAAGGCAAGATTGGTAGCTCAAGGGTTCTCAAGTTGAAGGCATTGATTTTGGAGAGACCTATGCTCCCGTGGCTCGCCTTGAGTCCATCCGTATCCTTCTTGCATATGCATCACATCATAATTTCAAGTTGCAACAAATGGATGTGAAAAGTGCCTTTCTTAATGGTCCTTTAAAGGAGTTGGTATATGTTAAGCAACCTCCGGGATTTGAGGATCCACACTTCCCTAACCATGTCTACAAACTTGATAAGGCGCTCTATGGTCTCAAACAAGCACCTCGTGCTTGGTATGAGCACCTAAGAGAGCTATTGGTAGACCGTGGCTTTGAAGTGGGGCAAATCGATCCCACTCTTTTTACCAAGAGGGTTAAAGGGGAGCTTTTCATATGCCAACTTTATGTTGATGATATCATATTTGGCTCTTCTAACAAAGCTTTTAATGATGAATTTTCAAAGCTTATGACCGATAGGTTCGAGATGTCCATGATGGGAGAGTTGAAGTACTTCCTTGGTTTTGAGATCAAGCAATTGAGTGGAGGGACCTTCATCTCTCAAGCCAAATATATCCAAGACATGCTCAAGAGGTTCAAGATGCAAAATGCTAAAGAGAAGAAGTTTCCTATGGACACCAAGTGTCATCTTGAACTTAATCCAAAGGGTAAAGATAAGGATGTTGATCAAAAGCTCTATCGTTCTATGATTGGTTCTTTGCTTTATCTTTGTGCATCTAGACCCGATATTGTGTTGAGTGTAGGAGTGTGTGCAAGGTACCAAGCGGCTCCCAAAGAAAGCCACCAAACGGCGGTTCTTCGAATCTTTCGATATTTGGTTCATACCCCAAGGTTTGGTTTGTGGTATCCTAAAGGCTCAACTTTCTCTCTTGCCGGTTACACGGATTCGGATTGGGCCGGTTGCAAGGATGATAGGAAATCAACTTCCGGGGCTTGCCAATTCCTTGGTAGGTCCTTGGTGAGTTGGTCTTCTAAGAAGCAAAATTGCATATCTCTCTCCACCACCGAAGCCGAGTATGTGGCGGCCGCTAGTTGTTGCACTCAATTGTTGTGGATGAGGCAAACTTTAAAGGAATACGGTGTCCATTGTGACAAAGTGCCTCTTTTATGTGACAATGAAAGTGCTATCAAGATTGGCCACAACCCGGTGGAGCACTCAAGAACGAAGCATATTGAGATTCGCTATCACTTCATCCGTGATCACATCAACCGGGGTGAATTGAGCTTGGCTATATTCCCACGAAGATCCAACTTGCCGATATGTTCACGAAGCCACTTGATGAAGCAAGGTTCACTTATTTGAGGCATGAGCTAAATATCATCGATTCGGGGAGCGTCGCTTGAATATCTTGCATACACACCTATATCTTAGCTATATGTTTGGTTTAGGTGTAGGCATGGACATAGGGGGAGTGCGGTCCTAATCCATTGGACTATCCCTCCCCCCATTATGCCGATAGAAAGAACTCATTTTGTCTCTATATTGTTCATTTTATGAATTGTGAGCTTAAATGACGAGTAGTGGCGGTGAACCCAAGATATATCTTCGCGGTGTCACACCACATACACTCATACATGGTGGCTTAGGCCACCGCCATCTTCTTTGTGAAGATTTGATCTTGTTGGAGCTTTATGGCCTTTTTGCCTATCCGTTGGTTTTATGGAAAACACACTCAAATGATGCTTCTTAATGTTTTCTTTATGCCTCTTACCAAGTTTGAGTGTGAAGTACCATTTCCAGTGACTTTGTGTCCCATCCCAGGCCTATCCCTTCTGAAAACTTGCTCCTCTTGCATCTTGCATGTTCAACAACAAAATCTGGCATTTTTGAGTTGGTGGGGCCGGAAACTCCGGTCCTTTGGGCCGGAATATCCGGTCTGACTAAAGTTTCCGCCCTAAACCCGGAATCTCTGGCTTAGGCCGGAGACTCCGGTGTTTAGGCCGGAAACTCCGGTCTGGGCAGTTCTCGCAGGGGTCCAAAAGGGGATCGGGGTGTGAAAGGGCATGGCGCCCCCATGTGTGGTTTTGGTAATTAATGACAATCTCTATGGACTAATGGTTGCATTGAGTTTTACTTGTAGTGTTTGTCCATAGACCATACTTGAACTCCATATGTTGGATTCAAGGTTGATGCCATGAGTATATTGATATAATGAAGTATTTGGCATCAAGATCATATCAACACACAAAGCTACAAGATGTACCAAGTGGGATCATGTATCTCTTGGTATGGTAAGCAATTGTCCATATAGCTTTGTGAACTAACCCATGATATGTGTGTAGCATTTCTATGTGTGGTTAGGTATCTTTCTATGGGCTTGCATCAAATGAAGATTTCATATGGCCCATGATCGATGACGTAAAGTGGTGATCGTCATCAATGTTGAGAAGCGCAAGTTTAAGAGGAGCATCTCGAAGAAATCCTAGGCTTGAAGCTTGCCACCCATTTAGAGATAATGTTCATGTGAAGATGTGCTAAGAGAGGCTATCCCATAGTGGAGTATGGGGGAGCAATGTTTGGGTCTTCACCAAGCGAAGCGCAATCAAGAAAGGTGGTCCACTTGAAGAGATCAAGATCGACGTCATCTAGCTCAAGTGGAATGCGCAAGGCAAAGGTATGATAGGGTTTCTATTTACCGGTCTCATGGTACTAGTTGGGAGACCGGGTTATAGGATAGATACCGTACTATCAAGAGGGGCTCTCGATTGAGCTTTAGCGTATCAGTTGGAGAGAGCTCAAACCTTTGCATACATGCCTTCATCATCTTTCTTGGTTCTTATTTGGATGCTCTCCTTGTTGGGTTTTGGTGCTTGTTGTGATCTTCATGACAAGCCCAAGTTCTCCGAAAACGGATTTCGTATGGAAAACTTGTTGTGTTTTCTGGTTGGAAATATTATCGGTCCACCTTCGAGATAGGGTCCACACCTTCCCATGTGTGGTATCCCCTCTATATTTGTGACCCTTAATATTTCCATGTGTAGTAAAGCTCTTGTCGCTACCGTTCCAACAGAATTGGATTCATCTCGTTTGGAGCTTCCTTGCAAAAGTTATTGCGGTTCTCGTTTTCTGGTTCTGCAGTTTTCTTCTTAGGCCGGTAGTACCGACCCTCGCCCGGTACTACCGGGTGACCCCTTGCGGAACTACCGCGGCCAGTACCGGGCCCAGTACCGCATCTCCGGATGGCTCTCTGCCTCTCGAAGTTTTCACCCGGTAGTTGCCCCGGTAGTGGCGCGGTACTACCGGGAAGGGAGCACTACCAGGCCAAGTGGTCCGGTACTACCGTTGCGCGCCGAGTCAGGGAGCGCTGACTGGTCTTCGTTCTTCCTCGCGTCAACGCGGCTCGGTACTACCGGGATCGGCCCGGTACTACCGCTGCGGCCTTTTTCGTCTGCAACGGGCATATTTTTGAGAGGACCTTTTTAAGGGGGTTTCTTCCCCAACGGTTCTCTCACCCCTTGAGCTAGCTTTTCCCCCTCTCTCTCCTCCATTGTTGACCTTTGGAAAAGCTTGCCTTCCTCTCAATCCCTCCCATGATTCTTGCATATCTTTGAGGGAATTTGAGAGGAGATCCAGATCTACATATTCATCCAATCCATTCCTCCTCTAAGTGAGGGGAACCTAGTAGATCGTGATCTTGAAGTTCCATTTGTTGAGTTCTTCCTTGTTCTTCCTCTCTTCTCCCTCCACAAGCATTAGTTGCTTTTGGTGGGATTTGGGAGTGAAGGATTTGACCACTTCTAGTGGTCCTGCCTTCTTGCATCGGTTGCATCGGTTTGAGTTCTCCACGGTGATACGTGGAAATCGAAGTTGAGAAGCTTGTTACTCTTGGGTACTTGGGGTGCCCTAGAGCTTGTCCTCTTGGGTACTTGGAGTGCCCTAGACGGTCCTTGTTGATCTCGGAGTTTTGGTGGCTCGCGGGATAGTTGGGAGCCTCCAATTAAGTTGTGGAGTCGCGCCCCAACCTTGTGATTCTTGTGGCTTTGGGAGCCGCGGGAATTCGGTGAGAGCCTCCAATTAAGTTGTGGAGTGTGCCTCATCCTTGTACGGGTTCGGTGACCACCCTCAAGTGTCCCATAGTGGTTCGTGGCACTCCGCATTGGTGGAGGCACGAAGGAGATTACGGTGTGCCATTTGACGGCTATTCGGGGATCACTTTGTGACTCCGCACCGCTCCAACGGAGACGTAGCTTCCATTGGGAAGTGAACTTCGGGATAAATCATCGTCTCCAAGTGCCTCGGTATTTCTATACCCGAGCTTCTTACTTATGCTATTTACTTTGTGATAGCCATCGAGCTTGAAGTAATATATCTTGCTATCACATATTTGCTTATCTTGTTTAGCATAAGTTGTTGGTGCACATAGGTTAACCTAGCTTGTTTAGGTTTCGTGCTTGATAAATTAAACGCTAGTTTTATTCCGCATTTATTCAAGCCTAAACCGCAAAGAATTTTAATCGCCTATTCACCCCCCCCCCTCTAGGCGACATCCGTGTCCTTTCAGGGTGGGAGTTGACTTCACAACTCCCACACACCCCGACCCCCAACCTCTCCCCTGCAGCCGCCGCCGTCTCGAAGTGCCACTCCGGCTGCTCCCCGCTGCCGGAATCCGCCGTGCCTCCGGCCTACTCCTCCTCACCAATGCAGGGGACCTTCCTCTCCTTCGTTTGGGCTGCACCATGGACAAAAAGGGTACCTCCTCTCTCTCCTTAGGTTTTTCACCTCGATCTAAGTTTGGAGAGTAGTTTCCCTAGTTTTCCATGGTGTAGAATCTTCTAGATGACAAGGTGTATCCTAGATTTAACCCTAGAATTCTCAGCACAAAGTTTCTTGAACTAAATCGAGGTTCCCCATCTCAGGGCCGGAGACTCCGGTCTTCCAGGCCGGAAACTCCGGTCAGGACCGGAATCTCCGCCCCCTGAGGCCGGAAACTCCGGTGTAGATCAGACACTTTGTGCCCAGAATTCTTTGGCTACTTCTTCTTTGGTTCCTGGACATGCAAGCTTATCCCCATGCTTTTCTCCTATTCTGTTATTCACAGGTGTGCAGAGGACAAAGTCTTCCATGAAACATCCTGAAAAATCACCAAGAAAAGCCATCCGTGCTCAAACAAGGGACAAGCTTCTGTTTGACAGCAGCACTGGCCGTCTGAGACAGCAGTGTACCATAGATGAAGAAACCACAAGACGTGCTGCCCTAGGTGGGTTTGATGATGAAGAAGAGGCTGAGAGAGCTCATTTTGACTCCTTGACCACTGTTTTGGGCATGGGGAAGATCGAGTTTCGTCGGATGAGGTCTCAGCAGTTCTATGACTTGCCATCCAACACCGATGATCCTAATTTTCCAAGGAGAGAGCAGCAGCTGATCATGAATGAGATATATGCCCGCATTGAGAAGCATATGGTGTGTGAGCAAAAGGTGTTGAGCCTTGAGAGCTTGGACAAGAAGCCTTATTTTCAAGAGGCCGTGTGGATTGCTCGGAAGCTTGGACTTGAGAAGCTCATCTCTCATGTTCATGAAGATTATGATATTCAGCTTGTGCATCAGTTCTTTGCCACAGTGGTTTTTGATAATGATGAAGATATCACCATGACTTGGATGACCGGTTCTCAAAAATGCACCTCTAACTTTGTGGAGTTTGGAAGGTGTTTGGGATACAAGTTCAAGGGTGCCACTACTTGTGTTGGGAAGAGGATGCATGTGGAAGGGGCTGCCTACAACAAACGTCGCTTGCGCCCTTTATATTCAGTTGCATCATCCGTTGGCACTAATCAAGACCTCCTCCCCACCTACAACATTTTCCTTCACATGGTTCGGCTCAATCTTGCTCCTCAAGCCGGAAATGTGGATGCCATTCGTGGAGGGCTTGTCAATCTCTTATACCATGCTTACAAGGTGCTCCAAGCCGGTCCGGATTGCCAAGGCCAAGAAGTTGATGTCATGGATTTCATCAAGTGTGAAATGCATTGGGCCATTTTTGAGCACAAGAACCCTCTCTATGCACCGTATGTGATGAAGCTCATCCTCTCCAAGGTCTCCAACATCGATACCTCTCGCCTCACCAAGCATGCCAAGGGGACTCTCCACCAACTTAGCAAGCACACCAAGCAACCGTCTTCCTCTCGTGCACCTCCTCCGCAATCTAGTAGTGAGGAAGCGGAGACCGAGGCCCCAATGCCTAAAAGGAGAAGCAAGAATGTCGACCCTCCCTCATATCTTCAAGGAAGGGCTCAAGTGAACTCGGAAGTGAGTAAACTCTCTTGGTGGAAGAGAAAGTTGCTTTGCATGGATGTTGCACTTCACAAGGAGAACCATGCCTCATATGTGAGAGAGAAGCATATCATTGACAACCAACAAATCATGATCAAGGAGTTGCGCAAGCTCAACAATGGTAGTATCACTCCTCCTCCGGAAGAAGATGAAGATGGCAATCCTATTATCTCCTCCTCGTCGGCCGAGACTATCCCTCTTGAGAAATGGAACGAAGACGTCTTTCCTTGGTCGGATTATGCGGATGTGACTTCATTTCCCTCCTCTTCTCGCAACACCGGCAAGGCTCCCATGAACCTTTCCGATGAGGACTACAATCAAGAAGGGGAAGGTGATGATGACATGGAAGAAAGCTCCGGGTGATCTCCATGGGTTTCGTGTAGTTATGCTCTTTTCCCTTTTTGGCGTCTCGATGCCAAAGGGGGAGAAGTAGTTCTATTAGGTTCTCTCCGGGATTTGCATGGGTTGGACACAAGCATGTGCTTTTATCATTTTATTGCGCTTGTGTCCCTTTTATGTTATTTGGAACTTATTTGCATCTTGTGTTGTGAACTATGTGAGTGAAAGACATATGGATTTCTATTATGTATGGTTGAACCTACATTATTGTGCTATGGTTATATGGATGTTTTATCTACATTTATATGCACAAGGTATGGTTTTTATCTCTAGGCTCAACCTACTTTGTGATATGTCTTGTTTATGAAATATATCGTTTACATATCATGTCGCCTTGTTGTGGAACTTGTTTCTCTCTATGTGTGCATTTGCATTCCAAAGCAAATGAGTTATATGCACACATCTAGGGGGAGCTTTTCCTTTTGCTAAACATGATAGTGGTGAATTTTATTGCAAATCCGTGTGTTGTCATCTAACACCAAAAAGGGGAGATTGAAAGGACATTTTGTGATCTCTTAGTTTTGTGTGTTAGTTAACAACACTTTGGATGTTTTAATCTGGTGATAAGTGATGCAGGTTTTATTGTGTACAACATGTGCATCAACACCAAAAAGAGAAATGCTGAATTGTTGCTCAGCCCCTGGTGTGGGCCGGAGTTTCCGGCCTCTATGACCGGAGTTTCCGGTCCCTGGTCTTTTCCTCGAAGGAACAGCAAAGCTGCTGGGTTGTTGCTCAGCCCCTGGCGTGGGGCGGAGTTTCCGGCCCCAAGGCCGGAGTTTCCGCCCCTGGCCAAACATTCCGGCCCCAGGGCACCGGAGTATTGGCCCAAGTCTCAGTCGTGAAGAAGTTGCTCAGCTCCTGGTGTGGTGCGGAGTTTCTGGCCCCTGCAGGCCGGAGTTTCCGCCCCAGGCCGGAGTTTCCGGTCACTAGGGCCGGAAACTCCGGTGTGATTCTTCTCTGCAACGGCTACTTTTCTGGGAGGGGTATATATACCCCTCCATCTACCTCCAGCCAGCTAGCTCGCCCAGATTTGAAGACACCATTGTTGCAAGCTCAAGAATCACTAGATCTCCCAATCCCTCCACCCAAACTCGTTGATCTTTGGAGGATTGAAGGAGAAGGCCCCGATCTACATCTTCACCGAGCCGTTTGTCATTTCCCCCTCATTCACTTGAGGGACCATTTGCTAGGGTTTCCACTAGGAAAACCTAGCCCCCTATTGTACTCACTTGATTGTCTTTGTGACAGATTGTAGCTATTTGGGAGCCCCCAATCCTTTGTGGGTTGTGCCCCAAGTCGTTGTTGTAAAGGCTCCGGACTCCGCCTTGAAGGTTTCCGATAGTTGAAGTGAACCAAACCTTTGTGGTGCGGTTCACCGGAGAAGAGGGTGAGGCCTTTGTGGCCGTTGAACCATTGTGTTGGTTCACACCTCTCCAACGAGACGTACTCCCCTAAAAAGGAGGAACTCGGGATTACATCCGTGTCTCCGCGTGCTTTGACTTCGGTTACCTCTATCCTTGTTTACCGTCTTATTATATCGTGCTTAGTTGCTAGCTTGTCATATAGGTAAATTCACCATAGTTGCATATCTAGAGAATTTACCTTTTGTGTCAAGCCTTAATTTGAAAAAGACTAAAATTGGAGTAGCACCTATTCACCCCCCCCTCTAGGTGTCATACCGATCCTTTCAGTTTGGGCACACCTTTATATCATGAAAACATGTGAAACAACTTTACCTACTGTTATTTAATTGCTAGTTTAAGATTTTCACTTTATATAAAATTTGGGAAAGTAAATGAGAAGGATGAGTAATGGAGATGTTGGGGTCGACCTTGAACATGTGTTGTTCATGCCAATGGAACCATTGCAAAGTCTCTATCATTAAAACTTTTCCCAAAGCTAAAACCAAATAAAAAGAGTGTTTATGTTGTATATATTTGCTTCTTCTTTTGCCTTTGTGCTAAATCAAAAACAACAAAAATATTTTCTTTCTTCCTTGTTTGTTTCTCTTGAATTCTTTCTTGGTTCTTTTTGCTTCTTTTTTATTTTTATCTTCAGTTTCAGTTTTGGTTTTTGAGTCAAGGTGCTTGTTTACTACTGTAACATCACCTTTGTATCTTATTTTTCATCTTTATGGCAAGAATAACCTCTTTTGAGAGGTGGGATCAGACAATAGTGATTTGCTGTCCAGAAAACAGATTCCTTAGCTTCACTGCGGAAAATGTTAAAAATCACAGAAAAGGAATTTTGACCTGAAATTTTACGACAGCAATATTCAGTTATTATTACGCATTTCATTAGTTAAAAGTTTTCTGATTTGAGCAACGTAAGTGACTCTGAAAATTCACTCTTTACGGGCTGTCCAGTTTTTGACAGATTCTGTCTTTATTTTGCATTAGCCTCATTACTTGTGTTTTGTGTGGTTCTTTTGATCAATGAACAATACACAACCATAGTAACAATAGTTAATGTTTAGAATCAAATCATGATATGTCTTTGCTGTACCTATGTGGATTTAATTTATGGAGACACTAACCCCTCTAATCAAGTTTTATGATGAGTTTTGTGTGAAGAGAATTGTCAAGTGGAAGAGTTGAGGGTGATGAACAAAGATCAAGAGGGACAAACACTCAAGCTTGGGGATGTTACCCCTAGGCTCACCCTACATGTATCAAATAAGTACAAGAACTCAAGCTTGGGGATGCCAAGCCACCTCACTCCAACCATCTTGATACCAAGTAAGTAAGCCTAGCTATATGGCTATAAAGAAAGCGCTTTACGGGAGGCAACCCGGTTGTTTTATTTTTGATTTTCTTTGTGTCCTCTTGCTGTAACAAGAGACTTAGTTTTTAGTTTTGTTTCTGAAATTTTTAATAAAGTGCCAAGTTTTACCCGTTTTGGTTTGAAAAAGTTGCTATTTGTATTCGGAGATTTTATTCCAGCACGAATCTGTGCACGGTATGATTTTTCATTTCTATTCTGTAACTCCGAATGAGCTGATATTTTAACTGTAGTTGCAACTTTTCATCCTCTGTAATGATGAATTTTTTCAGAATTTTTCGACATATTTAAGTAGGGTAGAAAAATGCGTTTTGCTGCTGCTGTTTTTCTGGACAGATTCTGTCCCATTTTGTTTGATGCATTCTTTGAACTTTTAACTTGAATCTTTTTTATCCAATTGAGTTTATAAGTAGGCATACAACATTATACACTTTCTGGACATTCATATGAATTTTTTTTAAGGATTTTATGCAGCAAGCAATTCATTTGTCTATCACTACTAATGTCACCCCACAGAAAAGAAATGGGAGAAACGGTGTTTTGAAGTTTTTTCACAGGGATTAGAGGAGATGCACCAAGAGCTATCCAAGGATGGTGAAGACCATAAGCTTGGGGATGTGAAGACAACCCCACTGGACCAACACACTCTCGGTTTGCACACGTCTAACTTCTGTTTTTCGATCAATGCACTTTATCGCATAAACTTGGAGCGTCTTTTATTTGCTTTTTATTTCGGTTTGATTTTTGTTTATTTTCTTGAGACCACCACTTTTCATTTATGTTATGAGAGTGCTACTGGAAAATTGGGTTGAATTAAGTTGGATGCTATTAAAAATATTGGGATAGGGATGTTTGAGTTGATTCAAAAAGATACATATAGTTGCATGATTCATGTGCTTTTTAATGAGTATTAATTTGCAAGTGTTTTATCAAGAGCTATCTTTTATTCATGTTTCGATGCTGAATGTTACTTTACTTTGTTTAACATGGATTGATTAGTTCTATGGACACTTATGCATGCATTTAGACGGTCAACTTTCTCCCTCTTGCTAGCCCAAAAATTCCAACAAGTAAAAACTTGTTTTCCAACACCTTCAACCAAAGTTTTTCTAGTGAGTCCACCATATCTACCTATTAGCTTTATGCTATTCCGAGTATGTTTATCATGTTATATTGTATTATCTATACTTCTGAATTAAAATGCTTATGTTATTGATTGTTATGGGAAAAGTTGGTTAAAAAGCTCTCACGAACTTGATGCACACTTTACTTTTATTGCACTTAATAAGCATGAACCATTGTGATTAAAATTATGAAGTTGTGGGCTTGACAATAGTTTTGGTTGGGAGTTAGCCCATATGTGCTGTCACATGGCAAGCTTTCAACATTGCACTTATTTATATTTAGTTGATGTCATGTACTTTTGTTTATGGATGCCTATCATGGGTGAAATGAATGTGGATACTTAGTAAGTTCAAAGAGTTTGTATAAATGGTTAGAGAAATGCCTGGGCCGCTAATCTAAGCCATGCATCATTCATGGTGGAAATTTACAGCATAACCATAATGTTCATTCAGTGATGCACCTCATAATAAAAAGCTATACCCATAGTAAATAAAAGAGTGCTGAGATTGTTCATTGTCTGTTTGTCTTGTTGTTTTGACATGGGCTTGTTCATGTCAAGGGGCAAGAGGTACCCCAGTGCAGTTCTTGATGATACTATTATTACTTGCAATGACCTTTATTTGAATTTACTTTGTGGACCAAAGTGAGTAACACATGGTGTAGGTACTTGTATTCAAGGGACATGAGACATTCAACCAATACATTGTCAAGCACACCACTCATATTTGCTTTCACTTTAAACATTAATCATTCAAGATGCTATGATAGGGGTAATGAGAGCTCCACACCAATGACTACCACATTGCAAGCATTAACTTAAGTAGAAGTGTTTGGAAGTTAGATGAAACTTATTCATGCTTTACCTCTACTTATTTATATATCTTTCCAATGTGTCCACCTTTTATATTCAGATTTGCAAGAATACTCTATGACCATTATAGGATGTTTTTACTTTTCATTATGCATACATTTGGACCATAGTACTTTCTTCTATGTTACACTTTGTGAATTATCATTGAACATCCTTACATTGAATATTTGATATCACTTCATAATCTATCTTGTATATTGCTACTCCTTTGAAGAATGAATCATTTGACTCTATGTAGCAATAATAATCATCTTTGATATCCATTGATAGTATTAAAATGCAAAGTCCATGTTAGTTTTATCACCTTCATACTCGAGGACGAGTATTGGTTAAGCTTGGGGATGTTGATGCATGTAAAATGCATACATGAACTTTACATTTTATTACTTGATATTCCAACTTATTTGCAACTTATATGATGTTATATTCATGTTTTATAATGATTTCGGGGATTTTCTAAACAATCCCCCCTCTTTTGGTTCTAACTCTGTTTTCCAGAAAACGTCTTTTTTAGGGTTTCGGACTTTCCGGAGCTTCGGGACTCCAAAAAGGGCAAGGCCAAAGAGCACGGTTCAGAATTTTCGAAACGAACGCAATGGGACTAAAATGAAGACCAGTAGCACAGCCAGCTGGAAACTAGAGGGTCCCACGTGGTCAGGTGCCGTCCGTTTTCGTCTCCGTGGCTTCGTCTTGACCTAAAACCAACTATAAAAAGAGTCCCCCGAGGAGTTTCGCGAGAAGGCGGCAGAGAAACACGAAACACACGAAACAGAAGACAGAAGGCTGCCGCCGGAGAAGATCGGAGGGGGGAAACGCTGCCGAATCACCTCCGGAAGGCTCCTCCATCCCCCCTCCGAAGTCTCCATCAACACCAACGTCAAGACCAGCAGTAGTTCTCTCATGTTCCTGGGGGCATAGGATGGATTGGCAACGATCTATATATAACATGCGTTGGTATTTTGTCTAGTGTTTATCTTTTTATGTAATTCTATGATGGTGTTGTGCGAACGTCGACTGCACATCACTTCACCTAGATGGGCTCATAGGAGAACACCGTAGTGTAATGGAGTGAGGGAGACTTGGGAGGACATGTAAACCTGAGACCGAATTATGAAGTTACTTTATGAGGGGATTAATATCGGGGACCTTAGAGTGTAATGCTATGGTGGGATTTTATATCTTAATAACTCTTGTGCAGTCATTTACTTGGCCACAAGATCCATCATAAGAGGTTTAGTATATTTATTTAGCTATACCTAATAATGGTTCCGTCCTAAGAAGATTAAAACTTGACAAAATGCTACTTTGTTGTTCTAGAAATATTTATGCCATGAAGTCTAGGTAGCCCTTGGGAACGTTCTCCACTTATAAGCATAGTTTAAAAAACCGGACCGTCACTGAACCGGTGAGGTGGTTGGTTCACTGGTTCAACGGTCCAACCTCTGGCTCAATCGGTTCAGTAGCGACAAAAAACCGACAAATTTAATAAATAAGTAAACTAATTTCGAAAAATATCATCGCGGAATTCTATATATAGCATTTACTTCTATACTGAAACACAAAAGATCATTAGCGCAGGTGGTGTTTTGCCTCAGGTGTGGAGTTTGCAGGTCCTGGGTTTGAATCCTGCATATATTTCATTATTTCTAATTTATTTTTTCCGTTTTTTGATACTTCGGTCTTTTGTGCTTAAAAAACCGGACAGGGCATCGGTTCTGGTTTTTTCCGGTCGAACCGCCGGTCCGGTTCAGTTTTTTAAACTATGCTTATAAGAAATACACACTTGAGCTTGTCCTCTTGCTGCATAGAGGATTGGGCTTTTCTCTCTTTGTGAGCTGTCACCTGTTACCATTTACCTGCTGCATTGTCACTGTCTTGCAATCATACAATCGAAAATACCAAAAACATTTGCATCTTTTATTGTCTATTTATCATTTCTAATAACCAATACCTTCAGCTCCTCGTGGGTTCGACAACCTTTTCTATTCGAAAGGTACTACAATTGATCTCCTGCACTTGGGAGTCATCAGTTGCTGCCAGCGGTAGCCGTGATTGCTACCAAGGCACGACGGCGTTGTTGTCGGCGGTAGCGAGCGTTGCTACCAAGGCACGACGACATTGTTGTCAGCGTGGAGGCATAATGCTACCATCGCTGAGGCGCGGTGCTGCCAGGGGCACGACGCGTTGCTGCCAGGACACAACGGCGGTACTGCCTGGGCAAGACGACGATGCCACACGGAGGGGCGCCGGTGCTGCCAGGGGCACGACGCGTTGCTGCCAAGGCAAGACGGCGGTGCTTCCTGGGCCAGACGGCGATGCCGCACAGAGTGGCGGCGGTGCTACCGTAGACGGCGGTGCTTCCATCGGTGGGAGGCGGTGCTGCAAGGAGGGGTGCCGGTGCTGCAAGGGAAGGGCGTGGTGCTCCCAACCGGATTCAACGTCCTTCTGGCGGTATTGCCGGTGATCCTATCGCCGGAGATTTTGAGGGACGGGGAAAGGGGACGGTTCTGCAATGGAGTTGACTTTCCTCCCAGTGCTCCTGCGCGTGGGTGTTTAGAGGTGTTTTTTTTTATGTGACACGTGTCGACCAGTGGAGGCGGAGAATCGGAAGCCCCGATCCTCCGGGGACGCTCAGCACGACCCAATAGTTAATTAGGGAAACTGCCTGTACAGTCGTGTCGACGTTTTCGGCCTACCAAAAAGCTAACTATCATCCTTACCCGCAACAAAAAAAAAAACTATCCCTTTTGCGGCCTAGTATTGAATGTGCGGTCTTACTGCCCGATGTCGCGGTCCATTCATCCCACCATACAAATTGCGGAATGTGCAGCCGCGGACCGGGCCGTGGGCCGCTCAACGATGGCACGAGCCTGTGCGAGGCAGATGGCTCGCGCATTACAAATCTGTACGTCTTCCATTTCTGCTCGCGACATATTTGTCCTGCGCGAGCGGCACGTCGCCGTCCTCAAGTGCGAGCCATGGAATTCCAATATTGCTACGCACTATGCGGGAGCGCCCGTAAACATCGAGGAGAAATCGCGTATAGTAGTGCGGAAGTACTCGCCCGTGGATGCTACGTATTGGTCAAACAAGGATAGCCAGGAGGAATTAATTCCAGATCGCATGCGTGCGGCCATTCGCCGGCGCGTTCAACATTGGCAGATCGGCACTAGCTAGAGGTGACGCGGATATTCTTCGGGGCGGATAGCGTGATTGACCATTTCCACGTCCGTTCAGTAGCATTGAATATTGGATGGAGATTACACAGAAGCTAGTGTGCTAGGCGCCTAATACGTGTTAGACTAGCCATAGTCCTGGAGAGTATCATATAGTAGTATCATGATGATACTACTATATGATACTACCTCTATAATGCATAGTATCATATGTTAGTATCATAATCTTATTCTATTTAATGTTTTGCAGTATCTTAATGTAAATATGTGTACAAGATCTATTTGTTATTAAATTTTCTTGTTGTACGTGTCATCATACAATATTTACCTATGTTACTCTAATCCTCTCTTTTCCTTAAGTACCTGCCACATAATCATTTTTGTGGGTCCAAGTTGCATGATACCGGCTAAGATACTAGCACTATGGCTAGTCTTAGGCCGCGTCGCACGACATATCTATTCTCTAGCTATCTTCAAGAGTTCGGCACTGTTTCCTCTTTAAATATCTAGAGATGAACAAGCAAATTATGCAGACACGTGTGTGCACGTGGATCTGCATGCTTGCAACAGTCTTCTGATACAGATCTTTCATATCATAGTTGCGCACTTGCATGCTCATGACTTCTATGGCCGGAAGGGTCTATTATTTGTAAGTTGACTGGCTGTCGATTCATCCAAAGTAGTGACACATGACATCGGGTTCAGGCGAATGAGGGGTGAATCTGCTAACAAAATACTCTCCCAAAATCGGGTAGTCAATCCATTTTCAGTTTGGAAAAAGCTATGTTGAAGAGATCATCTTTAACCCGCATAAACTCCTTCCAAAATGGAGAGTCTGTAGGCTTTTGTATGAGCTTGTGCCAAGGTTTTACTCTTCTACTTATTATGTACCGACTCTTGTCACACCCCCTCTTAACTAAGTAGTTTAGACAATCATTTGCTGAGTAAAATTCTGTTTTTGAGGTCAAGCAGCTCTATATCTCAACCTGCCCAATCTTTTAGTCTACAAATTATATTTCATTTTATTAAACGGTACTTACATTTCTACTCATCACTTTGTTTGAAATAACGTGATATATAAAAATTCGATACGTTTCTATAACCCTTCGTACGTGTATCGAGGAAAGATAATACTCCCTCCGTTAAAAAGTTATAAGGTGTATAGTTTTTCCTGAAAAAGTCAGACTTGACTATATTTTATCAGGATTTTAGAAAAAAATATCAATATTTGAAATACTAAGAAAAAATATGAAAATATATTTCATGATGAATCTAATGATACTGATTTGATATTATAATTGCTAATAATATTTTCTAAATTTTGGTCAAAGATAGTATAGTTAGACTTTTCGGAAAAAACAATACACCTTATTATAAGGAACTTAGGGAGTACTCCTTTTGATCCAAAGTAAGGGTCGCACAATTCAAAACTGCGATACTTATAATGGATCATAGGGAGTATAAATATTGGTAGACTAGTCGGAACAAAATCAATAAGGATAAGTAGGTCTCTGTACAAAAGCACCTTTCCTTTTTAGGATTTAAGCTTCCATTTGAAGCGGTCTTTTCTACTGGATGTCTATCTAAATTTCAAAATTTTCTTTAATGGATAGGGATCCCAAGGTATTTATAAGGCGGAGAATCAGACTCACAACCAAAAAATTACTTATACTATTGTTCTTTATTCATCCTTTACTTTTGCAAAACAGAACATCACTCTTATGAAAATTAGTTTTAAGTCCCGATAATTGTTTAAAGATGCACAACATTAATTACAAACTTTGATGTGCGACTCAGTCGACTTAAAATAAATAGTAAATTCGTCTTAGAAATAGCAAATCTGACATCTTGTACACTTGTTTCTTCTTAGCTCTCTATTTCGTGTTCCCTTTACTTTCTTTCGCATACAAGATTTCCTTCCTAGCAAGAGCACTTTATTGATTAACGAGTTTACTCTAGTCGAATAAATCCATTGCAGGCTTACATGTGCTGCATGTGCATACGAATGTATGCATCCAGTTGCATTTATTCAGATATAAGATTGGATAAGCTTATTTTCTCCTCCGTTCGCTGGAGAACACTTCCACGGCCGCTTCATTAGCTCATGGGCAGAAGATGACCTGGTAGTTGGTGCCGCCGGGGCATGTGTAGGTGCTGGTCGCATCGTCCTTGGGGTAGCTGTATGCGTCGGAGCACTGCCCCTTGAAGAACCTGGAGTAGTCCGTCGGCCCGCAGTTGTCAGCCGCCGAGCCGGTGCAGCAGTACCTGTCCTTCCTGAACACCGTGCACGCGTTGTTGCACCCTCCCGCCGTCCGCAGCTCGCTCGGGCACTGCGGCGTGATCACCCTGGGGCACCGCGGCCCGCCCTTGGGGCACCCGGCGCCGCTGCCGGCCGGCAGGAAGTTCATGGGCACGTTGAAACCGTCGATGAGGGAGATGTCGAAGAAGTCGAGGTTCATGTACTTGTTGAGCCCGAACTCGGCCAGCGTGTTGGGCGCCTGCCCGTACTGCGTGCACTGCAGCTTGCCGCCGCAGTCACCCGTCTGGCACCGCCCGTTGCCGCTGCCGTCGAAGTTGCAGCCCGTGCGCGCCCACACGCGCCCGCCCGTGGTGCCGGCCGGCACGTTGATGTTCCATGTTTGCCCCGGATCGAGCCTCTTGCCCCCGCCGGCCGGCACGGCCGCCGCCCACAAGGTGTACTGGCACTTGTTGATGACGGTGAAGGTCGCGGCGTCGGAGGCAGAGACGAGGACGAGGAGGAGCACAGGCAACATGGAAGAGGCGGAGAGGGATGCCATGGTGGTGGACTGGTGGTCTTGTGGTGAGGAAGAAATGGAGCTCGAGATCATAGATTTATAGGGCAGTATAAAGTTGAATTCAGCGATTGGGGGCTTCTTGACGTGATTGCTTTGGCAGCTCGGGTGTATGTAACGTTGTTAGGATAGTATGGAGCTACCAAGACACGAGGCTACATTTCATTTCCACAGCCGCCGACTCGGGACAGATGACTACACCTCATTGCCGCGGAAACACGGCTCCGGCGTCAAACAAGTACTCCCTATATTGGTCTACTCCCGATTTTTAATACAAGGCCATTTCATATTTTTATGTCTAATTTTATGAATAAAATGTGTGTCGTTGGATGCACGTTTCAAAGAACTTTCCGATGATATATTTTTTATGGCATATAACCCATATTTTGTTGACCAAAATTATAAGTTCAAATTTGATATGAAAAAACAAAGTGGGCTTGCATTTAAAAATGGAGGTAGTACTCCACTTTTAATCATATCTGTCTCAAAGTTTGATTCTAAATACAAGGTCACTCCATTTTTCATAAGAGTGCCGACAGAATATAAGGACTCAGAAGCAGAATTGAGGACTCAAGAAAAAGTAGAGGACGGAACTAAGGACTCAAGACAAAGTTGAGGACCCAAGAATGGATATGAAGGACCCAAATCCAAAAGTGAAGACTTGGAATAATTTTTTAAGGCTTTTAGAGTCATAGAATAAAAACGTACTATTAGGAGGTGTTGGATCTTTAGAACAGAAACAAAACTTAATTGCAAGCTTAGTTAAACTCAATTCTGATACACCAATTTTTTGAAAAATTGATGCTTCAATATGGTGAGAAAGTGGCGGAATTGGCCACGTCTTTAGTATAACCTATATTGAGTATAGTTTTCCAGTTGTTCAAAATTGTTGCATCAAGAGTTGATGCTTCGTGGCTTAATATTGAAGTATCAAGTGTTTGACGAGACTACCGTGAACACTTTTTGACGCCCCAGTGATGTGACCTTTCTAACGTGTTCGTATACAGAATATTTTTCTAATTGCTAGCTCATGGGTTGTGACTATAAATAGAACTCAGACACTAGTGGGTAGGTTGGATATTTTGGTGACTTCAAAACATAAGCTAAATTGCGGATCAGAAATGCATACCTTGGTCGCGAAAGTTCTCCTCTCTCTTGTGCTTGAGAAAATCCTCTAAGAGAGCGAAAGAGTGAGAATAGTTAAACATAAATCAAGAACGTTTTTTAACCGATGAGATCTGCTTGTTTCATTTGGAGATTGGCATTCCTAAATGGTTAGAACTCAGCTATTTGAGCATCTGGTGTTTAGATTTGCCCCCGAAAGTGTGAATTTTATTTGATTTCCTTAAAACCATCTCGAAGGGATTGGGTCAAGATTACGAGTTTGGCTACCAGAGAAAAATGACTAAATCTGAGGACTTTGCCGCTTACATCCATAGCCTCTCCAGACAAAAACATAAATCAGTTGCCAAAAGATGAACTTAGGGAATCACATCGATGTCTCGGTTCACTCTACAACTTCTACTTACTATGTTCTGCATATTGCTCTGTTTCTGTTGTTTCGGTAATCATGCTTACTTTGTTGAGTCATGTTTGTTTTTAAAGCCCCTGTTTATCTATCTCAAACATCAGTTTTACTTTAGAGCTTATTTGCCATAACTCTGTTGCTTCACATAGCTGCCATCTCAAACTTCAATACGATCTGCTAGTTAATAAACCTGCACTATGTTTGAAATTACTCAGTTTAGTGAAGTATTTTTTATTTACGAATTCTTCGCCACGTGAGGACACGAGTGCCTCAATTTCCTTCAAACCAGCGTGTACGTGCTGATCATAACGTATTCACGTTGTTCGTATTTGTGTTTGCTTCATATACAGTTATACAAGTTATACAAGATATACATGCTAGTTTGACTGTAATGTTGTTTCTTTCTGTGGATGCTCATTATTACTACAATTAAAGTGTCGCAATGCTAAACGTGATTTCAATATATAGCATGAGGTTAATATCCATGAGATAAACAATAAATTAATTACAAACATGCGAGAATAATCAGAAGGGCTATCTTCGAAGAAGAAGAAGAACTGATAAATCACTTCAAAAGAATTTTATTCCTGCGTACACGATCATGTGATATTGGAATATAGTATCATGATGACATGATCAGAGTTCAGGTGACAGTGGGTCTACCTATCGGGTGCCCCACTATCAGGATACCTGGTGCACGCAAGGACTGGGACCCAACTGGCGACCTACTAGGAGACAACGCTCGAGGCCCATGAGGGAGGCCTAAAAGGAGACAGAGTACGCCGCAAGGCAGGATAATCATAATTCGGTAGAACCTACCTTACCTGTAAACCCTAATCGGTAGCAATCACCCGAGACCCAACCTCCTATACAAAGGCTGGGAGGGGCACCGGTCTAGATTACGCTACTATTTCACCAACAGAGCCCTAGCGAGATCGACATCTCGCCGATATCGCCATTGTAACACCTTCGATAATCAATCTCAGACAAGCAGGAAGTAGGATATTATCCTCCAGGAGCCTGAACCTGGGTAAATCGCCTTGTCAGCCGTGATAACTACCAGCACTTCATCTTTCTCCTTCTCAATCAACCTGGGGTACTCGACCCTGGGACTTGCCGTGGCCACCCCACGTCAACTGGCGCCGTCTGTGGGAAAGAAAAGTGTTGGAATCATGGTTGCACCGGCTCCATCCACGATGACAATCGACCGCCGGCAATCGTGAAGCTGATCCACTTCGGCTCCCTCGAATTCGACCCCCACCCGCCGGCCCTCCGTTCGGTGTACGCCGATCTCTACGGAGGTATGTGCCTTACTTTCGGTAGCATGCAAATCCATGTGAACAAGTGGGGAACGTTCTAACTCTCCGATCTCGCGCCCTCGCCGGCCGCGGCACCCGCGTCTTCGTCGACTACGGAGATCGCGTCTGCTTCGACTACTTCACCCGCATCTTCGTCGACTACGGAGATCGCGTCTGCATCGACTACTTCACCCGCATCTTCGTCGACTACGGAGATCGCGTCTGCTTCGACTACTTCACCCGTTGCATCTTCGTCGACTACGGAGATCACGTATGCATCGACTACTTCACTTGCGTCTTCATCGACTACGGAGATCGCGTCTGCTTCGACTATTTCACCTGCGTCTTCGTCGACTACGGAGATCACATCTACACTGACCACGGGATCCGCGTCTCCGTCGACTGCGGCGATCGCATCTGCACCAACCACGGGACTCATGACTCCATCGGCTGCGGAGATCGCATCTGCATCGACTACATCACCATCGACCGCGTCTACACCGACTCCGGCGTCCACATCACCATCGACTGCCGCGTCTAGCAAGGCCCAGCCGGAGGAATTCTGCACCGACTGCGGCATCTATCATGTCGCCTCCATCTTCGGCTCCGAGGACAACTCCGGCGACGAGAGCAGCAGCAAAGCATACTCGACCGCGCAGTCGTACCCTGTCCAAGTCTACATGGTGGGGGCAACCCCAAACAGAGACCCCGGGGGCAGTGCCCGCCGCGAGGAACCTGTGTATCCGATGGAAGTCACGATGCCGGACAAGGTAACAACCCTGGTAATCACTAGGGAGATTGGAATCAACGCCATGAAGCACGTCCAGGACTGCACCTTCCCTCCTCCGGAGGCGACCCGAAAGGAGATGACCACGTACCTGTCGGACCAGTGGAAACCAGGTACCACGGCCCGTATGCCTTTGGCCCAGAAGACCACGCATGAAGGATCAAGCCAAGTCAACAATCAACAGGCGCGGTCAACTCCTCTGGGCCTCACGAGGGCCCACGCGGCTAAGGCGAATAGCCTCGGGAGGACGCGGCGCCAGCGGTCAAAGGAAGGCCTCGCGAGGCCACCCCTCGTGAGGGAAGCAGCGCCACCAGGCCTCAGGCGGAACAAGACAAGGATACAGCGCACCCATGACCCCGCGCCAGGGGCCATGTGCGACTGCGTCTTCCCCAGTGTGACGCGAGCGCCTGCGCCATGCCGCAGCGCGTGTCGGCCAAACCTTTCCGCTTTGGTGATTAAAAGACGCCGACCATCCACGACAAGCAAAGCGAAGCCCAAGACCTTCCTCTTTGGTGCAAGACGGCCGGATTAGCAATACGCGCCACCACGGACATCATCAGCAACATCACCGACAAGTCCTTGCCACTGCGCCATGGACGGTGACATTACCAAAGCTAGGGCAGTACGCCGGTACCCTCTCTTGGTGCTATGTGGCCACCCTTCCCTCCTAAACATTTGGGAAGAGGACCGGAGCACTATAAATAGGGCCTCACCGTGGCCTCAGAACATCATCTTCTACCTCTAGACTAGCTCCAACACTTGTACTGTAATCGCTCCGAGCAATGCAATCCATCCAAGCAAGAAGTAGGGTTTTACACCATCACGGTGGCCTGAACCTAGGTAAACCGCTGTGTCTCCTTGGTGTGTGTGTCTCTTTCGCCAAGGTTACCGAGGGTCTCGTCGAGAGCGTGTTTCAGTCCCCAGAGTTCGAACATCACTACACGAGAGGTTCCTTTGGGACTATTCCTCGACAGTACCAATACCTGGTGTGGAAGGAAAACAAGAGGTTGCTGCAAGAGAAGGCTGAGCTGGCCAGACGCAAAGATCTCGACGATCAGTCGAGTGCTCGACGAGCAACCTACTCCTTCTCGTCCTCAGAGCCTATTATAACGCAAGATAACAGGCGCCACAGGACGCACGCTCGCCTGATGACAGATGCCGAGAGGGCAGGCACCACTCGCAACCTTGAGTCATCCTTCGTAACGGAAGACGCAGACGGGATACCCATCCCCAAAACAACCGCTGGAGCCACTAGTACAGAACGACACATCCGATACCCCTCTATGGAAACGGCAGGAGTTAGGCGACGGAGGATCGCGCTTTCCGCGCGGCCGGTGCGTACAAACCTGAACTGGCCCGCCTACATTGGCAACGGACCCTTTCCAATCTCCGTCACTTATTATATTGGCAACGGTTAATAAAATTGTCCGTTTCCAATATTTGCCTCTATGGTAACGGATAGAATTTTCCAACCGTCGGTGTCGCCCTCACCGTCCTCTGAAGACATGTCCCCGGAGATGCGCGGCTTCGAGTTCTTGGTTATCCTGTACAAGGGCATCGAGAGCCGCCTGAGGCTCCCGAGGGCGTTCGCACAGAAGCTCCAAGGCATGGTGGCAGGTACCAAAGGACGAAGGTGGACCAAGCAATTGGGACCGGAGAGACAGCCGCGGCAACAACCGACGCCTCAAGCGAAAGCCCTGCTACGAAGAAGGCGAGGGAATCAAACTAGTAGCGGCCGGGTTTGCTGACCCCTGCGAGGACAGAAGTCGACAACAGTCGCCAGAACAGCCGAGGCCGTGAGGACTATCGAAGCAATGGAAAGCAGAGGCGCGAGTGGCGGCGTCGGACCCGCGACAACCCGGCACTAGACCTCACACCTGAACAAGAGCTCGAGCAACCATGCAAGTTCCACATGTTTAGAAGCGAAGAAACCGGCAAGTTGATCTCCAGCCACCTGCTGAAAGACTGCCGGAAGATGCATCGCATGCACGGAGCGTTCACCAGGATCCTGACTCCTGCACCAACCGCACAGCCACCTCTTCAGATAGCACCTGACTCTGAACTTCTTCAATAACCTTCCTCGCAGGCGCAAGAGTATCTGCATAATGGTCCTCCTCGGGTAGGCCACCGACAATCCTCTCCAAATTAAGGTTCGGGCGGTGCAGCCGCACATAAGCAAAGGCAACATTGGCTCTCCCGACAAGTTGAGCATGTAGAATCTCTTTGATCACTTTGCCATCGTGGAATCTTGTCAGCAGGGCAGGTATACCCTGAGGTTGCTCATTATGCGGGAACATAGCCCGATGCACTCGAGCCAGAGTAGTCCTGCACGATTCCAGCAAAAGGCCGGCTCGCCAAGCACGATCCAGGAAGACAGCAAGGACTCGAGCCTTCGGTCTATCAGACCAGAAGTACTGGGAGCTGGAAGTCGTGCCAGTAACGTCCCCATCCAGGCATTCCTCTACACGAGTTTTCTCAGCCCTCCAGTCTGGGTTCACACCTGCAGGACAAAAATACAAGGAAACAAAATGAAAGGCAGCCGAAGAAACGTAACTCGCAGTCGAAGGTTTTATCAGGCGCACTGACATTCTAGCTGTCGATTGATCAAGTCCAGCTCCCCAATCAAGTAGTCCTCCCGTTTGGACGAAGGAGCGGGCCACGACTTCAGCGCGACCAGTTCATTCTGTGCATCCTTCAACTCCTTCTCCAGCTTCACAATTTGTGCCTTCATATACGACATGACGACCTCGTCATTTCTGCTCCGGACAGCAGGCCGAGGCCGCGCACTCGCGGAAGGAGAAGCGTCAGATGCGCCAGAAGACTCAGCCTGCCCAAAAGCAAAGGTCGAACAACATGAGACCCCTGAATACAAAGAGTCAACCAAGCAGCACACTCGGGGCTGAACCCCGACAACGCATTCAAGCAGACACAGATTTCAAAAGCAGCCTCATGTTAATCCCCAAGTAGCACAAGTACATTACAAGCAAAATAAAGGAGGCCAGTACTACATCCTACGACGTCGACTCCGAGAGAGGGAGGCTGGGTACGGTATGCATCCTTGCCGAGTCGGACTACAGCCGATTTAGTGTTTTGCACCACTATATATACCTCTTGTAAGCCGCTAGTTTGAGATAAGTCGCATGATGTAAATCGTCGACGTTTGTAACCACCCGATAATGGTAAAGATTTGCTGGCTAGCGTTCGTGGTTTTTTCTATTCCTTGGAAGGATTTTTCACGTTAATATCTCGTCTCATTTCCTCGTTGGTTTGATCTCTTTTTTTTCGTCGTTTATTTTCTTATCGTTCATAACACACCGAATGTGTTATATTGGAATATAGTATCAATCAGAGGTCAGACGGCGCATCCAGAAGTTCCATTACACAAATGAAGTGCTTATTCTTATCTGATCCAACTACATATGTATGCTGGTATCTTATTACCATGCTTGGCCTAGTTTAGCCCGCGCACTCGCTCATGGGCAGAAGATGACCTGATAGTTGGTGCCGCCGGGGCAAGTATAGATGCTTGTTGCATCGTCCTTGGGGTAGCTGTAGGCGTCCGGGCACTGCCCCTTGAAGAACATGGAGTAGTTGGTCGGCCCGCAGTTGTTCATGGCGGAGCCAGTGCAGCAGTACTGGTCCTCCTTGAACACCGTGCACGCGTTGTTGCACCCTCCGGGGGCCTTGAGCTCCGAAGGGCACTGCGCCGTGATGTCGGCGTCGCAGCGCGGCCCGCCCTTGGGGCACCCGGCGGTGCCGGCGGCGGGCAGGAAGTCCAGGGGCACGTTGAAGCCGTCGATGACGGAGATGTCGATGAAGTCGAGGTTCATGTACTGGTTGAGCCCGAACTCGGCCAGCGTGTTGGGCGCCTGCCCGTACTGGGTGCACTGCAGCACGCCGCCGCAGTCGCCCGTCTGGCAGCGCCCGTTGCCGCTGCCGTCGAAGCTGCAGCCCGTGCGCGCCCACACGCGCCCGCTCGTCGTGCCGGCCGGCACGTCGATCTGCCAGACCTGCCCGGAGTCGAGCTGCTTGCCCCCGCCGGACGGCACGGCCGCCGCCCACACGGTGAACTGGCACTTGTTGGTGATGGTGAACTGGGCGGCGTTGGAGGCGGCTACGAGGAGAAACAGAGGGAGGACGCGCAGGACGGAGGCGGCGGCCATCGATGCCATTGTAATGAGGAAAGTACAGAGCTTGGGAGTCTGAATTTATATTGATCGATAACGTGGAAACTCCATGCTTTCATGCTCAAATTTTCCTTGAAACTTCCACGTTAAGTTTGGCAAGCCAGTTTGGACGTACAGTTGGAACGGAGACTAGATATCAACTATACGTCATGCTCAATATTATGAGTGGTATGTATGTAGAGAAAGCATAAGTTGAGCAGTTTTGCACCTCAAAAATCTGCTCTGTTTTACGTAGATCATTTCATCAAGTTGAGTCCTCCGTGCTTGCCTGCTTGGTGGAAAATCTGCTGAACCCGATGACTGCAAAATTGGCCAGTCCCTCATCACACAGATACATCTGTTTGCTGACAGTACCTCGTTCCCAGTTAAACTACCGCTGATTACGGCGTACATATACGCGCATATGGAATAATGGAAACATCAAACACGTGAAGTACGACTATTGACATCGATTTCTTTTCTTCAGTTTTTTTTCTTGGGAAAATCTTTTCTTCAGATTTGACCAACGCAATCACATTTTCTTTAGACCAATCACCTTTTCTAAGTGGTCAAATGTACTGGAAGCTCTATAGTCTATACATAGTAAAAAAAAATCTGCTTCCTAGGTCCAAGCGTGTAGCCCATCTCCTCCAGGGTACGTGTGGAAAAGCTCGTATGAAAAGGAATGGATTAAGTATATATTTCACCCTCAAATCTCACCCTACGGAGAACATTCACCCCAAATTTTAAAACCGGATATTCTAAACCCTAAAATGTACCAAATCGGATAAATAACCCCTGTTAGTGGTTTTGCTCGAATTTGGACGGTTTTGAGTAGAATGTAGGCGGTTTTGGATATTTCAGGTTGCTGCTGACGTGGCGATGACGTGGCCCACCGTTAACGCCGTTACAGACTGTTGGGCCCGACTTCCGCTTCCCCGCGTCGTCGTTGGCCTCGGCGTTTTCGTTGCCGTCAGTGCTCTTCTTCATCACCACCACATTGTCGTCCTCCAGAGTTACCTGCTCATTTCAGAGCGTGCCGCCCATAATTAATCGCCGGCCGCCAGGAGGCCTCTCCGGCGCCAACATCCCGCACGAGGGCGCGTAGAGCGAGCCGGGCCCTGCCGTCGCAGATCCAGTACGGATGTGTCACTACTCTGTGATCCCGCCCATTAGTTCTCCATTTCTCGATCTGGTCCGATTTGTTTGCTTTCCTGCGTGAGATTTGGTCTTTGGACCCAAATCTTGATCGAAATCAGAGAATTTTAGACAGAATTTAGTAGGGGCCTATTGGGATCAAACCCCTGTTGGAACGAGCAGAGTGGCCGCTCTGCTTTGGTTGCTAGCGTTGCTTTGCTGAACGAATCAAACCGTAGAGTTACCTTTGGATGGAGGAAGGCGATATGTTCGTCTGAACTAATTTCTCTCCTAATCGATTTTCGGTCCGAGAAATGGGGAAACAGGGGAGCGGGCGCCCACGGGCAGGAAGGCGTACTCGCCGGCGGTCTGCATGATGTCCACGGGCGCGCCAACGCCGTGCGGGCGGGGCTGGCCGTGCCCGGGGGTGGCCTGGTGGTGGTCACCGACCCTGCGGCGAGGCGCTCCAGCACGTCTGGAAGGTCAAGGAGGCCGGTCACGACAGGGGCGAACAGCAGCTCCGCCATGGCTTCATGTTCGTTCTCGATTTGATTCCTCGCAGAGTGGGTGGGTGATGCAGAGACTCGACTACGTGAGCTCGATGGATTCTGTAGTGCGCAGTCGGGAGGGACGAGGGAGTATGAAGGGGGAAGGAGCGAACGTTTGAGATATCGCCGCAGGCGCGTCGAAAGATCGAGAGAAACCATGGAAGAATCTCGGTACTCCACCGCACCAGAGCAGATGACAGGTGGGGCCCATTCTCAGCGCCGTTATCTTCTCAACTGACGGTCATCGCCACGTCATCATCATGTCATCGCCACGTCATCGCACAAAACCCCTCAAATTGTCCAAAACCAGCCTGGGGGTGATTTTGACGGTTTTGTACATTTCAGGGTTAAAATTATCCGGTTTTCAAGTTCAGGGTGAATATTGTCCATAGAGTGACATTTGGGGGTGAAAAATATACTCGAGGCCTGCCACTAGTTCACCAGCACCTTGAATGGGCTATGCGTGATTATACATTCTACGCATCATTATATTTTGCAACAAGTACCACGCGGGCCTGTCTTGTTCCCACGAGTTTGGACCGGCCCAAAATTAAAATAGGCAAGGGCCGTGCTAAGTGCCACCACTATTGTACCGTTTTCCCGTGAAAACATCCACTTTAGTATTTTTTTTCTTCCAAAACTCAACCACAACGTAGACCCACGTACACAATCACACCACTTCCACCACAAGGGGGACACACAACGCCTATAATAACAGAACTAAGTTGCGGTTCTTTAAGATTAACGAAGTCAACACCCGCCACTTGTTCTTTAAGACAAATATTCTATAGTAAAGATCTCTTCTACTTCCTTCATTTCTAAATATGTCATTTGTCCTTCCTGCATGCAGCTCCAGAAAAGCGCTTGCTCACACGGAGCCCATAGTTGAATGCTTACAGTTTTCAAATATTGTACTCCATTCGTTTCTAAATATAAGATGTTTTAGCTTTTTTCCAATAAATATATTATATTTAAGAATGGAGGGAGTGCATGCTAGCATGCTGGATCCTAGCCCAACACATCGTCAAGCTGGCGAAGGCGGTCACGGGCGGGTAGGAAACGGGCGAAGTCGAACTTGAGTGGATAGGCTTAGAATGTATATGTGTTGTTACCACCGCAAAAGGTGATATAGGTCATGATTGTCAATAATATTTTCATTTGTCATCATAAGCGTGTATTTGTTGCCTCGGGTGATCTTCTAGAATATAAAGTAGACTGCGGTGCTTCAGTTTATTTCAAAGTCAAGCTTATAGAATTTGACCAAATACGTAGTAAAAAGATCGACATTGACAACATCATTTAATATTATCAGAACTATCAGGGCGAGTAAGAACCACTTGATAATCATTTAGTAAATCGGTGTAATGATTCGACAAAATTGAGAGAGAAAAAGTTGGCATTTGGGCAAACAAAATTGGAAAGAAGAAAATTTATTTTTCATTTTTATTTAAAAACTACTTGAATTTTTTAGTCTGGTTACGAGGTCTTAATAGTGAGGATGAATTATAGTTCCATTTTTTTATCCGCTCTATCTATTTCGTGTTCCTGACAATAGAATAAATAATATCTGGCGAATTTATAATCATGTATGGTATTGTGGATACAATTGCTCCAAATTCTATAAAGTTTAAGGAGTACAAGTGCTACATTATGAAACGGAGGGAGTATGGATTTTAACACTTTAAGTCATAATAAGGGGTCTTCACTATTGAGTATTGACACAGACGTATACTCTCTAAGAAAAAGGTGCTTACACGTACGGTACCGTGGGTGCAAAACACAAAACGAGCCAATCGATCGAACATGCATGCAGGCCACTAGACTAGTAGACAAACATTCCATCTCCCTGGACACATTTTTTTTAGATAAAGGGATTTTATTACTTAAAAGGTTTAAGCATTACACCCGGCATCTGCATAACTAGGATGCACACAGCCACAAGTTCACAAGTTCATGAGTACCCAATGCTGAAATTTAAAAAGGTGAATTACATATCATAATGAGAAATTGTAAAGCCGCATAAGGTGGTGGTAGGTCGATCCGGAGACTATGTTACCATCCATGCCGGGAGAATAACTCTCTGGCCGCGGCCTCCAAACGTGACGCCACCTCCAAAAACAAGTCCTGGTACTCCACACGCTGCAGGGCCGACCATGCTCGTAGCGTTGCTGCACACCGATAGATAACCTGCGTTAAAGAAGCATTTTTATCGTTAAAAATCTTGTCATTTCTACATAGCCACAGCGACCAAATAACGGCAATCGCTCTCACCCTACTGAATAGTTTAAACTTAGAATCCACCCTGTTTAACCAGCTACCAAATATGTTTGCAACGGTACGCGGGGGATGTAAGGTAGAACCTATTTGGATGACTGACCATATAGACCTGGCGAACTCGCACTGAAAGAATAAGTGTGTAATAGTCTCGTCATGTTGACAGAAGACGCACTTTTTACTTCCGTGCCAATTACGTTTGGCAAGGTTATCTTTTGTAAGAATTACACCTCGACGGAGATACCACACAAACACCTTAGTTTTTAGCGGGATCTTCATCATCCAAATTTTATTATTATCCTTAATATCGACTAGAATTTCGGGTAAGGTTAAAGCTCTATACATAGAATCAACCGAGAATTTACCATTCTTCGTAAGATTCCATTGAAATTTATCTAGATCTTCCGATAGATGGATGAAATCCAATCGGATGAGCAAAGCATGCCAGGATGCTTGTCTTGTTCCAAGTAAACTTCTCCTGAACAAAACATTTGGTGGAGATGTACCCAACACCTTAGCGATCGTGTCGCTCTTGTTTCGTACAATAGCATACAGAGCCGGATATTGTTCTCTGAGAGTAGCTTGGCCTAGCCATTTATCCTCCCAGAAGCGAATTTTCTGATCCATCCTTAATTGAGAAAGATCCATGTGGGAAAAAGAACTTCTTCGTAGCCATAAGGCCTGCCCAGAAGTGCGAATCGCCAGGTTTTCAAAGAACCTGAGATACGGCTTGGGATCCCACATACTTTCTCCTAAGGAGGGTTTGCCAAACTCCATCTTCAGAAAGAAGCTTGAAGAGCCATTTACCCAGCAAAGCTCTGTTCTTGACCTCAAGGTCATGAACACCGAGCCCTCCTTGGTCTTTAGGGCAGCAAACCACACTCCACTTAGGCAGCCGATACTTCTTCTTCTCACAATCCCCTTGTCAAAAGAATCTAGACCGGAAATAATCCAATCTTTTTAAGACTCCTTTGGGTAATTGGAAGAATGAAATCATATACAATACCATGTTTGTTAGTACCGAGTTTATGATAACCAATCTTCCACCCAGGGATAAGAGTTTGCCTTTCCAGCTATTTAAACGGATTTGAAGTCTTTCCTCCACCTTTTTCCACTCAGCATTTGTAAGTCTCCGATAATGAATCGGAATACCCAAATAGTTGATAGGAAATTGACCTTAAGACCTGAAAGTTGCTCGAATGCTGACAAAATCAGCTTTAGGTTACGAGCTTTTTCGATGTCGTGTTCCATAAAAAGAATTGTGTCATCAGCATATTGAAGAATCGATAAACCACCATCGACTAAGTGTGGAATCACTCCTTCAATTTGGCCCTCAATCGTGTGAAGTTTGTGTCATCAGTGTGAAGTTTCCTTCCTCTGGGGCTCCGAACAGACCTTTATAGTAATTTGTAATATACGACTTTAGTTGTTCATGGCCCTCAATTGTTCCCTCCTCCTGGACTAGAGAATGAATACGCTTTTTCCTGTGTCTGCCATTGGCAATACTATGGAAATACCAAGTATTCGAATCCCCTTCTAGGATAAATTGGGATTTGGATCTTTGATACCATTTTAACTCCTCCTCTCGCAGTAGCCATGAACGGATCCATGCATCCAGTGAAGCTAGAACACGCAATATTTATTCTAGTCTTTTCCTTACCCCTTTTGGTATTTCAAGAAAAGATAGCATAAACATCTGCAAACTGGTGAGGACCGAATTAGTTAGAACTAATCTATCCCCGTAGGAAAGAAGTCTGCTAATCCAAGACGCCATTTTTTTTTCAAAACGATATTCAGTTGATTTCCACTCACCATTTTTTTAATTTTCGAAAGTGGATAGGAATTCCCTGATAACGGAAAGGGAGAACTCCATACTCACACCCGAATAATTCCCTATATTGTGCCTCAACTTCTTTTGCCTTTGCAAAACAAAAAGAAATCACTCTTGTGAGTTTTGTACACTACAGGAAAGCCACAAGACGCCGACGGCCGGATTATACGACGACGGCCAAACGTCGGGGCCGTCGGCGTACAAGGAGAGCTAGGACAGCCACGAAAGCGGCCGTCGGCGTAGAGAACCCCGTCGGCGTAGCCGATATAGGCCGACGGCCTCCGTCGGCGTAAAAAGGGCCGTCGGCGTATAACGCCAGCCGTGACGGTGCTCAAGCGGGGGGCCTTTTGCTGCCATGATACGCCGACGGCTACCGTCGGCGTATATAAGGCCGTCGGCGTATAATTGTTCTTTTTTCAACTAATTATAAATGAATTTAGATTTATTTATTTCTCTATATAATATTTAACGTAGGTATAATTTATATATAAATTGGATCTATAATATTTAATGTAGGTATAATTTATATATATATTGGATCTAGCATTTCCCTCCCAATTTCGGTATCCCACCCGCATAAAATAACGGTTTGAGTCTTCCGGAACCCGACCCTACAACATATACATGTAAAATAAATAAAAACAACACATGTAATATACACCTACAACATAAATATTAAATATATGGCTCAATTTATCCTGCCCCGTGGTGTGACCGGCTTCACGAGCATCACTGTTTCCTTAGCGAGTTTTTGGGCATATAGTTGGAAACTCCCACATCGAGCGAACGGGGGGAATCTTCGCAAGAGTTGGGGTATATGTGTGTTCTTATTTCAACTATGGCCTAACCTAACACAACCAACCAAAAAATTCCACTGGCCTACCCCCTTTCGACGCACGTCTATGGGGGTAGACGAAAATGTTAGGGTTTTTCCATCGGATTCAGGGTTTCGCCAAAGCGTGGCCCCGGAGCGTCGGAACCCCACCCAAACCTAGGTTGTGTCATACCATATGTATACAAGTGTGTTGTAAATGTGCAATATCCTACTCCGTGGTGTGACCGGCTTCACCGACTTCACTTTCTCTCTAGTGAGTTTCTGCACTTAGAGGTGAAAACTCCCCTTTCGGGCGAACCGGAAGGAATCTTGTGTTGATTTGGGGTATACTTTGGTTTCTCATGTTCCTATGGCCTAACCTAACACAACCAAGCAAAAAATTCCACTGGCCTGCCCCTTTCGACGCACGTCTATGGGGGTAGACGAAAACTTTAGGGTTTTTCCAGCGGATTCAGGGTTTCGCCGAAGCGGGGCCCCGGAGCGTCGGAACCCCACCCAAACCTAGGTTGTGCCATACCATATGTATACAAGTGTGTTGTGTGTTGTAAATGTGCAATATTCTACTCCGGGGTGTGACCGGCTTCACCGACTTCACTTTCTCTCAAGTGAGTTTCTGCACTTAGAGGTGAAAACTCCCCTTTCGGGCAAACCGGATGGAATCTTGTGTTGATTTGGGGTAGACTTTGGTTTCTCATGTTCCTATGGCCTAACCTAACACAACCAAGCAAAAAATTCCACTGGCCTTCCCCCTTTCGACGCACGTCTATGGGGGTAGACGAAAACGTTAGGGTTTTTCCAGCAGATTCAGGGTTTCGCCGAAGCGAGGCCCCGGAGCGTCGGAACCCCACCCAAACCTAGGTTGTGCCATACCATATGTATACAAGTGTGTTGTGTGTTGTAAATGTGCAATATCCTACTCCGGGGTGTGACCGGCTTCACCGACTTCACTTTCTCTCAAGTGAGTTTCTGCACTTAGAGGTGAAAACTCACCTTTCGGGCGAACCGAATGGAATCTTGTGTTGATTTGGGGTAGACTTTGGTTTCTCATGTTCCTATGGCCTAACCTAACACAACCAAGCAAAAAATTCCACTGGCCTACCCCGTTTCGACGCACGTCTATGGGGGTAGACGAAAACGTTAGGGTTTTTCCAGCGGATTCAGGGTTTCGCCGAAGCGGGTCCCCGGAGCGTCGGAACCCCACCCAAACCTAGGTTGTGCCATACCATATGTATACAAGTGTGTTGTGTGTTGTAAATGTGCAATATCCTACTCCGGGGTGTGACCGGCTTCACCGACTTCACTTTCTCTCAAGTGAGTTTCTGCATTTAGAGGTGAAAACTCCCCTTTCGGGCGAACCGAATGGAATCTTGTGTTGATTTGGGGTAGACTTTGGTTTCTCATGTTCCTATGGCCTAACCTAACACAACCAAGCAAAAAATTCCACTGGCCTACCCCCTTTCGACGCACGTCTATGGGGGTAGACGAAAACGTTAGGGTTTTCCAGCGGATTCAGGGTTTCGCCGAAGCGAGGCCCCGGAGCGTCGGAACCCCACCCAAACCTAGGTTGTGCCATACCATATGTATACAAGTGTGTTGTGTGTTGTAAATGTGCAATATCCTACTCCGGGGTGTGACCGGCTTCACCGACTTCACTTTCTTTCTAGTGAGTTTCTGCACTTAGAGGTGAAAACTCCCCTTTCGGGCGAACCGGATGGAATCTTGTGTTGATTTGGGGTAGACTTTGGTTTCTCATTTTCCTATGGCCTAACCAAACACAACCAAGCAAAAAATCCACTGGCCTACCCCCTTTCGACGCACGTCTATGGGGGTAGACGAAAACATTAGGGTTTTTCCAGCGAATTCAGGGTTTCGTCGAAGCGGGGCCCCGGAGCGTCGGAACCCCACCCAAACCTAGGTTGTGCCATACCATATGTATACAAGTGTGTTGTGTGTTGTAAATGTGCAATATCCTACTCCGGGGTGTGACCGGCTTCACCGACTTCACTTTTTCTCTAGTGAGTTTCTGCACTTAGCGGTGAAAACTCCCCTTTCGGGCGAACCGGATGGAATCTTGCGTTGATTTGGGGTAGACTTTGTATTCTCATGTTCCTATGGCCTAACCTACCACAACCAAGCAAAAAATTCCACTGGTCTACCCCCTTGCGACGCACGTCTATGGGGGTAGACGAAAACGTTAGGGTTTTTCCAGCGGATTCAGGGTTTCGCCGAAGCGGGGGCCCGGAGCGTCGGAACCCCACCCAAACTTAGGTTGTGCCATACCATATGTATACAAGTGTGTTGAGTGTTGTAAATGTGCAATATCCTACTTCGGGGTGTGACCGGCTTCACCGACTTCACTTTCTCTCTAGTGAGTTTCTGCACTTAGAGGTGAAAACTCCCCTTTCGGGCGAACCGGATGGAATCTTGTGTTGATTTGGGGTAGACTTTGGTTTCTCATGTTCCTATGGCCTAACCTAACACAACCAAGCAAAAAATTCCACTGGCCTACCCCGTTTCGACGCACGTCTATGGGGGTAGACGAAAACGTTAGGGTTTTTCCAGCGGATTCAGGGTTTCGCCGAAGCGGGGCCCCGGAGCGTCGGAACCCCACCCAAACCTAGGTTGTGCCATACCATATGTATACAAGTGTGTTGTGTGTTGTAAATGTGCAATATCCTACTCCAGGGTGTGACCGGCTTCACCGACTTCACTTTCTTTCTAGTGAGTTTCTGCACTTAGAGGTGAAAACTCCCCTTTCGGGCGAACCGGATGGAATCTTGTGTTGATTTGGGGTAGACTTTGGTTTCTCATTTTCCTATGGCCTAACCAAACACAACCAAGCAAAAAATCCACTGGCCTACCCCCTTTCGACGCACGTCTATGGGGGTAGACGAAAACATTAGGGTTTTTCCAGCGAATTCAGGGTTTCGCCGAAGCGGGGCCCCGGAGCGTCGGAACCCCACCCAAACCTAGGTTGTGCCATACCATATGTATACAAGTGTGTTGTGTGTTGTAAATGTGCAATATCCTACTCCGGGGTGTGACCGGCTTCACCGGCTTCACTTTTTCTCTAGTGAGTTTCTGCACTTAGCGGTGAAAACTCCCCTTTCGGGCGAACCGGATGGAATCTTGCGTTGATTTGGGGTAGACTTTGTATTCTCATGTTCCTATGGCCTAACCTACCACAACCAAGCAAAAAATTCCACTGGTCTACCCCCTTTCGACGCACGTCTATGGGGGTAGACGAAAACGTTAGGGTTTTTCCAGCGGATTCAGGGTTTCGCCGAAGCGGGGGCCCGGAGCGTCGGAACCCCACCCAAACTTAGGTTGTGCCATACCATATGTATACAAGTGTGTTGAGTGTTGTAAATGTGCAATATCCTACTTCGGGGTGTGACCGGCTTCACCGACTTCACTTTCTCTCTAGTGAGTTTCTGCACTTAGAGGTGAAAACTCCCCTTTCGGGCGAACCGGATGGAATCTTGTGTTGATTTGGGGTAGACTTTGGTTTCTCATGTTCCTATGGCCTAACCTAACACAACCAAGCAAAAAATTCCACTGGCCTACCCCGTTTCGACGCACGTCTATGGGGGTAGACGAAAACGTTAGGGTTTTTCCAGCGGATTCAGGGTTTCGCCGAAGCGGGGCCCCGGAGCGTCGGAACCCCACCCAAACCTAGGTTGTGCCATACCATATGTATACAAGTGTGTTGTGTGTTGTAAATGTGCAATATCCTACTCCGGGGTGTGACCGGCTTCACCGACTTCACTTTCTTTCTAGTGAGTTTCTGCACTTAGAGGTGAAAACTCCCCTTTTGGGCGAACCGGATGGAATCTTGTGTTGATTTGGGGTAGACTTTGGTTTCTCATGTTCCTATGGCCTAACCTAATACAACCAAGCAAAAAATTCCACTGGCCTACCCCCTTTCTACGCACGTCTATGGGGGTAGACGAAAACGTTAGGGTTTTTCCAGCGGATTCAGGGTTTCGCCGAAGCGGGGCCCCGGAGCGTCGGAACCCCGCCAAAATTTTGGGAATATTTTGTGTTTATTTTGGAATATTTACTAATATTATTGTGTAGTACAACTAAAATTTTGACTAACTTATATTATTGCGGGAGGTGCAGGACGAGCACGAGGTGAGGGATGCACTTACTCTGAATTTGATTCTTACCAAAGCTCTCCTTGGATGATATGACTTTAATTCTATTGGATCAAGATGCAAGCATTAAGAGTTGAGAACAGGGAACTGTCCGCTAAAGTTTCTTAATAACATAAAAGCTTCGATGTTTCGTGACAGCTGACTGTCATCTAAACCAGTTAATGGAGCAGCGGGCTCTTATGGATACTGGATGTTCCCGTACTATGGCGGTCGTCCGGCTATCTGTTACCAGCATGGATGGCAGCACACTAGAAAACTACAAGATGGGTAGTTCTTTTTCTTTAGTCTTGTTTCGGTGACTGATTCATGTGGCCGCTTTAGCTGATCCTTGAGTTGTAATAAGTCTTACACATACTACGTTACCCTAATAAAATCCAGAAGAAGAAAAAAAAATTGATCTACGCCGACGGCGTAGAGTTTGCCCTATTAACTACGCCGCCACCTGGTCGGGGGGAAGGAAAAAAGAAAACAAAAAATCCCTGCCACCAGCTCGATCCACTTCTCCCCGCCCGAGCTCGATCCACTCCCCCCCGCCGCCGCCGCCTCCTCCCCGCCCCGGCCACCTCCTCCCCGCCCCGGCCACCTCCGCCCGCCCAGGTCGCCTCCTCCCCGCCCCGGTCACCTCCTCCCCGCCCTGGCCACCTCCGCCCGCCCAGGTCGCCTCCTCCCCACCCCGGCCACCTCCTCCCCGCCCCGGCCACCACCGCCCGCCCAGGTCGCCTCCTCCCCGCCCCGGCCACCTCCTCCCCGCCTGGCCTCCTCCGCCCACACCCGACAGAAACGAGACCGTCCGCTCGCTCGGGAGGAGGCGACAAGCCCGCACCAAGCAGAGCTCGCCGGCGGCGCAGGTAGGCCTCTCTCCCGCCCTCCTCTTCCCCTACCCCGTGTCTACACGGCCGACCGCCCACTCCGGCGAGAGTCCGCGCCCTCTTCCTTCCCTTCCAGCACCCCCCTAACCCTAATTCGACCGACGGGAGGCGGAACGGCGACGGGAGGCCGAGCTAGTTTAGCCAAAGGTGGAAGCTTTTGCAATTTTCAGTAGTCAGTAGACTAACATCACTTTCGGTTAATTCAGTGGGTATAATTCGAGGCTGAAGGTGGAAATTTACAGTTAATGCAATTGTCAGTAGAACTACATCACTTTGTAGTATTAGCCGCTCGAGTTCATCTGTTAGTGTTAGTTTAATTAGTTAGTGTTAGTATGTATGTTGTAATTTGCTTGATTCATGAATGTGATGAATGTTTATTAGAATTGTATCAAATTGGTTGATTCATGAATGCGATGAATATTTATGTTGTCAAACATGTGTGCTAATGTTTATTTTTTTACTTTTTCAGATGACGTAGCTTCACGCCAGCCAGCACCGTCAGTCCCGCGCGTCGTTGCGGGGCTTCTTCTCCAGCCGTGGAGGGGCAGCCTCGGTGCCCCTGTTTCGTTCTCGACTTTCTCCGGCCACCGATCACGCATCGAGGGTATAAATCTTTCGCCTCTCTTGCTGCATAGGTTTTTTTTTGTCTAGATCACCAAGTCAGTCGCGTAACCCGAGTCAGATCCCGTCCGGAAGGGTTACAAATTTATAAATATGTAGGATTGTCCATTTTTGCATATTTATAACCGTAACTCTTCCGGATTGTCCTGTTGGACAGCGCGAGTATGTGTAGATCGAGACGTGTTCCATGTTCTACCCCTTCCCGAGACGGAATTTCGGCAGCACCTCCCCGTTGTTCTTCGGATGCACACCCTCTCGGCTTGACAAGCTCGAGACGTGTATTCTGAAGAATAGCGGGGAGGTGCTGCCGAAATTCCGTCTCGGGTCGGGGTAGAACATGGAACACGACTCGATCTACACATACTCGGGTGGGATAGGCCCTTCCTATTAGAAGTTTAGGTGAACCCTTGCATGCTGTAAAAGATAAAATTTGGCCGTACTAAATTGGTGACATTGAATAAATTTACGGTGACATTGCATGCATTTAATTTCATGTTATTATTATTTGTCTCATAGTAAAGCAGAGGATGGCTGATAATGGGTGGATGTACAGTGGTCGAACTAGTGCGGTTGACAGAACAGACGAGTGGGTATGGAAGACCATTTGTTAGTGAAGGAGTTAGCGCGTGGTTCAAAGTCAGGCATGCGTCCAAACTGCCCTTGCGTTCGTTGCAAGATGCGTAAACGTCAGGGAAAGGATGAGATGACTAAACACCTCTGGTCTCGTGGGTATATGCCGAACTTCGTCACGACAGTCGACTTTGATGAGTACGAACGCGAGAATGGTAGGGTGATGCGGCAGCGGATCAATGGCAATGAAGATGATGGGATTAGAAACTGGCTAGATGATCTCCGTGATGGCGACGTGCCAGATTCGCCACCTCACAGGAGGAACCGCCAGAACCGGAGGAACCGCGTGAACCAGAGGACCCGGAGCCAACCGCGAAGGCCTTCTTTGATATGATGGCCTCGTCTCAGAGGCCTCTGTACGAGGGTGCAAAAATTTCTCAGCTCGATGCCATCTCGCAAGCACTAGCCAAAAAGCTCGAGTACGGCAACACCCGTTCATGCTTTGAAGCGCATCTGCAAACATATGGTAACATGTTGCCCGAAGGGCATTGTCTGCCTAAAAGCATGTACGAAACGAAGAAAATCCTGCGAGATCTCAGCATGGATTATGAAAAGATAGATTGTTGTCCAAAAGGATGCCTTTTGTTTTGGAAACAGTTTGCGGATGACAAGTACTGTAGCCTGTGTAGGGCCTCTAGGTATCATGAGGTAAAAGGAGCCGATGGTCAGAAGACGCAGACAAAAGTCGCCATTAAGATTCTTCGTTACCTCCCATTCATAAACAGAATCAAGCGGCTTTACATGAACAAAGAGTCTGCCACACAGATGCAGTGGCACAAGACGGGGAAGAGATACAAGGATGAGCACGGACGGGTAAAGATGGGACATCCATCTGATGGTACGGCATGGAAGAACTTTGATATGAAACCCCGATGAGGCAGCAGAGGCTCGAAACGTCAGAATCGCGATAGCAACCGATGGATTCAATCCATATGGTATGTCGACTGCTCGTACAGCTGCTGGCCCGTGTTTGTTATTCCGCTCAATCTCCCTCCGGAGCCCTAATGCAAAGAAACACCATATTCCTGTCGCTGATCATTCCAGGTCCTGAATACCCGGGGAAGAATTTAAGTGTCTACATGCAGCCGATTGTGGATGATCTGAACCACTCTTGGCACCACGGGACGTTGACATATGATCGTGCATCGAAGACAAACTTCTTGATGAAAGTTTGGTTCCACAATTCCATGCACGACATGCCCGGGTACGCCCTATTCTGCGGATGGTGTACAGCTGGTAAGTGGCCATGCCCAGTGTGCAGGAACCGACTTGAGTTCATGTGGCTAACGCGGGTAAGAAGTATTCCGCGTTTGACACACATCGAAAGTTCCTCAAAAGAGGGCATCGGTTTAGAGAAGACAAAAAGAACTTCAAGAAGGGCAGAGTTGAGCGTGAAGAAAAAGAGATACCAACTTTCGATGGTGCAGCTGTTGATGCCGAGCTGCGTGCTCTCGTGCCTGCTGGGGAAAAGGCCCACGATATGTGGGATATGGTGTGACGCACAACTGGACTCACGTGGCAGGCTTGACGCAACTCGAATATTACAAGGACCTCGAACTTCCCCATAGCATCGATGTGATGCACACCGAAAAGAATGTTGGAGAGTCCCTCTTTCACACAATCCTGAACATTCCTGAGAAGTCGAAGGATAATGTTAAGGCTAGAGTCGATGTCAAGAAGCTCTGTGATAGGAAGAGATTACACATGAAGCCTCCTGAAGGCCGTCGAAAGAACTGGTTCAAGCCGCATGCCGACTTCTGCCTTAATAGTATGCAAAAGTCTGAGGCATTCTTTTGGCTCAAATTCGTCGTGATGTTCCCTGATGGCTATTGTTCGAATATAAGTAAGGGAGTCAATATAAAATCGAGAAAAGTCACCGGGCTCAAGAGTCACGACTATCATATATGGATTGAGCGGCTGCTACCGGTGATGGTTCGAGGGTATCTCCCCACCGTGTCTGGCGAGTGCTCGCGGAGTTGAGCCATTTCTTCCGCACGCTCTGTGCTAAGCAGTATGTCCCCTGATTATTCAGAAGCTGCATGATCTAGTGCCGGAGTTGCTATGTAACTTAGAGACGATATTTCCGCCAGGCTTCTTTACTCCGATGGCACATCTTGTTGTGCATCTCGCGAACGAGGCACTCTTGGGTGGACCGGTGCAGTTTCGTTGGCAGTTTTGTATTGAGAGAGAGTTTAAGTATATTCGAACCAAATGTGGAAACAAAAATAAGATTGAAGCATGCATAGCTGAGGCAACTATCCTCAGGAGATGACAGACGCCAGGCTAACGTACTATCCCGATGATGTTCCCACTATGCATAACCAGGCCTCTCGGTACAATGTCGACGAGCCCAAGCAAGACCCCAAGCTCGCCCTCTTCCAGTTTCCCGGTGGCAAGGCCGGTGGCGCAAAAGGTATACCTTGACCAATGAAGAGCTGGAGTGCATAATGCTCTATGTGCTTATGAACATGAAGGAAGTGGTCCGCGACGGGGAGGAGAAGAGGGCAGTTTCCTTAGATAAAATGGTGAACAAATTACTTTGCAACTACAAACTCGGTTTTGGTCTAATACGTATTTTCTCCTTTTAGCCAATTCAAGGATGAAATGTGGTCGGGAACATCAGAGGGACCCGATGAAGCCGAGCTGGACACTCTTTTGAAAGTGGGTGCCCCCGGAAAGAAAAAATTCACGGCTTGGTTTAGGGAAAAGGTAATTTCTAACCTGTCCCTTCTACCTTGCAATCCGTGTCTTGTCCCTCCTACTAATGCACAAACAATTTGTACTTGTAGAGAGCTGATCCCAACGTTGTGATGTCGATGAGTTGAGATGTGTCTCCCAAGGTTGTAACCGTAGAGTCGAGATGTATCAGAAGTATGATGTGAATGGGTACCGCTTCCATACAGAGTTTCACCAGAACAGTCGGCCTAATGCAAAGACTATAAATACCGGGGTCTTCACCAAAGGAGCCGGTGAATTTGATTACTACGAAAGGTTACAGAACGTATACGAGCTGACGTTCAATAACACGAACATAGAACTCAAGCTCGTTGTGTTCAAATGCCACTGGTTCGACCCTGTGAATGAAAACCACTAGTACTGAACGACACATCGGAAACGGGCCAAAAACCCCTTCGGCAACGGAGAAAGGGTCCGTGTCCCCGCCTCTGTCACTGATGTGAAGCCTCACAATGGCAACGGAGGAGATAAACCGTTTCTGATGTATTTAACATTAGACACGGAGTTTTGCTAATAACCGTTTCTAATAAGGGTTACAGGAAAACAAAAAAAAACACGGTGACGGGCTGTGCCGTCGATGGAGCCCCGCTTCATGCGACTAGACGGCCGCCTGGTCATCATCGTATTCCTATACGCCCTGCTTTACAAAAGTTCATCAGTGCGCGTGGCTGGAGCTCTGCTCCTATGTCTTCACGGCCGCCAGATGAACATCTACTGTCTTTCCTGCTGCGCAAAATGTACTGCTCCTGGTGACGGCACCGTGTATGGAGCCCCGCTCCTAGGTCTTCACGGCAGCAGCATCGTCACCAAGCATCCACCAAGCTCTCGAAACAACGAATATTCTTTGTTAAAAACAGCAAACAAAGCTAATAAACAGAGCCAATAAGCAGTAAACAAAGCAAACCGAGCTAAATACATAGCTGAAGAGCTAACTAACAGAGCAAACCAAGCTAAATAAGTAGCTAACATAGCAAATATATAGCTGAACAGAGCTAACTAACAGAGCAACCCGAGCTAAATAAGTAGCTAACATAGCAAATACATAGCTGAACAGAGCAAACCGAGCTAAATAAGTAGCTAACATAGCAAATACATAGCTGAACAGAGCTAACTAACAGAGCAAACCAAGCTAAATAAGTAGCTAACATAGCAAATACATAGCTAAACAAAGCAAACCGAGCTAAATAAGTAGCTAACATAGCAAATACATAGCTGAACAGAGCTAACTAACAGAGCAAACTGAGCTAAATAATTAGCTAACATAGCAAATACATAGCACAAAGCAAACCGAGCTAAATAAGTAGCTAACATAGCAAATACATAGCTGAACAGAGCTAACTAACAGAGCAAACCGAGCTAAATAAGTAGCTAACATAGCAAATACATAGCTAAACAAAGCAAACCGAGCTAAATAAGTAGCTAACATAGCAAATACATAGCTGAACAGAGCTAACTAACAGAGCAAACTGAGCTAAATAAGTAGCTAACATAGCAAATACATAGCTAAACAAAGCAAACCGAGCCAAATAAGTAGTTAACATAGCAAATACATAGCTGAACAGAGCTAACTAACAGAGCAAACTGAGCTAAATAAGTAGCTAATATAGCAAATACATAGCCAAACAAAGCAAACCGAGCTAAATAAGTAGCTAACATAGCAAATACATAGCTGAACAGAGCTAACTAACAGAGCAAACCGAGCTAAATAAGTAGCTAACATAGCAAATACATAGCTAAACAAAGCAAACCGAGCTAAATAAGTAGCTAACATATCAAATACATAGCTGAACAGAGCTAACTAACAGAGCAAACCGAGCTAAATAAGTAGCTAACAGAGCGGTCATTTACCTTAGGCGAGGCGGGGTCGCTTTCCGTCGCGGATTGCGTCCCAGGCGTCGGCGCCGGAGCCACTGCCAGAGGAGACGTCAGAGGAGACCTTATCCTGCTCGAACACCGGAGCGTCCTCCTCCTCCTCCTCCTCATCCTCCTCCTCCGCCGCCACCGCTGCCGCCGCCGCATCTGGCCCAGGGCCCTGGCCAGGGAGAAGAGAGCGGTCTATGGCCGCCCGGAGCCGCGTCTGGAACAACGCCTCCTCGGCGGCTTCTATCGCGTGCTCGGCGGCGGAGATGCGGATAGCTCTCTGCATCGCAGACGCCCGAATGACACCCTCGGCACGCTCGCGCTGAAAGGAGGCGCGAGAGAGGAGGAGACCGACCTCTAGATCCTCGTCCTCATCGTCCGAGGACGATGAGGACGAGATCCGGGCGTCGGTGGCCGCCGCCGCCGTGGATCCGGATGGGATTTGACGGCTCAGAATGAACTCGCGACCGCAGTCGCCGGGGATCTCGCCCCAGTTGTAGGGGAGATCCGGGCTGCGCCTCGGAGGGTGGGAGGAGGAAGATGCTCCATCCTGACTTCCGTCGGCGCCGGAGGGGTTCGCCATCGATGGGTGAAGTAGGAGGAGAGCGTGTGCGGCTAGGGTTAGGAACTGGGGAGAGTGAGACTGAGAGTGAGAGTGAGATACAGTACTGGAGTGGGAGATATTAATACCGGCACCGCTTAATTTGCCTTCACATGGGAAACGGAGATAGACCGATCTCCGTTTCTGATGTGGAAATATCAGCAACGGAGATATTCTTTCCTCCGTTGCCTATATATGAGCAACGGAGATCTTTTTAGCCTCCATTACCATTGTGTCGGGCCCATCGACCGACTAGCGCGCGCGCACTCGCGGAAGCGCGCGGAGCTCATTTTTCCGTCGCCTAACTCTTGTCGTTGCCATAGAGGGGTATCCGATGTGTCGTTCTGTACTAGTGCATAGAAGTACCCCTTCCATTGGGTTAGTTGAAGTTAAGCCTTCAACCACCTACGAGGGATCCGATGTCTTTGTTGTGGCTCACCAAGCCAGGCAAGTTTATTATTTGCCCTACCCATGCAAGAAAGAGGGACTCATTGGCTGGGAAGTCGTGTTCCATGTATCGCCACATGGTAAGCTACCCATGCCCTCCGAAGACGATTACAACAACATTGACCCTAAAACATACGAGGGGATTTTCTATCAAGAGAAACAAACCTTTGGGGACTTTGGCATACAAGGTCTTGAGGACCGCGAGGACAATGCACAGACATGTGGTGACTTAGTGGTGGATGTAAAGGACATAGATATGCTCAACAAGTTACATTCTGATGACGATGAGGAGCCTCCACCGTGCGATGAGGTTCCAACTTACACACGTGATAGTGATGTTGATAGTGATGATGAGAACCCAAGACTTAATTATGAGAGTGATGATTCGGGGTGAGGGTCTTTTATGTCCTTATGCGTAGTATTTACTTTTCAACATGCTTAGTCTTTCAACATGCTTCTTCTTAATTGCATTACATCTTTATGCCTATTTTCTACATTTTATTATGTCTTTATTATGCTTAGTCTTTATTTTTCAACATGCTTATTAATTGTTTACCCTTTCTCAATGCAGGTGATTGACCAAGATGAGCCAAGGCAAGGAATCATCGGCCTCCTTGCTGAAGGGGATGCGCCAGAAGAAAACTGCTAAAAGTGGAAGAGAGCCTATTCAGAACCCGCGTTACCTGTCTGACAATGGTGAGAGAGGAGGTGCTGGACGAGGGGGAGGTGCCGATGCACTTCCTCCGAGGGATGAGGTGCAGGACGAGGGCAAGGTGCAGGACGAGCACGAGGTGAGGGAGGACGAGGGCGAGGTGCAGGACGAGCACGAGGTGGGGGCGACGTGTCTTCGGACATACCCTCCGCTTCTGGCGACGTGGCTTACGAGGAGACGGAGTCTCGAGACGAGGGGGCCGAGTCTCGAGACCAGGAGACGGGGGCCTCCGTGTCGCTGAAGAAGCCAAAGATTCGTGGGGAATCCATGGTCCCTGAGGAGTCAAAGGAACCTGCTACCGAGGAGGAGAAAATCCTCATTGTGCCTAATGGGATTAAGTAAGTGACTATGCTAATTTTGAACATGGTAATTACATTGTGGTCAGTACAATTTGACATGTACTAATGTTTAATTATTTGTGCAGCAATTGGACATATCCTCACGGAGCCCGTGCGCCTAACACCATGATTGGAGCTTTGATTAGGAAGTTTTGGCCGGGCTTGTACAGTACGGTCCCCAACGGCGAGAGGAAGCTAGCCACCCATTGGTAGACTATCAGGCCGCCCATCACCCGGGCTTCGGGAGATGTTCTGACGCCGTGATCACCAAGTTTTGGGTAATTTGAACTTTTTGAATTTCGTTCATAGTTGATGTCCCCACCAAGCTCTCACAATTTGTTTTTTGTGCATGATTAAAGAAATTTTATAGGGTACTTCCTGAGGAGCGTGCCAAGGAGGACATGACTTTGGAGGGGGCTTGCAAGAAGTTGGCTCGACTCCAATTCTACAATGTAAAGCATACCTCCGTCAATCATTTCAGTTCTGAGAAGTTAGGCAAGACGGCGCCGAAGCATGAGAATGTGATGGAACCACCTGATATGACCATGGAGGATTACATGTCGGTAAGTAAATTGTCAATGAGATTACATGTTGCTGCTAAGTTGCAATTGCATTATCTGTTCTTCACATGAGTATTGTTTTTTCAGGTTATGCCCACATGGGCCTATGGTAAGGCAGACGCGTGGGAGGCGTTGGCGTCGAGGTGGCTTGGGGAGGACGCCGAGTTCAAAGCCTTGAGCGAGCGTAACAAGGCAAACCGTGGGAGCGGGGGGACACATTGTGCGGGAGCCCGCAACCATGATCGCTTCAAGGCAAAGCTGGTATATATATATACATGGAACAACCTTTATTTATTTCCCCTCATGTTCCTACTTGATACGCATAACACTTCTTTGGCAATGCAGGAGGCCGATATCGGGGAGCCTGTGTCGGACATGCAAGCATGGGAGAGGATGAAGATGAAGAAGATCGATCTATCCGAGCCTCAGCCCTCGCTTTCCGATTACTACGGCAGTGCCGAGGAGAACATAAATAGGTACGTCGAGTCGTTCAAGGGTTTTAATCCGGAGGTGGATAGACCTCTTGAGCATGACACCAACAAGAGAGCGATGGTCCTGGCCGGGCACGGTTGGGAGCATGGCCGTTTGCCCTGTCTTAGTGCGGTAATCCCGCGTACTCCTGAGTTGGGCCTCGTGCGTATCAAGGCTACACTCACCGCCGACGACCCCCCTGTCCTGCCTCCTCGACGGCCTTCCCGAGCTCGCCCCGATGTAAGTTTTTCTCAATTTCATTCTCTTTCCGCATTCGTTCCTAGCTAAGTGGCTAAGTTGACGAGATTCGTTCTATTTTGAAATTGTAGCCTGATTTCGAGGCGGCCTTCGATGCCGCTTACGTGGACTATGAGGCGGAGTATCAGTTGTGGCTGCAGAAGAGAGCGGACTATGACGAGTGGCAAGAGTTGCACGATGCTGTAAGTTTCAACCTTTATATTTGCAAAATATGACAAGTCTCATTTCCTCTAGTTTGAACCTTTTTTTTCTACCACTCCTGACATCTAAACTATCTTGTAGGCGAGCGAGAAGTTTTTTGCCACTGGAGTGCGGGATCCGCTGCCTCCGCGTCCACCTAGGGTGGGGATGCCGCCCATGTGCCCATCGAGGGAAGCGGTCGCTCGCACATACAATAAGTGCATTCGATTTCCCATGGCCCCGAGCGGCATGCCGTTGCACGCCGCCGACGAGATCGCCATGATAATAAGTGCATCTTTTGCGCGCGCTCCGGCCGGCCTCGGTCGCCCCGATCGAGAAGAGAGAAAAGCTTTCGGCTTTGCGAGCCTCCCGTCGCCGTCATCACGAGCACCGGGCCGGCCGGGCTGCGTCGCACGCCGCGCTGCCGAGTGCTACCGGCAGCAAGAGCCCAATTCTCTCTGCCCACGGGCCCGGCGGCATGCATGCATGCAGCTCGATCCGATCAGTGTCTGTACGACCCACGCAGCCGCGTACGTAATAAAAAATAGAAGAGCTGACTAGAAAACGACTTGAGAGTTGAGGGTGGTGGCGTTCTGACATGCGTGCGTGGTTTGACCTTGGACGATGAGACAGACAACAATACTTTCTCTTGACCGCGAGTACGACTTTACATTACTCGGCCTGGCTGGCACAGTAACATATGTTTTGACTCCATGACCTGTCTGTCAATACGTAGGACCATGATTAATCCATGTGTCATGTGTGGTTTCCTTTGTTTACTGGCAATGCTGTTTCACAGACTTATCGATCGATAGCAGAGGAGGGACCGGGCTCGCCGGTTTAAACTTGCTGCTGGCTGATGGTGCTCTGCTCGTAAACGGTAGCTGTTGGGACTTTACCTTCTGCAGCAACATGACACACAACTGATGATTGGTGTGGCTCTTACTTTGGTGAGCGGGCAGAGAAGGAACCGTTATTTACATGGTTTACACAGAAGGTCCTATTCGATTTTATCACTCTGTGTCGCTAATAAATCACTTTCATTTTCCCCGACCCGTACCGCTTCGTCTCTGACGACAGGAGAGGCGATCATTCCCGCCTCCCTTCGGCACCGCCGCAGGTCTACCCCGCCTCTGTGGCCTTCGGGCCATGGAGGCACGGTCGATCTCGGCCCTCGTCGGAAGGATGGCTCTGTTTTTCCGGGTCCAGATTTGATGGGGCGGCGTTCTGTTGGTGGCGGCGGTGCTTCTTACAATAATGTCACCCCAGATTCAGCCCCATCTCGGTTGCGACATCGAGAAGCTCGTGAGAGTGGTGTGGTTCTCGAGAATTTCTTCTGGCGGTGGCGTTGTTAGGATCGTCGTGGAGCTTTATTGGCGGTTCATCCTTTTTCTTCAGCTTTAGGACAGATGTGGTCTTCTTGACCCATTCGGTGACTTTCCGTGTGCAATCAACAATTCTTTTATGGGGGCAACACGGACTACTACGACTTTATCAACCACATCAAAGCAGAATGTGTACTCTTACGGAACAAAATCAACTGCATTGCACACATGCACACTAATGGCCCTGATTAACTCTTACATTGTTTTCGGCTAGATAGGTTAGGCATAAGTCAGATTCGGAGTGATCTATTCACAGTGCACGAACATGTTCCAGATGCCTATACACACCCCATGGCGACGACAGTCGACAGTGACGGTATTCTACCTTTGCAAAAGTAAACCATGCACGGGATATTTCCATCCGTGACAGTAACACTGATATTTCCAATTCCCCGTGCACGCAACATTAACCATGCACAAGTTGATAGTAAGTCGTAAGGTAGCTAGACAAGAACGAAAAGAAACTGAAAAGACATACACACGTTAATTTCACATCAAGAACCACTGCCTCGGTCACAGTCGATCATTCGTGTTCGATAGCGGTGGTGGTAAATCTGACGGCTCGATCCATCCAGGACTTTGAGTAACCAGTCGACGACCCCTCCACTTTGATGACAAATCAAGTGATATAAACAGTCGTGACCTACGACGACATCCACATCGACCCCACTATGCACATCATGGTGCCGGCCGCGCTTCCACCTTGAAGGTCAGATCCGTGCCATCAATCGAGATCATCGGATGGATGCATGTATAAATCATTGCCTGGACTTGTGGTTGTGGATCGCGTACTTAATTAGGATGGAAACCATCATGTGCTTACTGAAAAAACTTTTGCATGCAGGTGCTTGCCAACTTGCCACAAGTTTGTGCGGGAGATCAACAACAAAGACCACATGGATGGACATGACCAAGGACATGTACATGAAGAGGTGGCCGATCGGTTTCCCGTCGATCGAACTGTCCGTAGTTGTGGTGGTGCTTGTGCGTCGACACGGCAAATTCCACGGGGCGCAGGTGGTGATGATGGCCTCGACATGAAAGAACATGCGTCGTGCTCGATTTGACATGCGTGCTGGAGCTGATGCGAGGAGTCGGCTAATTAGCAGTGTACATTACATTCTTCGGTCGTTTCAGTCGAGCGATGGAATGTAACTGGCCAGTCGCACGTGTGTTTGTTCTTTTTTTTTATCGAAGTGTGTGGTCTTCTGTCATAGTTCGGCGGTTAATCAACAGAATGCTCGCAGTTCCATGATAATCTCACAAGCTTAATTAGGCCGCACAAGATGATTAAGGTTTTCATTATCTCATTTTTTGTCCATGATCGTAGACATGGACTCATGGCCAAAATACACCAAATTAGACAAGCCTTGTGTGGAGAGGTGTTGTGCACTATACATACATTGGGTACATTGATAAAAATGATTCTGAGAACAATGGCCTGGAAAAAAAATCAAGGAAAAAAAACCAATGATCGTAGTCATGGACTCATGCCCAAAAAAATTTCTTTTTATTTTTATTTAAAAACTACGTGAATTTTTCAGTCTGGTTGCGAGGTCTTAATAGTGAGTATGAATCATAGTTCTATTTTTTATCCGCTCTACTATTTTGTGTTCCAGATACTAGAATAAACAATATCTGAGGAATTTATAATCATTATTGACACAAACGTATACCCTCTAAGAAAAAGGTGCTTACACGCGCGTATGGTACGGTGGGTACAAAACCCAAATGAAGCAATCGAGAGGCAGGCCACTAGACCAGTAGACAAACATTCCATTCGCATGAACATATGTTGCCACGAACGGATCCATCCAGTGAAGCTAGAACACACACCACTCATCATCACGATAACCATCATAAACTCCCCTCCGTATTTATACCGTCTCACTAGTAGAAAATGCCCATCCGTCCCGGTTCCAGAGGGCCTTTCGTCCTGGTTTTCCAACCGGGACAAAAGGGTCGGGACAAAAGGGGGGGGGGGGGGGGGGGGGCTTTCGTCCCGGATGTTTACGAACCGCGACCAATGGGCATCCACGTGGCAAAGGAGGGGCGCGCATGGCGGGGAAGCTTTGGTCCCGGTTGGTGTTACCAACCGGGACTAAAGATTTAGGATTTTTGTTTTCTGTTTATTTATTTTTTAGAGGTTTCGATTTTGTGTTTTCCATTTAATTCTTTTTGTATGGAGATCACGTTACGCAAAAAACAAGTCGTATACATAAAGTTTTACTACATCGAGATCACGTTTGATGCATATATACATACACACATACACACATACAAGTTGCTTTAGTGCGATTCTCATGTTGAGATCACGTCAATTACATTGGAGGCAAAAAATAATTACTAGGGTGATAAAATTCTCCAGTTTTCTTCATGACCTCTGAGTTCAAAAATCCCGCCAATTCCTCTTGAATTGCTTTTAGGCGCTTCGTTGGTATGAGCTGGTCCCGCATTCGATCCATCTAGATCAATATGAATATGTGAGTTGTTCATATATATATATATATATATATATATATATATATATATATATATATATGAAATCATCATAAAATAATTTATGAATGGAACTCAACACAATATGGTAATAAAAAATTGTGAATAGTGTATACATACTTCAGCTGTTCTGACTTCTCTATTCCGCTCACTGACAAAAGAGCGCATGTACTCGAAAACGTAGTATGCACATAAATTAGTCCCTTGTGGCTGCCTCAGACACCACTTTACAAAAAATAGAATTTAATCAAATAATAATCAAGCATGATAATGGTATTGAAACTAGAATTAAAGAGTTGTGCGGACCTATATATATAGTACAACTTACCTTGGTGGTATAAAAATACAGCTCCGGTTTCCAATCCCCTGGAACCTTCACGATGAACCGTTTCCAAACCCTGCCCGCCAAAAGAAAATGATTAAAGGAGTTGTTAATTAGTTGATATCAGAAAATAAATGAAAGAGGTCGATATAGAGCGATAATGATTGAAATTACCTCTGGAGCATATCTTGCAAGCTGAGGTACTCGTCCATATCTTTCCTTAACGAGTCCATGACTTGAACGACTCCTTGGTCAACTCTAATGATTAGCAGAATCCAGTGGAATCTGCGCACGTTTATATGTCCATGACTCATCGATTACATTAAACATCGAGTAAGCAAAATAGAATGTGTAGAAGGTACAATAGCACTCACTTGAAGGCGTAAGGAAAAAGTATTTCTGCGCAGGTATTTTGTTTCACTAAAAACCGGAGCAAGTTTTTCTCTGTGTCCGCGGCATGGTTATTTACGGTCACTTCACGCATATAATATGGGTCAATGAACCCAGTGTCATAGATGCGGAGTTCTCTACATTCGACAATCTTCATTCTGCATAATAGCGTACAAAAAAATATAGTGAGATAATTACAGGCAATGAACGAGCAGAGCTAGAGACTTAATTAAATTGCAGAAATAAATCACTTACAAACAATAGCAACTGACGAGGGCTTTGTCGAGGGTGTCTTGATTGAATAACTGAAAAATTTCAGAAAACGAAATATACATCGCGTCATCCTTGAAGTAATGTTGTTTCTTATATGACACCCAGAAGACATCATGCCCGGCCTTTGCGGCATTCTCGTACCACTGATGCAATCGACGCAATTGTGCTGTTAGAGAATTGACCTGCTTAGGTCTGACCAAGGACTTCCCGTAGACATATGTCCATGCATACTGATACTCTATGGGGTCGCCTATGGTGCCAGTGTCGTGGTGTACTTCCTTATCGGGCATCACCTTGAGCGGGGGGATCGACTGATTTGCATGTTCTCCGAGCTGGGCCACTTGTTTCCCGCATTTTGCCGTCTGCATCTGCTCCCTCTTTAGGCGATATGTGATACGTCTCAAACGTATCTATAATTTTTGATGTTCCATGCTTGTTTTATACCAATTGCTACATGTTTTGCATCTACTTTATATCACTTTTATACATTTTTTGGGACTAACCTATTAACAAGATGCCGAAGTGCCAGTTCCTGTTTTCTGCTGTTTTTGTATTCCAGAAAAGCTAGTCTGGAAATATTCTCGGAATTGGACGAAACTTCACGGGGGATGCTATTTTATCAGAACACACCTGAAGGACCAAAGGAGCAATGAAGAGGAGCCAGGAGGGCCCCACACGCACCTAGGGCGCGGGGCCCCCCTCTGGCGCGCCCTAGGGTGGTGTGGGCCCCTCGGGGGTCGTCAACCGCCGCCCTTTCGCCTACTTATTCCCCCCGACGCGAAAACCCTTAGTGCCTGAGCCAATATCCACGAAAAGTTCCAGAGACGCCGCCGCCGTCAACCCTAGCTCAGGAGGGTCCAGAACCTCTTCCCGGCACCCTGCCGGAGAGGGGAATCGTCACCAGAGGCTTCTACATCGCCATGCCTGCCTCCGGAGAGATGCGTGAGTAGTTCATCCTTGGACTACGGGTCCATAGCAGTAGCTAGATGGTTGTCTCTCCAATTTGTGCCATCATGTTTAGATCTTGTGAGCTGCCCTACATGATCAGGATCATATTATTGTAATGCTACATGTTGTGTTTGCTGGGATCCGATGAATATTGAATACTATGTCAAGTTGATTATCAATCTATGCCCTATGTTATTTAAGATCTTGCATGCTTTCCGTTACTCGTAGATGCTTTGGCCAAGTAGATGCTTGTAACTCAAAGAGAGAGTATTTATGCTAGATAGTGGGTTCATGCCTCCGGTAATCTGGGAGAGTGACAGCAACTTCTAAGGTTGCGGATGTGCTGCTGCCACTAGGGATAACCTAACAATGCTATGTCCACGGTCATATCTATTTGTTTACATTACGCACTTTACTTAGTGCAATTATCCGTTGCTTGCAACTTAATACCAACGGGGGACTCGGATGACAACCCGGCGGTTGATTATTAGTCATAGACGCTGTTGGATGACGGTCTATGTATTATGTCGTAATGCCCAATTAAATATCATAGTAATCATCATGTCATATATATGCATTGTCATGCGCTCACTATTTGTCAATTGCCCAGCTGTAATTTGTTCACCCAACATGTTAGTTATCTTTTATGGAGAGACACCACTAGTGAACTGTGGACCCCGGTCCATTCTTTTACACTGATTAAACCACCACAAACTGCAAACTGCTCCTTTTTCATTCTCTGCATTTTAATACTCATTTTCCACACCATACGTTTAATCCTTTATTTTCAGCAAGCCGGTGAGATTGACAACCTCACTGTTTCGTTTGGGCAAATTAGTTTGATTGTGTTGTGTGCAGATTCCACGTTGGTGATCGTGTTGCGCCGTGCGAGCCACCAACAACCTTCTGAAGAGTTGCTGCTCCTACTGGTTCGATAACCTTGGTTTCTTTCTGAGGGAAAACTTGCTGCTGAACTGCATCATACCTTCCTCTTGGGGTCTCCCAACGAACGTGTGATTCACGCCATCAATATGCCGCCTCCTTCTCCTTCTTCTCTTCACTAATTGTCTTCTCAATAACACGATCATAGTCATCTAGAAATTTAGGCGGCCGTGGCGGTCCACACGATAGATTTTTCAAACATCTATCAACTTTTTCTGCTGGTATTATCTCTTTAGGCGGGGGCCGTTTCGGTCCTATTTGTCTTTTCACATCTGCTTGCACCGTCTCGTCGAGTTCCTCTGGAATCAAGTCGTAAGATCTCTTTGGAAGAGGCTTTAGCAACTCGCGTTCCTCTCGAGTTAACTTATCTGCACTTCTGCTCGTCGACGGGAAGTTTAGTTTCCGATTTAACGAGAAGGACTTAGCAGTGGGCGCAATCGACGGACGGGACGTCGCGAGCGATGGACTCGCGATGGACGGGGCATCGGGGATGGATCTTGAGGTGGGGGGGATGGATCTTGAGGTGGGGGACTGCTACTCGGAGGAGTCGGTGGCCTTGGCGCCAAGTTTGGAAACACGATGTTTTTCTTGTTCCAGAGAGCGATACCCTTCTCGACTTCTCCCAGTGTCTTCTCGCCGTCACCTCCAGGAATGTCAAGGTCAAGATTAGCATATAACGGCACAACTTCATCCGCCCGACACGAGCATAGCCAGCTGGAATCCCGCCGAGATGGTACCTTGCTCCAGATTGCTTAGGTAAAGCATAGCCGACCGCCACCTTGAAGGACATGTTCTTCATTGACATATGTAGCTCACAGTCTGTCTTCTACATGATATCATCCACGGGGTAGTGAGCCGCTGATGTCTACACACGCTTCTATTCTTGTAGACAGTGTTGGGCCTCCAAGTGCAGAGGTTTGTAGAACAGCAGCAAGTTTCCCTCAAGTGAATCACCCAAGGTTTATCGAACTCAGGAAGGTAGAAGTCAAAGTTATCCCTCTCAAGCAACCCTGCAATTAAGATACAAGAAGTCTCTTGTGTCCCCAACACACCTAATACACTTGTCAGATGTATAGGTGCACTAGTTCGGCGAAGAGATATTAAAATACAAGCGATATGGATGATTATAAGTGGTAATTGCAATCTGAAATAAAAATGGCAGCAAGCAAACATGTAGCAGAACTGGTTGTAAACGGTGTTTCAATGCTTAGAAACAAGGCCTAGGGATCACACTTTCACTAGTGGTCACTCTCAACAATAATAATATAATTGAATACATAGATATTTCCTCTTCACTATGCTACTCTGAGTTATTCTCTCGTTGGATAACGAACACCAATCCACCGCGTAGGGCTATAAAAGCACACCTTAAAGTCGCATTCCATATCTAGTGAACCCCACACTGTCAACTTGAGCGCCCTAAATAGTACTAGACAAACACCGCAATTTCATAGAGACATCCAACGCAAATAATAACTCATGATAAGTATTCCTGTTATCTTTAGCCTAAGAGCCACACACGGGGCGCACACTGTCAACTTCGCACCGTGGGACAAAGGTGACTCCGGAGATTACATTAATAAAACCACTTGAGTAGCATATAAGATAATGAAGAGTACATCTATTGATTCAGCTAGATTACAAAGCTCATGATCACATAAAGATCACACCATGGGAGAGAGAGATAAACCACATAGCTACCGGTAGAGCCCTCAGCCTCGGGGGAGAACTACTCCCTCCTCATCATGGGAGGCAGCAACGGCGATGAAGATGGCGGTTGAGTCGATGGAGATGGCTCCGGGGGCAATTCCCCGTCCCGGCAGGGTGCCGGAACAGGACCTTCTGACCCCCGAAACGGAGTTTCGTGGCAGCGGAGCACGGAGATGTATTTGGGAGTTTCGTCAATTGTGTTAGGGTTTACTCCGCGGGGGCTATTTATGGTCCAAAGGGCAGCTCCAGAAGGTCCCCGAGGCCACCACACGTGGCCTCGGCGCGGCCAGATTCAAATCTGGGCCAGCCGACTTGTCGGGCCTCTCCAGGCCGCATACGAACTCCGATGGAGATGAACCTTTTGTATAAAACGTGCGGCGGAAAATGCCCTGCAACTTTCGCGACTAGACTTTTTCCATTTGACGTCGTCTTCAGGCCCGAACGTGACGATTTTTGAAAATAGTTTTCAGACAGATTTCTGGAAAATCCCAATTTGACTCCAACAAGGTTTCCTTTGCCCAATTTTGATAATTTCTACACATCAAAGTGTAAAACAAGAACATTGTGCACTTTGGCAACTATTAGTAGGTTAGTCCAATAAATGTCATAATATGATATAAAGTGCATATAAAACATGTGACAATTGATATAAAACATGCATGGAACATCAAAAATTATAGATACGTTTGAGACGTATCAGCATCCCCAAGCTTAGTTCCTACTCGTCCTCGAGTAGGTAAACGATAAAACAATAATTTTTGAAGTGACATGCTACCAACATAATCTTGATCTAATAATGATGTAATGGTAAGTGAGCTGAGATCAAATCATTCAAAGCAAATGTCTATAATTGATATTAAATAAGAGATAATAAAGCAAGATAGTTAAACAAGCTAAAAGTTTTCATGAATGACGGCTTTTAAGACATGAAACCGTACAAGCACTACAACAGGACAGAGGTTTGGTAACACAATAAGTAACACATAGAAAAATGTGTTACAGAATAAAATGACAGTAACACATCATGTGTGTTGCAGATCAGGTAGTACCACATAGTTGATAAGATCCGAAAATGTGTTACGGGAATATTGCAACTGTAGCATATTATTTTATGTTACACCATATGTGTTACAAGTAGTGGATATGGTAACATATAATTAGGTGTTGGTACATAGTGTTACAAGTTAGATAACTCTGGAGAAAACTGGGAATAGTTTAGTATTTATTTGTGTATATAAAAAAATAGTGTCACAATTACTTGCAAAAATTATTTCAAATTTCCACTGAAAGAAAATGAGACAGTTGATTTTTTTTCAACGATCTTATGTATATGACCTAAACTTGTATATATGTCATTCGATATACATGTTGCTCAAATTTGAATTACTTCCAATAAGAACGCATAAGTTTATTTAATCCATATAAAATATACTCTCCATGTTCCATAATGTAAGATGCTTTACATATTGCAATGTGGACTACAAACAGAACAAAATAAGTGAATATACACACCAAAAGACGTCTATGTATGTCTAGATACATCTTATTCCGAAAATGCTAAAACATATTATAATATGGAAATTAATAAATTCTTAATATTTTAGAATATTGTGAAATTAAAAATATTAGCAAATAATTTTTAATAAATATTTTGGTGTGAATATACACACCAAAGGTAGTAGTAAGTAATTTTTAAAAATTCTAAATATTTTAGAGTATTATGAAATTAAAAATATTAGCATGAAACTATATAATAAGTACAGTACATAATATTGCTATAAAATATAGACGTGCATTACCTATAACCTATCTGACATATGGTCCCGTATACAAGCGCTAACTCACCTAACAGATAATAACAGGCTAATATGCAGCATGCCCGACAGCGCCCATAAGACAAAGCCGGACCATCCGTCACGCATAAACAAAGTAAAATGGTACTCCCTCCGTCCCAAAATAACGGTCTTAGATTTGTCAAAAAATGGATGTATCTAGACATGAAACAAGTATAGATACATTCACTTTTGTACAACTTTGAGACACTTATTTTGGGACGGAGGGAGTATTTGCAAAAATTCGAACCCAAAACGACCAACTAGATGCACGGTGACACTACCATCAAGATAAGAAAACGATTGTGCTGTGATTCAAATGTATTCGTCTTTTACTTGTTAGAAAGTGCTGGGTCAAAGCCCACTAGAATGAATGGTATGGGCTAGCAGCCGAGGAGTTTGATGTGATTCGCGCGACCACTATAGGTCGCTTACAGCGAGCTAGTGCGGCGGATTCCGGCATGGACCAGCCCATTTGGGCTGTTTTCTTTTTTCCTTCTTCGTTTTTTCCTTTTTTTTTGGTTTTTGCTGTTTCTTTTTTTTTCTGTGCACAACACTAATATTTATCTGTATTTTTTTTCACATTTCTCTTTTCAGTTTTCCTGAAAACACATGAACATTTGTTATCATTAATATTTTTTATTATAAGTGAAAACTTTCAATTTATCGTGAACCATTTTTTCTTATAGGCGAACAACATGTAATTTATCGTGAACCATTTTTTATTATTATAGGTGAACATTTTTAATTTATCATGAATGTTTTTTTATTATAAGTGAACACTTTTAAATTCTTGTGAACCAATTTTATTATAGTTAAATAATTTTTTATTTATCATGAACAATTTTTATTGTGAACATTTTATATCATAGGTGAACACTTTTTAATTTCCGGAAATACATGAATACTTTTTATCGTGAACCATTTTTTATCATAGGTGAACATTTAATCTATTATGAAACAATGTGAACACTTTTAATACATCGCGAACTACTTTTATTCTAGGTGAATAATTTTCCATTTATTGTGAACCATTTTTTATCAAGAACTATTTTTTTACTGTGAACCTTTTTTTTATCATAAGTGAACACTTGATAATTTCGTGGTGAGATAGGAGGTAGCTTCGTGCGAAGCAAACCTGGCCCCATCGCCTTGTCCCGTTTGTGGCCGCATACCCGTGTGGGGATGGCCATCTGCGTTCAAGGTTGCGGTGGTGGTCTAACCAATCTTCATGAGGCGGTGGTGACTGGTGCGGCTCGCGACTTACCACCGAGTGAAAGCATTGCTCTGGTTGCCGGCTAGGGCAGGGGACGGCGACGCCCTTTGCCGTCGTGTCCTTCTCGAAGGCGTCGTCTAGCTGGTGCTTTCGCACATTCGTTTGGGAACTTCCGGGGGAAACCATAGATTACACATGGGATCGGGCGGGGGTGGAGTTTTAGTGTCGCTTGTCTCTTGGGACCTCTTCTTGGTTGCTCCGCGGGCTGGAGGGACTAGCGGTGGGAGTTTGTGGTCAACGACAGTGAGTTGCATGACAACTTTTGGCTAAGTAGGAAGACACGATTTCAGATTCGGTAAGCTCCGGGTGAAAACCCTGCACTGACCTCGGTTCATGCCGACGATGGTGGCGCTCTTGGACGTCGCTCCCCTCGTTGGAGGCATCGTCGACGAGCCCCTTCACCACACTCGTGTTTGTCTTTTCATGTAGTTGGTGTTGTCTTGTTTTTCGTTATCGGCTGTGCGTGACACTGGATCCGGATGGATGTCGGAACGGCGGCTCGGGTTCTCGCTTCCACCGTGTCGGTTGAGGTGCTCGAGCGTCGACTTAGGTCGCACAGGTGATTTGGTCATCCACTAGGGTGGGCCGCGGCGTTGGGTACCTTGTGCTGTGTTTTGTGATGTATTTGTTTTCGGCCAGTTTTCATTAAACTTGTCACTCTGTTATACTATATGAATGAAAAGATTTTTTTTGCCTCGTTTAAAAAAAGAAATATAAAAATTGCAACGAGATTGAATCATCATATTAGAGCTAAGAATTATATATTCTAAACGAAATTTGTAATAGTACATTTATTTGCTTAATTTAAAACTATTTTATTAAAGCATGTTTACACTAGATCACCAATATTTTTATCAAGTCTTTAGGCATCCCGCCGCTTTTTTCTCGTCTTCCCGCCCGTCAGAAATTTTCCGGCGGGCAGGGCGTTTTAGAGCCCGATAAATATCTGGTGTAGACCAGCGTCGTCCCAAAATCGAACCCTATTTCGCATCCCCTTCTTCCTCAAACGCCGCCGCACCATACGCCGACGCCCTCGCCAGTACCTGGCGCCGCCGCTATCTCCTCTGAGATCTCACATACCGTCACCTACCACCCTTCGATCTCTCTCCAGCTGATCTCCTCTTCACTCCCAGATCCCAGCCTCTCTCGCCCCTGGACATCTCTCTTCTCCATGACAGTGAGTCGCCACCGTGGTTTGCCAGCCGCCGCCGCTAGCTCCCTTCCCCAGCAGCCCCCGCCGCGTCGACTCGCTCCTATCCCGCACTTGACGGCGTGGCGGCGCCGGCTCGAGCGCTCGATCTCCCACCTATGGCATCCTGGGAGTTGGAACGCATGTCCGCTGCCGATGGCGCCGGGTTTTCCCGGCGGCCGGTCTGCGTCTCCGACATCCCGGAGCAAGAGGTAGCTGGCCGGTGATCTACTACGGGATAGAGAGCAGCCGCTAGTTCTTCTCGTCCAAGCGGTGCTTTTTCCCAAATCCTCAGCGCAGGTCAAATCCTAATTATTCAAATTGAAATATGCAAGGCAATGTTCCATTAGACATGTCGAAATTTGGAAAACAATGTTCTTGTATTTGATGTTGATTGTTGATCAAATATTCAGTATCCAAAGGAATGTTCCCCTTTAATAGGTCAGTTTAAAAAGTTTTGTTAGCCTCTTGTCGTGCTGATCTGTTGTCTAGTGCTATAACGTTATGCAATATAAGTCTATATTGTCATTTAGCTAGAATGGAATCGTCATGTACTCAGATGCTGGAGTGATGGGGCTATTTAATTATTTATACAGATTTTTGTAGCAGTTGTGGTAGCAGCACCACTTGGACGGTGGCACCTCCATGAACTAGAAGGAGGACCCCAAGCAGGGACTGCCTTCCTCTCCAGCTAGCAGCAGCGACTAGCCTTCTTTCCAGGTGATTCACGTGATGGCTTACATGCTGTAAATTGGTTCCCTGTCTACTTATTACTCTGGATGATTGCAGATTATAATTGTTTTCTATGTGATTTCACGTTCGTAATTGGTTAATGTATTCACTCAAATGTTGTATCACTTTGACTAGGGTACCTTACTGTTGAATTGTTTGGTGGATTGTTCAAACTAAATTCGTTCAGTAGGTTTGCTACAATGTAAATTTCTGTATGCCTGAGCACTATGTAAATTTTTGTATACTTCAGTTAAGTTGTCATAGCAGTTTGTTATTTCTTTTTCATGCATGTCATTTTTCACCATAGCCTATAATTATACTCTGTGGGCTCTTGTAAACGATTCAACCACGTTTCTGTGGTTATATCTATTAAGTGCTCCATATTTTCTTTCAGTATGGACTGTGATCCATAACAGGCATCAAGATCTTGTTGCACTTGGACTTGGTAACCGTGTGAGTTTCTTTTAACTCAATGGAACAACTTATAATGTTTTACTCAGTCGAACTCACTGAATTATTGCATGCCATTGTTCTGTAACTTCATTATGCAGTGTCGCAATAACAAGTATTGTTGTTTGCAGCCCTCTTCCACTGCCTCCTAATCTAGAGGTCTCCGATGTGGTTGTTGAGAAATCTGCCGTCCAGGCTCTTCTATGGATAAGCAAGGTGTTAGTTGTTGCCCATGACATTTACATCAAGATAGATAGCTGTTATAGAGGTATGTCTCTTGGGCACATGTAACTTGTTTGTGCAAGTTTCGGTTTCACACAGGCACGTGACTATCCTTCTCTCTATCTTATGTATATTCTTCTGTCTATTTTCTGGTCTGCTTGTTGCAAAAGGTTATATTCGCTTTGTGGGCGGTTTCATTTATTGTAAATGCTCAACTTTACTCTCATTTGCTTCCGTTTGGTCTCTTAGATTTCTACAATAATCGAATATGCAGTGTTGATGGACATGATGAACAATGGCCATCAGTCCAGTGAGATGTCTCACGTCTGTCCATCTTTTGCATTTGTATCTATCTTTTTTGAGATTGCATTTATATCTCTTGATATGTAGTTTAGAACCAACATGTTCAGTAAATGCCTAAGCTTGTATTTGTCTTCATTAAGTGAGGCGCATATGTGCCACCCATTCTGTAGCCCACTTATATTACTTCAAGCTTTTAACACATGCTATTGTTTCATGTATAATAAAGCAAAATCTAAATGAATTTTAAGAATTGCTACATACTTTTCTAGTCAAACATCCTAGATGCCCATACATTTTATTTACGGACTTGAGATGATCATGTGTAGGCAAAAGAAATATTTTTCTATAATTGCGATCAACATTTTCAGTATTATGGCCAAATTGCATGTATTTTTCTTCGTTAGTTCGGTGTCGTGTACGGTAACTCTTATTGGCATGTTCATCTATATCAATAAGCACTTGACATCTTTCTTTGCTTCACGTAACTCAACATTTACTTGCACTGTTGCAGGTACTTTGGCGTTGTCTTGCTTGCAGAATTGGCATAGGAATCAAGTCTTTTTTGGAGCTAAACACTTTCTATTCTGGACTATTTATCAAGTTCTCTTTGTTCTTGCCGTGACTTGGCCATGTGATTTTGGTTGCAAGCGAGTCTAGTTATTATTTCTGTCCCAGTAATTGCGATTGGAAGTTATGTTGTATTATGTATTTTGTGACTGAATTGTAATTATTTATTTTCACGAGTCACAAATTTGTATTGTGGCATCCAAATTCAATAGAATTTTTTAATCTAGAATTTGACATGAATTGCTATTGAAAAGTTGAAACTAATTTTTCTAGCTAATCGAAAATTAAATGTGCCATTAATGGTACGAATATGGAAAAAGAAAAAAGATATGCCACGTCATCATCCTAATTCCACGTAGCTTCCAGGCTGGGTGAAATGTAGGCATACATGTCACCTTTCCTTCTCTATCTTATAGTCCACGTGTCATTGCCACATCATCATCAAACATGAGGAAAAATCTGGTGAGTTGGCACATAGATTGCCATGTCAGTCCATGTGTCATCCATGTCAAAATCTTATATGAATATTGTCTTCAATATTTGGATATATGTGTTGCCAAAGCTATTAAAATGTGTTACGAATATTGTTACTATTCCTAAAGAATATTTACTATCTGTGTTACTATAGTTATAAAACGGTGTTACTAGCTCATCTAGTAACACATATTGTGCATGTTACAACAATAGAATTGTAACACAATTTTTACCATCTCGTAACAGTCATTATGTGTGACAGGGCAAACCTCGCAGTAACACGGCCTAACGTAACACTTCCAAAAATGTGTTACTACGTGGCCTAGTAACACGCTTTTGGACATGTAGTAACACATGAGTGTGTTACCAAAGCTCTGTCCTGTTGTAGTGAATGTTCATTATAGATGTTTTAAGTATCCAGTGTAGGAGTTCTATCCTTCAATTCCAAGCATCAAGCAATTTTTCATAACATAGAGAACGGATCCAGTCAAGTAAAAGTAAACATGAACGTCATGAATCCACTGTTTCGAGGTCTACTCAACCGGTGAGCGTAAGCATTTAGTATCGGCACCAGGATGTTATGGCAAAGAGAACGTTAATGGGGGTTTGGAAGGCCAATGGAAGAAAGTCTCACAAAGCTATAAGTGATCATTAGACAAGAGGAAGTCTTATAATCGAAGCTATGCAAGGAGTAGTGATTGCCATGCAACGGATGCACATAGAGCTATATGTGTATGAAAGCTCTCCAATGGAACTAGTGGGGGTGCATCCAACTCGGTTGCTCACGAAGACCTAGAGCACTTTTGAGGAAGCTCATCATTGGAATATACAACCCAAGTTCTATAGTAAATTCCCCACATAGTTATACTAGTAAAGCATGAAAACTCTCTCAAATGAGCACAAATATGATGACTATGAATACTGCAAGTGCTAAACATGAGCACAACTTTGATAAAGGATAGTAGTGTTGCCCCCCTTTTTCTTTATTCTTTTTTTTTTCTTTTTCTGTTTCACTTTTCGATGGCCTCCATGGCTCTTTTCTAGCAGGGGCAACACTCTAATATGATTACAAACTTTTTGGTACAAATAACTCATAATGAACAAAACATGATGTATAAAACTGTATGCCTCTGCCAGTGTAGCAGGATGTGCAATGATCTAGCGTAACATGGGTAAACCACACATCAGCTGTATAGAATCATGCAAAGCAATATATAAATGATAAATGACAACAAGTCATGTAATGTAAAATGGAAGTTGCATGGCAATATATCTCGGAACAGCTATGGAAATGCTGTGGTAGGTAGGTATGGTGGCTGTTTTGAGGAAGATGTATGGGTTATGTGTAGGAGAACAAGAGGAAGTCCTCCCACGGGTTTTGGATGTACTGGCGAAGTTGCACAACTCTCAATGTGAGAAAAGGCAATGCACAGCACCGAAGAGGCTAGCAAATTTGGATGGTGGAAGTGCCAAAACCGTAGCTTAACATTAGTCAAAAAGAACTCACAAGTTTATTGCAAACAACTAGCAGGTTCAACATTAAGCGCATGGTTAACATTTACCCCAAGGAGGGCCGTTCACGGCGGCACAAGTACCCCGTTAGATCCCTCGACCTTCACACACAACCTAGTTATTACGAACCACTTTTCAGACATGGAAAGCTATCAAGTCCAACTACACCTTCAACAATTTTAGTGAGTTTGTAGTACGGTACAAGCTTAAAGACAATAATCCACTAATGATTTTAACTTAATTAACCAGCAAGCTTTACCATCTATTACTTAATACCTCAAAACGTTTGCAAGGAATCAGGTTATCAAAGTTCAATGATCTACAAGATTATGCAAGTTTTCATTATACCACTACCACACGCAACATTTTCTGAACCAACATATTAACCAAGCAACTCTCCAAACAAATATAAGTGAAGCAAGAGAGTACTTTCTACAAAAGAACTAATAGCTCTGACAAGAGGTACATGAAAACCAAGAGCTAGAAGCTAAACAGCGCGAAAATTGAATACTCAACAGATATAAGTGAAGAACAAGAGTATTCCAAGAAAAAGCGGAGCGTGTCTCTCTCCCAATCAAGAATGTTGTGATCAAGCTTATTGCAAAAATAAAAGTACAATACTGAAAATAAAAGCACACAGACGCTCCAAGAAAAGCACATATGATGTGAAAGAATTAAAATATAGTTTCACTAGAGATGACCTGATAATTTTGCCGATGAAGAAGGGGATGCCTTGGGCATCCCCAAGCTTAGACGCTTGAGTCTTCTTGAAATATGCTGGGGAGATCCATGGGAGCCTCCCCAAGCTTAAGCTCTTCACTCTTCTTGATCCTATTATATCATCCTTCTCTCTTGACCCTTGAAAACTTCCGTCACACCAAACTCAAAGTAAATCTCATTAGAGGGTTAGTGCATAATCAAAAACTCACATGTTCTATAAAGACGCAATATGACTTGTTACTTTAAACATTAGCTACAGCCACTGATGTTATGTGAAGCTCTTCCACCCAAAAAAGAATTTCACTCAACACTAGTAAAAGAGAGAATGCAAAATAAAAAGGCATAATCTGTCTAAAACAGAACAGTCCGCAAAGACGAATTTTTTCGAGGCACTTACGACGCTCAGATCGAAAAACTTTGAACTAACGAAAGATGCATACATATCTGAGGATCACGCACAAAAATTTCAGATTTAAATAATTTTCTGTGATTTTACAGAATTAAAACGGTGAACAGCAGAAATCTGTTCCTGCGCAGAAATCCAAATCTAGCATCATCTTCCTATTAGAGGCTTACTTGGCACAACAATGCAAGAAAATAAAGATACAAAGGCATTGCTACAGAAGTAAACAGCACCTTGACTCAAATAAAATAAAAATAGCAGAAAATAAAAATAATGGGTTGTCTCCCACAAGCGCTTTTCTTTAAAGCCTTTTAGCTAGGCATGATAATTTTGATGATGCTCTCATATGTATAAGAGTGAATATGAAAGAGCATCAAGAAGCAAATATCAAACACATTTAAGTCTAACCCACTTCCTATGCAAAGGAATCTTGTAAGAAAATAAATCAATAAAGCACAAAGTGACTAGCATAGGAAGGCAAAACAAGTGCAACTTCAAAACTTTCAACATAAAGAGAGGAGACTTAATATTATTGAGATATATGAAACCGTGTCTCCCTCTCTCATAAGACCAGTAGGTCTTAAAGTACCCATCAAATAAAAGCAAATCAAGAGAAAGCTCAAAACCTTCATCATAAAGAGAAGAAATTTAGTAACATGAAATTTCTATAACCATACTTTCCTCTCTCAAAATAATTTTCAGTGCATCATGAATAAACTCAACAATATAGCTATCACATAAAGCATTCTTATCATGATCCACATGCATAAAAGTATCATTACTCTCCACATAAGCATAATATTTATTAGTAATAGTGGGAGTAAAACTATCACAACCATCATTGTAATCATCATAAATTGCAGGCATAGTATAATCATAATAAACTTTATCCTCCATAGTAGGTGGCACCAAAATACCACTATCATTATAATCATCATAAATTGGAGGCAAAGTATCATCAAAGAAAATTTTCTCCTCAAAACTTGGGGGACTAAAATATCATATTCATCAAAACCAGCTTCCCCAAGCTTAGAGCTTTGCATAGCATTAGCAATAATGGTGTTCAAAGCATTTATAGTAATAACATTGCTACCATCATGCAAATAATTTTCCATAGGTTTTTTAATTTTCTCTTCAAAAGCATCATGTCCTAATCAAGATAAATTTCATAGAGCTCTCTAATTTTTTGTTGTTTTCCATTAAGCCTAACTAGTGAAATAAAAACAAGAAACAAAAAGATATAATTGCAGAATCTAAAGGAAATACCTTCGAGCACTCACACGTCAGCAACAGTGCTAGAAAATAGCTAAGTAGCTGGAGGATGTGAGTACCTTTTACCTTACCTCCCCGGCAACGGCGCCAGAAAATAGCTTGATGTCTACGCACGCTTCTATTCTTGTAGACAGTGTTGGGCCTCCAAGTGCAGAGGTTTGTAGAACAGCAGCAAGTTTCCCTCAAGTGAATCACCCAAGGTTTATCGAACTCAGGGAGGTAGAGGTCAAAGATATCCCTCTCAAGCAACCCTGCAATTAAGATACAAGAAGTCTCTTGTGTCCCCAACACACCTAATACACTTGTCAGATGTATAGGTGCACTAGTTCGGCGAAGAGATATTAAAATACAAGTGATATGGATGATTATAAGTGGTAATTGCAATCTGAAATAAAAATGGCAGCAAGCAAACATGTAGCAGAACTGGTTGTAAACGGTGTTTCAATGCTTAGAAACAAGGCCTAGGGATCATACTTTCACTAGTGGACACTCTCAACAATAATAATATAATTGAATACATAGATATTTCCTCTTCACTATGCTACTCTGAGTTATTCTCTCGTTGGATAACGAACACCAATCCACCGCGTAGGGCTATAAAAGCACACCTTAAAGTCGCATTCCATGTCTAGTTAACCCCACACTGTCAACTTGAGCGCCCTAAAGGTACTAGACAAACACCGCAATTTCATAGAGACATCCAACGCAAATAATAACTCATGATAAGTATTCCTGTTATCTTTAGCCTAAGAGCCACACACGGGGCGCACACTGTCAACTTCGCACCGTGGGACAAAGGTGACTCCGGAGATTACATTAATAAAACCACTTGAGTAGCATATAAGATAATGAAGAGTACATCTATGGATTCAACTAGATTACAAAGCTCATGATCACATAAAGATCACACCATGGGAGAGAGAGATAAACCACATAGCTACCGGTAGAGCCCTCAGCCTCGGGGAGAACTACTCCCTCCTCATCATGGGAGGCAGCAACGGCGATGAAGATGGCGGTGGAGTCGATGGAGATGGCTCCGGGGGCAATTCCCCGTCCCGGCAGGGTGCCGGAACAGGACCTTCTGACCCCCGAAACGGAGTTTCGTGGCGGCGGAGCACGGAGATGTATTCGGGAGTTTCGTCAATTGTGTTAGGGTTTACTCCGCGGGGGCTATTTATGGTCCAAAGGCAGCTCAGAAGGTCCCGAGGCCACCACACGTGGCCTCGGCGCGGCCAGATTTAAATCTGGGCCAGCCGACTTGTCGGGCCTCTCCAGGCCGCATACGAACTCCGATGGAGATGAACCTTTTGTATAAAACGTGCGGCGGAAAATTCCCTGCAACTTTTGCGACTAGATTTTTTCCATTTGACATCGTCTTCAGGCCCGAATGTGACGATCTTTGAAAATAGTTTTCAGACAGATTTCTGGAAAGTCCCAATTTGACTCCAACAAGGTTTCCTTTGCCCAATTTGATAATTTCTACACATCAAAGTGTAAAACAAGAACATTGTGCACTTTGACAACTATTAGTAGGTTAGTCCAATAAATGTCATAATATGATATAAAGTGCATATAAAACATGTGACAATTGATATAAAACTTGCACGGAACATCAAAAATTATAGATACGTTTGAGACGTATCAGCCGCCGGCGGTTCGAATTCAGAATTTTCTAGCTGGGTGGAACCCACGCTATTTTTCCGTTGATCAGATGGGGCGGCTTCGACGACAGGACCTTATAGCTGCAGCTGATATGCCCTTTGCGGACTAATTGAGTCTAGTTGCTCCTGCTGCTGCACCTTGCGTTCCAATGCTGATAACCGGTCTGACACCTGCTTCTTCTTTCTCTGACGGCTTCTATAAGTATGAGCGTCTTCCGGAAAACCTTGCTTCAAGGTGACACCGGCTCCATAGCCTCGTAATCGTCCAACGTGTTCAGGATTCCCGAGTGCGAGTGACAACTCGTCTTTCTCTCTGTCGACCACGTACACTCCCCTTCGAACTTTATCTATTGTGTCCACAAGTTCTTTGGTTATATACTCAATTTTTTCCTTCCATTTTCCCTGAGCAACAATCAGCCCTGTCTCTGGGTCCAACCCTGTCCCATGCGCGAACAACCAAAACTTGGACCTCTCGGGCCAGTCCGCTGTCTGTGGAATGATCCCGTTATCAAGCAGTTTTGCTTCAAAGGCTTCCCACTTAGGCACGGCAGCCTTGTAGCCACCTGCCCCCAAAGTGTGGTGATATTCGTTCTTCCCAGCATTTAACTTATTTGTTTTCGATCGGGCCACAGCGGCCTCCGATTTTCTTTGCTTCACAAATGTGGGCCACTGCTATTGTATCTTCACTGGTGGTCCAGTGAATTCTGGATCTTGTTCCTCCGCCTCTACGTAAGTTTTCCATAAATTTTTCTTCCAGGTCCGGAATTGTTCGGCCATCTTCATAAGAGTCCACTGCTTGACTTTCGCCTTCAACGGCAGGGGTAGACCTGGCGGTAGGTTGACCTTTGTCAAGAGCGTGTCCCCACACAAATCTTTTAGTCTCACGTCGACATAAGTAGTTGGCTTGTTGTCGTCCTTCGGCTTATGCCATTCTTCAAGGGTGATCGGGACCAAGTCCCTAACAACAACTCCGCATTGATTTATATATTTACGGCGGCACTGCAAGGGTTCCAGCGGTTCGCCACTATCACCAACTCTGTCGATCACTATACTTTGACCCTCCTTCAACGGCTTCGTCGGGCCTCGTTTCGACACTGCTTTCGACCCTTTCGACCCTTTAGCTGCGGATGATTTGCTCGATCCGGAGGGCTAAAAAAAAAATGATTCGTTAATAACTGCAGTACAACTCAAATAATACATCTAGTGTGATCGATTAACAGAGGCTTAATATACCTCGCCGGAGTTTATTAAGGGCACTTCCTCCTCTCTACAAATTTCTTCTTGCTCAACTCCCTCACCGGAGTCGTTCAGAAATTGGGAGCTGTAATCTTCTCCAATTACCCCATCTTCTTCACCGACAGGCGCGGCTGCACACATCCTGCTATAATCTGAAGCATCCGCATTTCACGCTCCTCGTCTCTGGCGGCGACGTCCGGACAAGTTGGATCCATTTGGCTTTCACGCTCCTCGTCTCTGCCGAAGGCGTCCGGACAATTTGGATCCATAGCTCAATGTCCCTGCAATCAATTTTGTAAAAAGAATATGAATCTTAAAATGCAAATTTATAGCAACAATTTAGCAAATTTAAATTCAGGAAATACAATTTTAAATTCATAGCAACTAATAGCCTAATTTAAAATGGTGTAATTCATAGCTAATATCTAATAGCAACTACAATAGCAAAAATAGTACTGATTTTCATAGCAACTACAATAGCAAAAATGGTACTGATTTCATAGTTAATAGCAATTTTAAAATTCATAGCACTAATTTAAAATTCCCTAAGTTTTAACAAAAAACTTCTACCACTAACAAAAAAATGGTACTGAATTCTACCACTAACTATTAACACTACAAATTCTAACACTAACAAAAATAATCTACTAACAAATTCTAACTACAAATTCTACTAACAATTCTAACTACAAATTCTGCTAACAATTCTACCACTAACTATTAACACTACAAATTCTAACTACAAATTCTAACACTAACAAAAAATCTACTAACAGTTCTAACAGTAACCTAAATTTTCTAAAAAACTACAATCCACTAACTATTTGCACTAAAAAACTACACTAAAGTACCTAAAAAAACTACACTAATTAGGGGGAGAGAGGCTCGCTCACCTCGGGGCCGGAGGCGATGGCGGCGTGACCTCCTGCGCAGGCGGCGCTGCGGCAGACCTCGGACGGCGACCTGGGCGCGTGGGGGCAGACATCGGAGGCGGGCGCGGCGGGCGGGGGCCGGAGACCTTGAGGGGATCGATGGAGGCGCGGCGGCTCCGGCCAGTCGCTCCGCGCAGCGACGGACCGCGCGGGGGCAGAGGAGGAAGACGACAGAGGAGGCGCGGCGGACCTGGCTCGGATACGACGGAGGAGGCACGGCGGAGGGCGGAGCAGGGCTTCGCCGAGAGACGCGATGGCGGCAAGGAGGGCGGCGGCGTCGGGGAGAAAAGAGACTTGTGAAAAAAATTCGCGGCGGAACCACCTAAGTGCGCCAAAAAGACCTTTCGTCCCGGTCCAGCCACGAACCGGGACGAAATACCCTTTAGTCGCGGTTCGTGGCTGGAACCGCGACTAAAGGTCCGTCTGGGCCGCGAAATTCGCGCGCGAAGCCTAGCGGCCGCCAGAGGCCCTTTAGTCGCGGTTCCAGCCATGAACCGCGACTAAAGGCGTTTTAATTTTTTTCCTAGTTTCTTTTTCTGTTTTCTTTTTTTTAATGTTTCAATATATCTGAAAAACATATCTTTTTCTTATTTCCTATTTTTTGTTTGCTCTTGTTTCTTTTTTATATATATTTAATTTAAATGTTTCAATATTTCTGAAAAACATATCTTTGCCTTATTTCCTTTTTTTGCTCTAGTTTCTATTTTATATATATTTAATTTAAATGTTTCAATATTTCTGAAAAACATATCTTTTCCTTATTTCCTTTTTTTTGCTCTAGTTTCTTTTATATATATATTTAATTTAAATGTTTCAATATTTCTGGAAAAACATATCTTTTTCTTATTTCCTTTTTTTTTGCTCTAGTTTCTTTTTTATATATATTTAATTGAAATATTTCAATATATCTGAAACACATATCTTTTTCTTATTTCCTATTTTTTGTTTGCTCTAGTTTCTTTTTTATATATATTTAATTTAAATGTTTCAATATTTCTGAAAAACATATATTTTTCTTATTTCCTATTTTTTTGCTCTAGTTTCTTTTTAAATATATTTAATTTAAATGTTTCAATATTTCTGAAAAACATATCTTTTTCTTATTTCCTATTTTTTTGCTCTAGTTTCTTTTTATATATATAATTTCAATGTTTCAATATTTCTGAAAATCATATCTTTTTCTTATTTCTTTTATATCTATTGATTTAATTGTCTAAAAATTTGTAATAATTATCTGTTTAACGCTCGACCTCGTCCAGAAGGCGCTACGGCGGGCGTGGTGGATCCATCTCGTGGAGACGATGGGTTCGTTGCTATGAATGGTGGATTAGGGTTTACCCCGTCGATAGGGGAGGACACGTGACTGACACGAGTCGTGACCGCAAAGCCCGCCTTTAGTCCCGGTTGGTAACACCAACCGGGAGTAAAGAAGCACACGGATCGTGTGTTTCTTTCAAGCGCTTGTGAGCCGTTGGATCAAGGGCGTGTGTTTCTTTTGAGGGCAAAATCAGTGTTGGATCAGCCACATGACCCTATATATAGCTCCCCTCTCGAACATGTTCGACACTCAGTGTAGTTCATTTGATATGCGGGCACTCAGGAGCCACCATCGGGCCGTATGCAGGGGAAACCGTGTGTTTTGTTCCAACTTTATCGAGCGCTTGTGAGCGCCGTTGGAGTTTAGAGTTTTCCTCCGAGTTTTCACAACACAGTTACATAAAAGGTTTAATACATTATTACACATCACCATCAACATCCCTATCTAGTGTTGTGGTATAAACTTCTTCTTCGTGTGTGTCCCTTTCTTCTGATTGCGCCGCAACCATGGACAATCTTCATCATTTAACTTGATACTTGGGTCAATGTTCATTTTGAAGGGCGGAATTTCATGAAACTTATTGTAATCTTCTGACATGTCTGTCTTGCCTCCACTCCCACGATGTTTATTTTTCCTGAAAGAACTATGTGGCGCTTTGGCTTATCGTATGATGTATTCGCTTGCTTATCTTTTCTTTTTTTCGGTCTGGAAGACATGTCCTTCACATAGAAAACCTGAGCCACGTCATTGGCTAGGACGAATGGTTCGGTGTCGTACCCAAGATTCTTGAGATCCACTGTAGTCATTCCGTACTTCGGGTCTACATTTACCCCGCCTTCCAGGTTGAACCATTTGCACCAGAACAAAGGTACCTTGAAAGAAGGTCCATAGTCAAGTTCCCATATCTGCTCTATGTAACCATAATATGTGTCCTTTTTCCCATTGTTGTTTGTTGCATCAAAGCGGACACCACTGTTTTGGTTGGTGCTCTTTTTATCTTGGTCGGCCGTGTAAAATGTATTCCCATTTATCTCGTACCCTTGAAAAGTCAATATAGTCGAAGATGGTGCTTTGGCCAACAAGTATAGCTGTTCTTCAACAGTGCTGTCATTAATGAGACGTGTTTGCAACCACCCGCTGAAAGTCTTCATGTGTTCTCTTTCAATACATTCTTCAGGCTGCACCGGGCATTTAGAGCGTAAACTATTCATGTGTTCCTTGATATACGGAGCCACCAAGCTGGAATTATGTAGAACTGTGTAGTGTGCTTGATTGAAAGAATCCCAGTCCTTACATATTATTGCTTTCTTTCCTAGCGTGCCTTTTCCACGCAGTCTCCCCTCATGGCGCGATTGAGGAACACCGATCGGCTTAAGGTCAGGAATAAAGTCAACACAAAACTCAATGACCTCCTCTGTTCCATAGCCCTTGGAGATGCTTCCTTCTGGCCTAGCACGGTTATGAACGTATTTCTTTAAGACTCCCATGAACCTCTCAAAGGGGAACATGTTGTGTAGAAATACAGGACCGAGAACGTTAATCTCTTCGACTAGGTGAACTATGAGGTGCGTCATAATATTGAAGAAGGATGGTGGGAACACCAACTCGAAGCTGACAAGACATTGGACCACATCCTTCTGTAAACTTGGTAGAGTTAATGGATTGATCACCTTCTGAGAAATTGCATTGAGAAATGCACATAGCTTCACAATGGGTACTCGAACATTTTCCGGTAGAAGCCCCTCAATGCAACCGGAAGTAATTGTGTCATAATCACGTGGCAGTCATGAGACTTTAGGTTTTGGAACTTTTTCTCTGCCATGTTTATTATTCCCTTTACATTCGACGAGAAGCCAGACGGGACCTTGATACTGCTCAGGACTTCAAAAAAGATCTCCTTCTCTTCTTGGTAAGAGCGTAGCTGGCAGGACCTTGATACTTCTCTGGATTAAGGTGGTCGTCTCGTTCGTGCATATGTTGATGGTGCAGTCGTGCATCCGGTGTATCTTTCGTCTTCCCATACACGCCCAAGAAGCTTAGCAGGTTCACGCAAAGATTTTTCGTCACGTGCATCACGTCGATTGCAGAGCGAACCTCTAGGATTTTCCAATAGGGTAGCTCCCAAAATATAGAGACTTCTTCCACATGGGTACGTGTTGTCAGCGTCATTCGGAACAGATAGACTGCCAGGACCCTTTCCAAAGATTACTTCTAAATCCTTGACCATGTCATATATAACATCACCATGAGGGCAGTAGGCTTCGTCCGGTGATCTGCCTCACCTTTGAAATGCTTGCCTTTCTTTCTTACGGGATGCTGTTTGGAAGAAATCGACGATGACCCGGTACACATTCTTGTTACCTAAATATATACTTTCAGTCTTATCTAAACAGTGCGTGCATGCATTGTATCCCTTGTTTGACTGTCCTGAAATGTTACTAAGAGCAGGCCAATCATTGATGGTTACAAACAACAACGCTCGTAGGTCAAATTCCTTTTGTTCGTGCTCATCCCACACAGGTACACCTTCGTCACGCCACAACTGTAAAAGTTCTTCAACCAATGGCCTCAGGTACACATCAATGTCGTTGCCGGGTTGCTTCGGACCTTGGATGAGCACTGGCATCATAATGAACTTCCGCTTCATGCACAACCAAGGAGGAAGGTTATAGATACATAGAGTCACAGGCCAGGTGCTATGACTGGAGCTCTGCTCCCCGAAAGGATTAAAGCCATCTGTACTTAGACCAAATCTTAAGTTCCTTGCGTCAGCTGCAAATGTCGGGAACTCCCTGTCGATTTTTCTCCACTGCGACCCATCAGCGGGGTGTCTCAGCATCAGGTCTTTCTTACGGTCTTCTTTGTGCCATCGTAACAACTTTGCATGCTCTTTGTTTTGGAACAAACGTTTCAACCGTGGTATTATAGGAGCATACCACATCACCTTGGCAGGAACCCTCTTCCTGGGGCACGGCTCGCCCTCAACATCACCAGGGTCATCTCGCCTTATCTTATACCGCAATGCACCGCATATCGGGCATGCATTCAAATTCTCGTACTTCTCACCGCGGTAGAGGATGCAGTCATTGATGCATGCATGTATCTTCTGCACCTCTAATCCTAGAGGGCAGACAACCTTCTTTGCTTCGTACGTACTGGGGGTAATACGTTATCCCTTGGAAGCATCTTCTTTATTATTTTCAGCAAATTTTCAAATCCCCTGTCAGATGTACCATTCTCTGCCTTCCATTGCAGCAATTCCAGTGTGGTACCAAGCTTTTTCTGGCCATCTTCGCAAGTTGGGTACAACAATTTTTTGTGATCCTCTAACATGCTCTCCAACTTCAACCTCTCGTTTTCACTTCCGCTGTTTATCTGTGCATCAAGAATGGCCCGACCAAAATCATCATCGGGCTCATCAACAATGGGCTCATCAACAATGGGCTCTTCTTCAGCTTCGTCTTCCCCCATTGTAGTATCACCGTCTTCAGTGAACGTAGGATAGTTGTCATTATCCTCTTCTTCTTCATTTTCTTCCATTATAACCCCTCTTTCTCCGTGCTTGGTCCAACAATTATAACCGGACATGAAACCGACTGCAACAGGTGGACGTGAATGGTTTTTGAGGTAGAGTAATCCTGCGTATTCTTGCAGACACTACATGGACAAGAAATAAAACCATTCGACGGCTTGTTTTTCTCAGCCACACGGAGAAAACTATGCATGCCATTAATATAGTCGGGACAGCGTCGGTCACTGTACATCCATTGCCGGCTCATCTGCATTATATAAATATATCAAAAACCATTACACTACATCATGAATATATAATAGTGACCAAATTAATTAATACAAGTTCATCACATTAAAACCAAAGTAGAGTAGTGCCAAATGTAATACATAGTTCTCATAAAACATACATTAATTGAAACTAACATACAACTATCTAAAGAATTTAAATCCAACAACAAATGCGATCAAAATCGCAACTAAGGTAATTATTGAACCAACAGCATAATGATACCAAGCCTCTTGACTAATGGCATATTTTCTAATCTTTTTAATCTTCAAGCGCATTGCATCCATCTTGATCTCGTGAGCATCGACGACGTCGGCAAGCTTGAACTCGTGTTCATCGACGATGTCGGCAAGCTTGAACTCCAATTTCATCTTCTCTTCTAGGCATTGGAGACGAAGATCTTCACTTCTTTTCAATTTTGCTTTCAAATCATTGTTTTCTTTTACAAAAAACTCGACAATAGGGTCGGTTGGAATTTCCGGTTCAACTACCTCCTAGATAAAAGCGTCTATGTCAAGTTGGTAGGTATAGTTGTTATAAACACGAAATGAAACAAATAGTTATAAAAATATACCACATCCGAATCATAGACCGGACGAGGGCCGACGGGGCGGATATCAAAACCATGACACTATACATATAAAAAACATAAGAAAATTATACAAGAAATAACTATGCATTTAAATCATACAAGTAATTTTTCTTTCAAATAAAAGATAAAAAAGAGGCTCACCGAGGTGGTGCCGGTCACGGGACGGCGCGGGCTATCGACGGCGGTGAGGACGGGGACGAGACGACACTAAAACCCACAAATCATAAATTAATTTGAGCTCAAAATGCATATAAAAAAAGAACTCCCTAACTTAGGCATTTCATCAAACACCTAGCTAGCACTACAAAAATGAAATGAGCTAAACTAGCAATGAAATGAGCTAAAGTAGCAACGCCGGAAGAAATGATTAAGTTGCTAACCCTTAATAGATGGGGTGCCTTCAATCTTCACAAATGGTGAAAAAAAAAGGGATTAACTTGAGTGAGGGAGAGGAAATGGAGGAGAAAAATGGTGAAGTTTCGAGCAATGAAAAATGGAGAGGAGCCGGGTGGAAGAAGATGATATAGGGGAACCTTTGGTCCCGGTTCGTGTTACGAACCGGGACGAAATGGCGCGCTGGGCCCGCCTTCTGATGACCCTGCTCTACCACATTTGTCTCGGTTCATAATTTTGGACGGGACAAAAGGCCCGAACCGAAGGTGGTTTTTCTACTAGTGTCTCGTGCATCTCGCCAAGAGGGGTATGCCATCATGCGACCCTTACGTGGTACACGCATGTCATGTCCCATCGACCTCGCCTCACTCATGACCCAGAGCCCGCTGCTGGATCCCCCGACGCATTCGATTTCCCATGGCCCCGATCGGCATGCCGTTGCACGCCGCCGACGAGATCGCCATGATAATAAGTGCATCTTTTGCGCGCGCTAGGGTCGTCAATCATGTCGCTCCGGCCAGCCTCGGTCGCCCCGATCGAGAAGAGAGAAAAGTTGCGGCTTTGCGAGCCTCCCGTCGTCGTCATCACAAGCCGTGCGGCCGGCCGGCCTGCGTCGCACGCCGCGCTGCCTCCTGCCTGGCGAGTGCTACCGGCAGCAAGAGCCCAATACTCTGTCATGCATGCATGCAGCTCGATCCGATCAGTGTCTGTACGACCCACGCAGCACCGTACGGAAAACGACTCGAGACCTAGAAAGTCTGCGAAACAGCATTGCCAGTAAACAAAGGAAACCACATATGGATAAATGGATTAATCATGGTCCTACGTATTGACAGACAGGTCATGGAGTCAAAACATATGTTACTGTGCCAGCCAGGCCGAGTAGTATCTTATATTTACTAATTGGAGGCACCGTAGAAAGCACCACGTTAATCCTAGAGATTAATAAGGTTTTATCCATCCGATTAGTCCGTAATCAGCCTATAGCCGTAGGATTAAACGACGCGCGTTGCGAGAGTCTGGGCCGTATACGGCTCCTAAGGCAATCCTGATCGCTCCAAATTTTTTGTTTCCGTGCAGTATTCGCGTAGGTCTCAGCACCATGGTTCGACTCCTATCAATAGCATATTACATCACGAATTCCTTTTAACCAGACGTAGACATGGAGAAGTCGCTTGGTGCTCCCGTCGCAGGTGACGTAAATCTGTGCTCAGTTGTTTTCATTACGTTTTGGCCGCCGCGGTGGTAGATTTGGGCAGGACGAATTTGTTACTTTAATTAATGTACTTCTGCTTCATCAAGCGCCAGCTCGAGAAAACATCATCCCTGATCCGTAGCCTTCCTTATGTTTTTCTTTCCGTGCTATATATTCAGCTCAGGCTACAGTGTCGCCGATCATACCATAAACAAAACTATCCACTTCTATGTCTGACGTCGTAGGTAGATAGAAATTTTCAGGTTTGTTCGTACGTGAATACATTGCTTTGACCTCCCGTATAAAAAGTGACGACACATCCGTGGTCAGCTTAGCTAATAAATCATTCGATCAGTACAGCCCATGCAAGTTCCCAGTCAAGTTTATTATTTCAGCTCATCCAATCCAATTTGTTCTCTTGCTGTTGCTGATAGTTTGGATTATTTTATTAATTACACTGTTCAGAATATAATATGGTTAGGGTGATCGATATGGAATCCATTTCGGGTGGTAGTAGCATCTACTAGACTCGCACTGTTTGGAAATATATTTTCAAAATTCTAAAAATTGAAAAAAATTCCAGATGTACCTACAAATATTTTATGCTGGTATACATAAAATTTCCGAAAATAGATATTTTTTTGTGGCCTGTGTTAAAATACAAAAAAAGTGTCTTCAAAAAACTTATTTTCGTAGCATCAAAATTTGTCTTTTTTACACAAGTCACAAAGTCTTTTCATCGCGAAACTTTGTGGAACTAAGATGTCAAGATGAACATCCAAATTTTTGTTGAAATATTAAAATGTTTCAATGCACATAATATTTTTTGACATGTTAAAATGTTTTTTTAATGGGAGTAGATGCTCCCACTACCCAAAACGCTGCCTCCCAATGATGCTTTAGTGCGCATAAAAATTAACCAGAATTAATTTTGTTCTCTTGCTGATAGTATATGAAAACGGAGAACAAAAAATCAAGACGTGAGGCATAGAGGAGTCGGAGCAGCAGTCGTAGGCTCGCAGCCAGCCTACACAAGCAAGCTACTACTCAACAACTACCCTACGGCTTCTGCTCCGTCATTCTCACGCTTGCCCAAGCTCCATGCTCTTGCTTCCTTTTTGATCTTGGTGTTGATCATAGTCGTAGTGGAGGAATGACTTTGGAAAACCCTTGCATTGTGCTCCATCTAAATTTGCCACGGCTAACACTTTTCTGCTTGTGAAATAGCAACCGATAGTATTCAGTGTGAGTGAGTTTGATGTTCATTACAAGCATCTTAAACCACCTCCTTAAATCCAACATTTTGATCCAGTGGGATTTCAAACCAGAAGTCTTCCGGTCGTTGTGGGCCATAAGGAGGAAGCATTAGTCAGAAAAGCAACATTGAGAAGCATGTGAGCGATGAACTCAATATCCCAATCCTCGTTGTAAAGAAAACCTATCAAGCTTACTCAGGTTAGGTTCATTTCTTGAGATGACTAGGCTCCGAAATGTTTAGCTATGCACTTGTGAGGGGGGCCACTGCCCCCCCCCCCCCCCCCCCCCCCCCGGCCAGCTTTTAAAGAATTATTGGAACTGTTCACAAGGTTTGAATTGAATTTTTTAGCCTTTTGCCCTCGAGACAATGATATTTTGTGTTTTCCTCCTCCAAAGATTATTGGCAAGCTCCGCCGCTGGTTGATCCTACAGCTTTAATTAACTCACCTCCACTAGTCTGCCCAGAATTTACATGCTAAATGAGTTACATTGTTTTGGAGTTTTCTGATCAAAGTTACGCAAATATATTTGAGAGACGACGAGTGAACAATTTTTCTAAATATATGGATGACATTGACTATATACATGGTCGAATAGATACGTTTTGATGGTTATTTTTTATGTGAAAAATATAGTGCACGGGATAGAACCGAAACTTGCCTTAGGGAGCTATTATTTTAGGGTGGATTCAGGCTCCTAGGAGCACTTTCTCCCAAAACAGTATGAGTTAGAGATTTCAAAAGAAAATCTTATGTATAGATATTAGAATGAGTGATCTCCCCAATAATAATGGAAAATCATTAATTTGCGGTTTTGGTGAAAGCAATAAGTGGAGACCTAGAATAATATTTTAGGGTTTCGCAAAGTAGTTGGATTGGTTATTTTTGTAGAGATCAGAAATGAATTATAATTTTCACGAAGCATGAAATCTAACCTGGCAAGAAACATGAGTCATTTGTACGTGCGTTTTCGTTTTTTTGGGTTTTCTGGATGAAAGTAAAATTATATTATAAAAGGGAACATGTCATCCCGAAACTTTGAACTTGTATTTTTTTTTACGAAACTTTGATTTTTTTTTGAATGAACACGTTGAACTTATCAGTTACTAGGTAGGAAAATGGCAGATTATCACACCACCTTTTCAAGGGAGCTACCGTTGGGATGGACGCCGAGAGTTATACGATCTAAACCTAGGGCATGTGTCCCTTTTCAAAAATGTCATTTTAAAACTTTTTAATATGTCAAAAAATTCGGAAAGAAAATTTCACGCATACATATCTGCATTTTAAGTGCACGGCACAAAGTTTCGTGAATTTTTACTTTTTGGCCGTGTTAAAAAGATAAATTTCGGTATTGAAAAAAAGCTTTCAGTGGACACATTTTCGTCTTCTTTACAGAGGCCAAAATATATGTCGCTTTCCCGCAAAACTTTATACACGTGTCCGTTTGGGTGAGGCAAAAAATGGGGCAGATGCCGGCTGTGTGCAGCTATGTATTTTTCGACGGAGGCCCTCCTATTCACCAATGTCTTCTGCCCTGCCCTCCTACCAGATCATCAATATGCAACCCACGTAGGACACATCAGTTCTGAATTCTGAATTAACTTTTCACTTTGCAATTTCTCTATGTTTTAAAGGAATTTTGCCTGTTCATATTGGTGTGTAGTAACTACTAGTGTTTGCATCAAGTGGAAGTCTACGTAAGCAACCAATACTACTAATTCGGCAGCTACGACTTAGGATATGGGGACCCGAAACCTTTGACACTTTTAATGATTAGATTAGGAGAAGTTAATATAAAGCGTGAACCGATTTGTGCCGCGCGCTCTGCCCCAGCTTCCGTCTGCTTTACCCCCACAAGTATGAGTATATGGCTACATGGCACTGTGGTCGCAACAGAACTTTGGTTTAGTTGTTGGGCCTACACCTGTCGATCTTGTTTGCAGCATGGCACAAACAAGATTATGTATGCATGAACTTGCATGCGTAGATGAGTTGGGCAGTTGGCTACTGAAGAACAGAAGAACTAACCCCGCTGCATTATGGCTCTTTTGGAATAAGCAACAGAGCCGATAGTGCATGGATTAGTGGTTAATCAAGCGAGCAATAATGAATGAAGAAATAAGCACGAGCAATGATGAAAGATCCGGTGTGTCCAAGCATCCTCTTATCCGTTCCCCTGCTACAGTGAAAAGGAGGCGGAGGAGAGGCGACCAGGAGCTTCGAGGTTTTCGCCGGCGGTTCCGCTGCTCCCCTCCGCCTCCGGTCGCCGTCTTGACGTCGTGAGGTGGGGGGGGGAGCCCCGTCCCGTCCGTGCGTGTAGATAGGCCTTTGGTTTGTAGGTTTGTGTGCTCAGGCGGCGGCTCCGAAGACGGTGGCGGAGGTGTCGGCGTGTCGAGCTATGTCCTTCCCCTCCTTTCCCCGTTCCGGCGGCGACGCCGGGGAGGTAGTGAAGGTGTTTCGTCCGGACTCCTCTTCCTGGCTTGCTTCTCCGGCCGGCCGTGGTGGTTTGGGGAGGAGCTGCTGGGTGGTGGTGTTCTGCTTTTGGTGGACGTGCGGTTGGTGGTCCTCTTCGTCGTGTTTGCTCCGGCCGGCCGTGGTGGCGAGGGGAGCGGGCGTCTGGAGGTTGTCTGCTGGAGCTGCTGGTGGTCCTGGGTGGCGGCGCGTCGGCGGGAAGTGGGGTGGAGCGGTGGAGAGGGCGCTGAGGCCGTGCACGTTCATCGTCTTCGTTTCCGTCGCGCGGCGGCGGACGGCTCAGCGGTCATCTACAAGGCGTGGAGGTACCTTCTCCCCGGCGGCAGGCGGTACGGCGGCTCCGGCGTCGCCTAGGAATTTGGGGCTGCGGCGGTGGATCCGTTTGAGCTTTCTTCAGGTTGCTCGGGGGGCTCTGTGCTTTTTCCTGGAGTCCGTTGTATTTTCTTTCTTTCCTTGGACCTCCTTGCAATTTGTGCTGGGTTTCCTGTTTTATGTAACGGATCCTTTCAAAAAAAAAAATGATGAAAGATCCGATGATGATATATTAAGAAGGGTAGGAACGAGCGATGTTGAAGCTTACTCGGCAGCAGAAACAGAAAGCAAGTGGTAATCAGATGGAGTCCATGTATAGCTTGACCAGAGGACACCTGAAGAAAGTCCCACTTCCAAATAGATGAACAGGCCGGGTGATGCTCCTACCACTTGAGTGAATTCCTTTTTGCTAGTGAGTATGCATGCATGAGTAGTACATGTCGCATAAAAATCTTGTCAAAGCTCACAACAGTAGATTCCACGTACAAGGCCCTGTTGATCACCCCGATGGACATCGTGCAACTGAGAATCTGAGATCCGGTTAAGGCACGAACGAATCGAATCGAATCAGAATCGCCAGCTCCAATATTAGGCGTCCATTTATGGTCCAAGATGTGCACAAATGGCACCAACCCATATCTATCTAGAGACACCGTGGGGTCCCCCTTGGAGTGAGACAGTGAGTGGAAGCTTCGCTAGAACACATCCTGAATTCCTGATAGATATACGGAGTACATATGTGCGTGTGTGCCCGTGCTGTTGCGGCGTTGTTGTAGCCCCAGCTAGCTCAATCTATCTATCCTCCATTAAACGAAACGCTGTTGGGATAGATATATATATATGCAGATATAGTAGTATGTGCGTGTGTGCTCTTGTTTGGGACCCCTTTGGTCCCCTTGTTTGGGGGTTGCGCCGCTGCTTTAGCTTGCTAGCTCACCCAGACCATGATCATGCACCTGCTGCTTTGCGTTCGCGAGCGCGCACCACACACGCGGCCCTCGAGAAAGAAGCGATCATTCGGATGTGCACCAAACTGCTCGTATATGTATATTCAAGTGTGCGCGCGGCGCCGGCGGCCACGAACGGCGACGCGGACGGCCGACCGGACGGGCGCGCTGCGCGAGGAGGACGGCGCACGGCACGGCGGTTGCAGCGTTTCGTACGTGCATCTTAAATTGACCGGCCGGCCGCCGGCGAGGGGGACTGGTCGCTCGGCGGAGACGCGGCAATGATTCGATTCGACGGGGCGGTCGCCCGTTTTCCCGCGCAAATTATACTCCATGGGAATGCGTTACGATATCTTTATCTAGCAGGCCAATGATCCATGGGAAGTAGTGTAGGACATGAGGTTGTGGCGCGTACAGTACAGTGTCCTACAGCATGCCTCCTACGATACGAGTGCCCCATCGACGTGTCGAGGCTCTCTGCCAAGCAAAAGATATCCCGACCGTCGTCGACCGATGCAACAGAGTGGCAACCAGCGAAGTGATCCATCTCTGCCTGCCACTGGACATCGCGAGCCCAGCTGGTTCCGTTCGCACAACACAACCTGCGTGCCGGGCCAGGTCACAGCACAGACAGCTGATCCGGAAGGTTGGGGCAGCGATGTGACTGCGTGCCACCATCTGTCCCTCGGCAGGGAGATGCTGCCGGCGCGGGCAACCAAGTATGGCACAAGTAGGCCCAGTGAGTTGCATCGGCACCGCGCGCGTCAAAACGCGAGTTAGTACATCTCAACATATTCCGTAGATGCGGCAGCACTATCCTCGCAGATTCCGTAGCCTCTTGGCGTAGTAGTAGGTTGGGCCATATGCCTTCGCTCTGCGGTAGTAGGAGCAGTGTTCACGAGAGAGAGATTGGTTCGTGGCGATCCCAAGAACGCACTGCTGCGAATTGCGGTGCCACTTCTTTCGCTCGCTCGACCGAATCTCAAGAAAAGGAGAAAAGAAGATTCTCCGGAATTGCGGCATGGTGCTAGCTAGGCTCTACCATCAACCATAGCCCCACGCAGAGATCCATTTACTACCTGCGTCGTCAAACTTCGATGGGTGGGACTTGGGAGGGTATTTGGCAAATCCGGAAAGTAAAGCGGGCAAACATCAAAGGGAGGATCGCTCGATTCCTTTCACCACAAAATTTCACTAGTGTGAGAGAAAGAGGGGTCTATGACAACGAGAGCAACAACCGGAAGTGGCGCCGTGGTACTTGTGTGCCAACGTATATATAAAAACCCATCACCAGCGGACTGATCTTGCAACAAAAATGATCAGCTCCTCAGAGCTTTTCTAATCTAAGAAAAGAAAAAGGGGGGCAAGAGAGAGACAGAGGACCCCACCGAGGCTAAAGAATCGGTACATAAATCAGAGCTCAACAGAGTAGTGGAAAAGAGCCCCATAATTTCGAGAGTTGCAGAGAAAAGAAATACTCACGTCGAGAGTATGTCCATGTTTTGAGCTCGCGTTGATTGCTTTTAGAGCATCTCCACCGGGGCCTCCAAATGACCCCAAAGGCCCAATGGGGTCCGGAAGCTAAAAACCGCCACCAGCGATACTCCCAAAGGGTCGTCCCGAGCGATTTCAACTTGGAGTCCCTCTCGGGGGTGCCGGACATGGGGCGGACATGCGCCTGACAGGGCTGGCCCGCCCGTCATAGAGATAGCGCGTTCATGCGCCATTTATCGCGCCGTGCAAGAGGCCGGTGTGGCCGCGTTAATGGCGCGGTCGTCGGTGGTTTCCAACGCGACGTGACTGGACGCCGGTGCGCCTGCAACCACGCGACGCGACTGGACAACCAGGCGACGCGACGGCTCCCCAGGCCTCGCGGCCGGCATTGCGGATTCCCCAAGCATCGCATTTACGCCGGCCGCACCGCCCATCGCCATGTTAAAAGCCGGCGTCCTCGCCGTGCTTATCCACCCCGTCTTCTTTCTCGCCCTCACTCCCCTCGCCCTCTCTCTCCTAGACCCATGGCGTACACGGCCGAGCAGATGAGGCGATTCATCGCTCGCCGGCGGAGCTGGATGACGCCGGCGGACCGCGCCTCCCTGAGAATGACGACGGCCAGGACAACTGGGCCGTTGGATGCAGCGCTTCGAGCGTGAGCAGGCTGCGGTCATCGCCACCAACGACGGCCCCAGCTCGCGCGAGACGTGCTACAACACCGCTGGCCGCAAAGCCTGGTGGGGGCAACCGGCCACACAGTCGCCTTCGCGATCGAAGCCGCGCGCCGACACGTTGCCACGGGCAGCGCCATACCCTTCCGCCTCCTTCCTCCGGTGTCGCGCTTCCCTCCATCGCGCTCCGTGCCGCGCCAGGTGGTGAAGGAGGAGCGCCGCTCACCGCCGCGTCGTGGAGGCGGCATCTCCATCCGCGAACGCTGCCCGCGTTCGTCAGCGCGTTCGCCACCACGCCCGCGCGGCCGCCTCTTCCTCCGTCATCCCAGGACGGAGGCAATGCCGGTGGAGGTCATCCCGTATGGCTACGACGTGCCGTCCGACATGCGGAACGAGTGCGACGGCGACAGCCCAGGGTGGCCTGCGGTGCTCTCCGAGTCGGTGGTCGGGCGGACACATGTCAACGAATATCGTGGAAGTTAATACGCGCACGATCAGCTAGCGCCCGATCTCGATAGGAAACCGTACGTACGTGTGGCCTTAATGCGACCCACTCGTGCAAACACGATGGGGACCTGAGGTTTAATCGGGATTTCCTTGTCGATGTTATGTAGCACCAGATGACGGGGCTACAGGAGACACGCGAGTGGCGAGCGCGCTGCCATTTGTAAGAGCATCTCCACTCGCGGCGGCCAAACGGCCGCCCAAACGCGTTTGGGGCGTGCCGGACACAAAATCGCGCCCACTCGCGGCGCCCAAACGCGAATTCGGTCCGGCACGGCCCAGTTTTGTGTCCGGCACGCCCAGCCCACGCCCTCAAATTGGGGAGGCTTGGGGCGGCCCCGGACGGAAGGAAACGCACGCCTCCGACGCGCGGGCCACGCCTGGCAGTGACACGGCCACGCCCCGCCGTGGTCAAAGGCGTCGTCAAAGGCGCGTGCCGCGTGACGACTCCTCGTTTTCACGGCCGGCGGGCGGCCAGTGAGCCGTCGCGTCCTCTGCTCGCCGGAGTGAATGCAGCGCGCCTTTTCGAGCCGAGCGGCGTTAATGCCACCGCTCTCCGGCCGCCATAAAATGCGCGCGCCGGCCTCCACTCATCGCCACTCTCGCCCTCGCCGTTCTCTCTCCCTCACCTCGCCGCTCCTTCTCCACTCGAAAACCGCCGCCGCTCTCCTTCTCCATGGCCGGCACCTGGAGGCGCACCAGCGGTGCCGCGGCCAACGGCTTCGCGCCGCACACCCTGCTCAAGGAGCAGACGGAGGCGCTGTGCGACAACGGCTATCCGGTGCCGCCGGATATGCGTGTTTGCCACGGGTTCGTCATCGGCGTCAACGGCGTGCCGGTGATGAAGCCCCTGACGCGGTTAACACGCACTACTGGCGTGACCTGACGCTGGAGCAGCGTCAGGACCCGCGCTGGGATCCGCGGAACCCGGCCAACCATGGCAGCAGGGCCTTTGGTGGAGAAGACGGCGGCGTCGAGAGAAGAGCTCTCATCTTGGACAGGAAGATCGGCTGGGGGCTGTGGGCATCAGAGCCACGAGTCGATGAAGCATCTGAAGCTGGCGTGGCAAGGATCGTTGAGGGAGTGCGAGCATTGGCCTCTTCAATTTGGAGCAGCGGAGGCGACGCGGTGAAACCAAGTGGCCCGCTCGCAGATCGCGCGCGGGTGTCGGAGGGCGTCGGGAGCACAGAGGACGGCGAGCTCGACCGTGGGCGGTCAAGCGGGTGGCGACGGTGCGCAGTTCCGCCTCTTGGGCTGGGCGGCGGGCTCGGGGGCAAGGCCGCGACGGTGACGCTGGCCGTCACGGCGAGAGTCATGGCGGTCATGTCCTCGCCCGTCGCTGGCTGCGTCGCTGGTCCGGTCATGGGTGGCCCGGGAGCGGCTCCGACCCATGATACGGTCGCGCAGGGAGCGTCGATCTCCGTCACGGCCATGGCCGCGGTCGCCATCAACCCTGTCTTCATCGTCGTCCCGGCGCGGCTCCCTTGAAGGTCCGCGCTGTGTGCCGGGGTTGCCGTGGGGCCGGCGCTCGCCGTCGACGACCCCAATGTCCCAGTCGAAGACCTCCGTGCGCCTCGGCCTGGCTGGCACGCCCAGGACAGCTTCAACACCCGTGAAGTCCTCATACATGACAAGGTGGACAATGACACGCAAGCGTAGCGCGCGGCGGCCGATGGTCGGCGGAGCCGCAGCGGCGACGCGCGCCGGGAGCTTGATGTTCTTCACCTTGGGGATGCTGTCGGGGTTGTCCGTCCAAGCCCAGACACCCATTGTCCTTGTGTCTTCCCTCGACACCGTGCGAGCCATGATGTAGTCGAGCTCGCACTCGTCTCCGATGGCTCGTATCACCGTGTCGGCGTCCCAAGCGTGAAGCTTGACACCCTCCAGCTCCAGATGGACGTGGTACTTCATGCCCACTTGCTCGGCGAGACCCTCCATGGTCCAAGGCTTGATGCGGATCTCAAGGATGCCCTTTCGGAAGGACAGGTTGGCGAGGGCGAGCTCGCGGTGGTGCTGATGATGGAAGGTGACCAGGAAGTCTTCAGGGTGATGGCGCACCACGGTGATGAACGCCGTGGGGATCGTGAACTCGTCGTGCACGATCAGCTAGCGCCCGATCTCGATAGGAAACCGTACGTACGTGTGGCCTTAATGCGACCCACTCGTGCAAACACGATGGGGACCTGAGGTTTAATCGGGATTTCCTTGTCGATGTTATGTAGCACCAGATGATGGGGCTACAGGAGACACGGGAGTGGCGAGCGCGCTGCCATTTGTAATTGTACGCCTGGAAGAAAGGAAATGTATATATGGACCGTCTACGGAAAGCTTCCCGGCAGCAGGCAATTATCATCACGACTTTCTTCTGAGTTGTGAACGCTAATTACTAGAGTATCATCATGACTTGGACGTGTTTATGTGATAAGCCAGGAAAGCAGATGTCGCGCAACGGCTAGCTTATTGTCACCGTGGAGTGAGCAGAAAGATATCTTCTTGCAGAGAGGTCGGATGTTTTGATCGAGAGGTGGGAGAACGGGCGGGAACACGGTGAGCTGGGTATGCCGGGGCGGGACGTACAAATACGGACAGCCGCAGTGGCATGGGTCATCGCCCATACACCTGTCCTGCACCGTGTACGCGTACACGGACACGGCTACGAGATCTGCCTGCTTTTCTTGCCTGCTGCGAGATTAGCCTGCTTTTTTGCTTACTCAGCACCAGCAGCCGCTGCGAGGAAGATACTCGACTCGGGCCGTGGCTCCATGCTGTTGCTGTGTGCTCTAACAAAAAAAAAAGTGGTGTGGGACGATGGAGCTGACATGCTGCGTGGACCCGTGTGTCAGTTGCAGCTTGTGCTGGTTCTGTGCGTGGCTGCATGTTTGTGCCTCTGCCTACGGGATACGGCTATGGGACCGGCGCGTACCGCCTACTTTGGCTCCGTCAACGGGATGGCATCCTGGATTTGACGCTGAAATGTATACCGTGGTGTACTACTTGTTGGGGTACCATCTTTCTTTGTTTTTCTGAGTAAATTTGTGCTAGGGATACTATCTATCCCTTGTTGGCCTTGGCCGCATAGATATTTTGCTTACCGGATAGTAAGAGCATCTCCACCGGCACCCGGAGATTCATCCGACACCCTCCAGTTTGTGTTCGCTTTTGTGGTGCCGAACATCGGCATCCTCCAATTTGTGTTCGTTTTGGGATGCCAGACACAATTATGGTGTTGCCCTAGCGGAACAGCCGTTTTTTATATTTTCCAATCAACATGTCATATTTCTACCTAAAAATCCTATGAAATTTGATTTCATTGTTCAATAAAAACTCGAACATAGAAAACACATAGTTATTACAACAATTCAAATTCAACTCGTCGCAATCGAACTACTCGTGTGCTACCTACCCCACACAAGTGCGCGACAAGATCATTTTTTGGTTGATCATAAGTTGTGTCATCACGAATTTGTAGTTGTGTGGCACGGAAATAAGTAAACTCGGCCGACACGCCCGGTAATTGCTTGGCAAGAGGGCCCTGATCAAACACCATATTTACCAGATGAAAATCTCGTTCACTCTCGATGATTATGCCGTGCATGATAATACAAGCATTAATGATCTACCACAACTGATTTAGGGACCATGATAGATAAGGGTACCGGGCAATCGCAAACCAGGCCTTGGAGCACACCGAATGCCTGCTCCACATCTTTCTGAGCACTGCCTTGTTTCCTTGCAAAATGAATGTTTGCCTCACCAATACGGTTGTGGATTGTCTTCACCAATGTCCACCAACGAGAATAGATGTCGCTGACTAGGTAGTACCCATTGCCATAGTCACGGTCGTTGATCACATAGTTGCACTCCGAGGCTTGGCCTTAAGCAAGTCTCGCAAACACCGGAATACGTTTGTATCTCGTTGATGTCATTGCGAACCGGCCATACCGAAAATACGTCCCTAATCCACGTATCATAATCTGCTAGGGCCTCAAGTATAACACTGCACTTTCCTAGATGTCCTCCTTTATACATCCCTTGCCAAACGAATGGACAATTATTCGATCTCTAGTACATGTAATCGATGCTACAAAGCATCTCAGGAAATCCTCTCGCTTGGCCTTTCGTCAGGAGTCGTGATAGATGTGTCTGCTGCATTTGGTGCTCTCATATACGTCTCTCCGAACACTGCCACCCCACCTTGCAAAATGTGCATGTGGCTTCAATAGTTGTGTGGACTCCTTATGTATCGTTAAGGGCCGTGCTAAGTGCCACCACTTATGTATCGTTTTTCCGTGAAAAAAACAACTTTTGTACCGTTTTCCCGTGCAAAAATCCACTTTAGTATTTTTTTTTTTCCAAAACATCAAATACAAGACCCACGTACACAATCACACCACTACCACCACCAGGGGGACACACACAACGCCTATAACAAAAATAAGCTGCGGGTCTTTAAGATTAACTAAGTCAACACCCGCCACTTGCTATTGACGGAGCTTCAACTCTCAGTAAACAAATATTCTATAGTAAAGATCTGTTCTAGCTATTCGGCTAGAGACACAATCACCTTCTTTAACCATGCAATGGTAGATTGAGTGTAAAAAATATATAGTATTTATATCCTAAAAACACAATAGTTTTGTGAACTCCACGAAAACTACCACCTTCACATTGTCGTAAATAGAATGTTTAATGGTGTGAAGCTAATCGGAGATGAACCGACACGTTTTCGGACCAGGTGAGTTTTTTCTCTTTTGGTGTACCAACCCTTTGTCAAACTTTCCATTTTTTGGCAACCTATAAAAAATACAACCCCCCCCCCCCCCCCCCCCCCCCCCCCTCCACCCATCTTTCCAACATTCTTAGTATTTCAGAAATTTATAGTTAAGAAAATTTCAAAACTTTCCAAAAAAAAAGAAGAAAAGAGGGATATAGAAGGTAGGGAGAGAGGCATAGCGCGGGGGGGGGGGGGGGGGGGGGGGGGGGGGGGGGGCGGGGGATATAGAAATTTATGTCATTTGTCCTACCTGCATGCAGCTCCAGAAAAGCGCTCTCTCGTACAAAGTCCATCGTTGAATGCTTATAATTTTTCAAATATTATACTCCCTTCGTTTCTAAATATAAGATTTTTTTACCTTTTTTCAATAAATATTTTGTATTTAAGAACGGAGGGAGTACATGCTAGCATGCAGGATTCTATCCCAACACGTCAATAAGCTGGCGAAGGCGGTCACGGACGGGTACGTAGTGGAGCCAAAGTCGAACTGGAGTGGATAGACTTAGAATGTATATGTGTAGTTCTCACCGACAAAAGGTGATATAGGCCATGGTTGTCAATAGTATTATTATTTGACATCATAAGCGTGTATTTGTTTCCTCGGGTGATCTTCTAGAATATAAAGTAGAGTACATTGCTTCAGTTTATTTCAAAGTCAAGCTCATAGAATTTGACCAAATACGTAGCAAAAAGATCACATTGACAACATCATTCAACATTATCAGAACAATCGGGGCGAATAAGAACAACTTCATAATCATTTAGTCAATCAATGTAATGATTCGACGAAATCAGGAGAAAAAAGCTGTCTTTTAGGCAAACAAACACTACACCACGGACCAAATTTGGGGGCACTCTATCTGCCGGGAAAGGTCACTTTACAGGGCAGTAAAACAGCCGGCAAAGGTTTTTTCCCGGCACATTAGCCTGCCCGCTATAACCCTGCCGGCAAAGACTTTTCCCGGCTGTTTTCAGTTGCCGGCAATTATTCTGCCCTCTCAGCGCCACTTGTGCCGGCAGGCTTACTTCTTTCCTGGCAGACAGGCTGGCCTGTCGGCAAAGAGTTGTGCCGGCAGTTCAGTGCTTTGCCGGTTGCCAAATTGCCTTAAATGCCATTACTTTTGCCGGCTGTTTGGACTTTTTCCAGCCGGTGAATTGCCCTCCCTGTTCCCTAGTTGTGCTCCTCATATTCAGGTTTTTAATGCATGCATGCATGCACATTTACAGTTCAATCACCATCAGATACATTACAGACAGATTTTACCACAAGATAATGCATCTCTTCCACAAGTGTACATTCACATGATTCATTCAGTACTTCACAAGTTATCATTGACACAATACATGCTTCATATCCACGGTACAAACGATAGAGTAAAATTCAAAATAAAAGAAATTCATCGACAATTGATGATAGTCTTCATCGATATGAACAAAAGAGCATATATATATAGCAATATATCTAGCAAGTACTCATTCTGTAGGTTAAAAGGACCTCTGCATTCCCTCGAGTTACTCCAGCGGTACATAGGCCACCGTCACTACACACCCTCCGGCGCATAGCGGAATCATCCTCGACCCCCAGCCCGGCAGTCCCTGCACCACACCAAGCGCAAGATTCAGATAGAAAACATGTACATTACAATTACTTCACAAAGAGATATCCTAATGCTGAAATGGCTGAAGAAGTAGCAGGTTTCAATGCATTAAGGTTGATCATAACAAGCTAGATATATGAAGTGAAGAGAGGGAGCTCTAGATCACCTATTAACACTGCTGTAACTGAAATGAAAAACATGCTCAGTTTGGCTGCGAGCTTGGGTTGTATCCAAAAGGTCAATATATCAGCATACCAAGTATAGCTCAGGGTTTCGGCTTCATATATAAAGCACAACAATTTACACATGAGCAAAGGCAGGACGTGAGTACATTCTTTTAATTTCAAAGACTCGGCTAGCACTTGCACAAGTATTGACCAATGCGTGTTCACCACCTGGAATGTCCCTAGGATCAAGAACTAATGAGTGCATGCAGCTCACCATCTAACTACATGTAGCTATTCTCATGCATGAACTAGCGAGTATTTATTTATTATTAATATACTAAGAGTGCACATCCAGATATAAGTTGCGCCAAAGATTTGGGTCTGTAGTGACCGTGGCCTTAGCCAAAGATTTGGAGCCGTATCTTTAGCTTGTTGGCATAAGAGAGGAAGCAGCTAAGACGACTGCTCACATAACTTGCCACAAAGCAGAATATTTGTAAAAAAAGCTAAAATACACTAGAGTACCAGAAGCTGAAATTTGGCATAAGCTACTATGAAGATTGCTGAATGATGATCATCAGGTCAAATAGACAAGTGACACAACAAACAACAACCAGATAAAACCAGGCACATAAACGTGACAGGAGCTCACTCCAGCACCAGCCATGAGAAGAGAACCCATCCATGTTTTCATAAGAAGTGGCGATACAACAAGAACTTTTAACTAGCATCTCTAAGTTCAGCATGCATGCCACTGCCATGCAACACCGACAAGAATAACTTATAATAGTCAGAAAGAGCAACTAAGGTGTTAAACTCAGAAGGAACTTAAATGTTGGCAAGTAGGGTACGATGCATTTCTTTATTGCAACTGAAAATCTGAACTAGCACTACTAACAGATGCTTGAAGCAAGGAATTTCCAAAAATGATAAGAAATAATTAGATGTTCCGTTCTATCACATGAAGAATGTGTGTGACAATAACTTTGTCAGGAAAGAAACTTGTAAGCTGTGAATTACCAATGTTTAACAAGAAAGCAGGTAAACAAGGTAACTCATGCACACTTGATCCAGACTATTCATCTATCAATCCGACAACTAGAATTTTAGCACAATAGGATTTTGACCTGGGTGATAATTTGGAAAATTCCTTACCTCTCTCATTCTTCTTGTGGAGGTGAGGCTTGCTTTGTCATGGATATCTGCACCTCCATCTGCATACAAAGTAAACATTGGTAAGAAATTTGACTTGACCATTGCAGCAAAGAAAGGAACTAAAGAAATATAAGCCTACATGCTTATACAGCTAGGGGTGAAAACGGTACGGATTATTTCCGACCGACCGACCGACCGGAGGCTCACGGAAGGCAAATACGGATTCGGTCGGATAGTTGACGGATACGGTCACAGATACGGATAGTAATCCACGGATACGGAAAAGGATTTCGTTTTACTAATATCCGTCCGTATCCGAAGATATACCATATTTCACGGTTATATCCGACAAGTATCCGCTGCAATATCCGGCAAATAATACCTCAAATCTCAGGTGACCGAGGTTTGGGCAAGATATAACTTAATTACTTACACAACTCCATAAAAATCTTGTCAAGGCCTTACCATGTTTGTGAATCACATTCGTTGGAGGCACCCTTAGCCCATTCAAGAGCAAAACTAAGTAGCCACTTGGAAATGAAAGTATAAGTTATTACAAAATTCTTTTTCTTAGAATTACATAATACATAAAATTAATGTGGAGTAAGTTGATTCATAATATTTTCTATATGTCAGTCCTATTTTCAAAAATACATCCAACAAAATGTTTATCCGCAACCGAACCATATTCGCCCCATATTCGATCCATATTCGTAACCGGCAGGATCCGATTCCGTATTCGTATCTGGCCACTATCCGCTCTGACTCCGTATCCGGAAAAAATATGGTTACGGACATGGTTTCACTACTATTCGAACATATCCGCTCCGTTTTCACCCCTATATACAGCCAAGCAAATGTTCTTCCTTGAGCTTGTCCAGTGGTGGCAACATTCCCAACATGATGAGACAATATGGCGTCTCTTTCATTAAATAGTCGACCATAACTTCACAACATTCAATACCAAGCTCCCGACCCCCTACTACCTTCTTCCGCTCAACTGACAAAATAGTTCATTTTGCAACAGGGGTACTATGGTCCCTGAAAACATTGTACAGTATCACCATGCTTCCTTGCTGAAATAAAGTATGAAACAAGGCAGGAGTAAGAAATTAGCAGTAGGAGTTTTTAGTCATACAAAAAATTCAACTGAAGTAGGAAACAAAACAAGACCTGATGATTCTTTGTGTAATTGCTGCTCCCAGCTTCATTTGTAGCTCAACTAGTTCCTTCTTCTTTTGCAGCAGACCATGTTCCTTCTTCTAGATCTCTTTCCATTACTCTATGGAGTGAATCAATTAGCAAAGCAATATTCAAAATATACAGAAAAAGCTAACAATAAACTAGAATTGAAGATATTATCATGCAAGCAATTTACATTTGAGGAGCAGCCATCAGAACCAACCGTTGAACACACACTATATGGTAAACTTAATTAATCCCATTTTAGAATGCTCTCTTTCTATATTACGTACATATGTGAAACCAAATAGCACAGAATACTTCATCAAGGACTAGGAGAAATGAACAATGTCGTGCAAGTGCAATCTAAATAGACTACATTCACTCTCTTACCTGGTACAGAACAAGCGAGTATTAGCATTACTCATACTGCGAATTAGCCGGTTGGCCTCTTTTTCTTATCTCTTCCTCATCTCCCTGACTAACAGTATCATGCAGTCTAAAAATATCTTACACACAATCAAGAATTCTGAACAAACCATACATGAACAAGGGGTAAATCGTAGAGTAGAACATGTACACCGGTTTATTGGAGAAGTGGCAGACCTGACTCTGGGTAGCCTCCGGATTCCCAGCATAGCACAAAGAACAGGTCAAGCAACCAACAAGAACATCAAATACTGGGAGGGCTAGGGAGGTGGCGGACGCATCAGAGGCGTGGTCACCACGACCGGCAAGGATGGAGACGACAAGATCTGACGGCGTGGTCACCACGGCCCGTGCGGGAAGAAGGGAGGCAAGGAAAAGGGATGTCCGGATGCGGCGGCGGCCTACTCATCGAGGGATTGAGTCAAGGTGGAGAAGGCTCAGCGGGTGTGAGCCGTTGCATCGAGGAAGACTAGCGACGTGGTGGTTCCCAGCGACGCTTGGTACGCAGCGCAGAGATGGACTGCGGGGGCGCGGTGCGGGAGGAGAAGACTGGGTGGGGAACGACTGGGAAGGAAGACAGGAGAAGTGGTGCTTCCTGGTGAACCTTGCTATGGCGGCGCGGAGATGGAGTGCGGCAGCACGGCGAGAGAGGTCGGGGGCGGCGGCGCTGTGCGGAGGCAAAAGTGAAATGGGGTGGGGAAAGATTGGGGAATTTGGTCGATCTAGGTTTTGGACCCGCGTGAAGTCTGGAATATTTTCGCTCCCACGCGCCTTAAGTCCAGAAGCCGCACCAAAAATTTCGGTATCTCCAGGTCCAGATGTGTGCCGGCAGTTTTGTCTGCCGGGACAGACTTGTGCCGGCAGATCATCAGCCTCCGTATATTTATACTATTGCTGGCTGTTGACAGCCGGGTCTTCTAAATTTTTCTCGGCTGATAAGCTGCCATCCCCAAGTTTTGCCGGCTATTTATATCTCCTGGCAGTCAACCAGCCCTCTAAACTCGACTTTTGCCGGCTGTTTTTTGCCCCCAAATTTGGTCCGTGGTGTAGTGAAAATTGGAAGAAAGAAAATTTATTTTTTATTTTTATTTAAAAACTAATTGAATTTTTCAGTCTGGTTGCGATGTCCTAATAGTGAGTATGAATCATAGTTTCACTTTTTTTATCCGCTCTATCTATTTCGTGTTTAAGATATTAGAATAAATAATATATCACGAATTTAGAATCATCTTGATAAGGATAACATCTTGCTCCAAATTCTATAAGTTTAGGAGTACTATTTTATGAACTGGAGGGAGCATGGATTTTATCACATACTCGCTCCGTTTTTAAATATAAGATGTTTTAGCTATTGCACATGTTGACTAGGTACATACTAAAATGATTGAACAAATACATTACAACATGTCTAGATACATCTATATACACGTGAATCTGAAAAAAATAAAACATCTTATATTTAATAACGGAGGGAGTAAGTGATAGTAAGGATGACTCCAACGGGGCGACGCATCGAGTCCGCGCGCCTCCGTTCCTGTCCGTGGAGGCCAAAAACACGGCCCAACGGGGCGACGCAAATGGACCGCGGTCCGTTTTTTGGTCCGCCGCGACCCATTCTTGGCCCAAATTTGGGCCACCGATGCGTCGGCCGCGGACGCGAGCGGAGCGCTTTTGTGTCCTGCCCTAGTCCGCCCCTGGCCCGCAAATCAGACCATTCCCCACCCCAACCTCCTCCTCCTCTCTCGCCCCTCTCGCCGCCACCGCGCCGTCGCTCCCTCGATTTGGCACTGCAGGCCATTTTGGGGACGCCGTCTGCTGCTCCTCTTCCCCGCCGTCACCGGAGCAGCTTCCTCGCCGCGACGGCCGGTGAATCTTGCGGCCATCTCTCTCGCAGCGCCCGCGACACACACGCCGCCCACAAGGTGTTCGGCCGTTCGCCCCGGCAAGAACTCAGGTACGAACTCGGCCATGGATAGCTCGGATGAGTGGTACTACAGGAAGTACATCCTGTCATCATCGGACGATTCCTCCGACGATGAGAGTGACGGCCTGGTTGCCATCCTCATCGTCAACGAGTACATAGAGAGGATGCGGCCGGTGTTCCGAGGGTCGTTGCCGGGCCGTTCTCCTGCTCTGGGCCGGAACCGGAGAGCTGGCCAAATCCAGCTGTATGGGGACTACTTTCGTCCCCATAAACCCACGTATCCTCCCAAGGTTTTCCGGCGCCGTTTCCGGATGAGGAGATCTTTGTTCAACCGTATCCGGTTAGGGGTGATGCATTTTGATGACTATTTCATATGCAAGCCCGATGCATGTGGCACTGCCCATTTGCTTGACAGGGGCAATACAAGGGCCATGTTGGGGCGTGCACGGTCGTGCTTGAGGCCGTGGCATCACAAGATTTGTGGATTTGGCACTCATTTTTTGGCATGGCCGGCTCGCACAATGACCTCAATGTGCTGCAGCGGTCTCCGGTGTTCAACAGGCTCTCCAATGGCCTGGCACCCCAGGTGACCTATGAGATCAATGGTCACGAGTATGACAAGCCTTACAATCTCGCTGATGGGATTTACCCTACATGGACTACATTTGTCAAGACCATCTCCAATCCCGATGATGAGAAGAAGAGGTTCGCCAAGGAACAAGAGAGTGCTAGAAAGGATGTGGAGCGTGCATTCGGTGCCCTGCAGTCACGATGGGCTATTATTCGCCACCCTGCTAGGACATGGGACAAGGACCAACTATGGGAGGTGATGACTGCTTGTGTGATCATGCACAACATGAACGCGACGAGGGCATGCATGATCAGGCATGGCAGTTTCAGGGTCAATTGGTTGAGCCCCAGGGACCGTCCACATTTGCTCAGTTTCTTGACTTGCACCGTGATGTTCGTGAGAAGTTGTCTCATCTTCGGCTCCAAAATGATTTGGTGGAGCATGTCTGGCTGCACTACGGTAACCAGCAGTTCCATTTGATGAACTATTGGTCTTTATATTTATTTGGTTTGGAAAACTATGCATTTGTGAAACAATTTGTATTATTTGCCGAACTATTTGGATTGTAATAACTATTTGGATTGTATTATTTGTATTGTAGTATTTGTATTGCTATATGTTTTGTTATAATGTATTATTTTGCTTGCAATGTGATCGATCAAAAACCCTGGCCGAAAATGATCAAAATGATCAAAAACCCTGGCCGGGCGGACTCAATGCGTCGGCCCGTTGGGTCCAGTGGCCGGAATGGGGCGGACATGGGCCGGACGCGCGTCCGTTCCCCGACGCAAACGGACAAAACGCGGACCAAACGCGCGTCCGTTTGCGTCGCCCCGTTGGAGTCATCCTACGGTCTTCAGTATAGACACAGACGTATACCCTCTAAGAAAAAGGTGCTTGCACGCGCGTACGGTATCGTGGGTGCAAACCCCAAAACTGGCCAATCGATCGAGCAGGAAGGCCACTAGACCAGTAGACAAACTTTCCATTCCCCTGAACACATGTTGCCACGAACGGATCCATGCATCCAGTGAAGCTAGTAGAACACACACCACTCATCATCACGATAACCATCATATTTCCCATCCGTATTATACCGTCTAATGCATGAGCAGCTCGCCGAGAGGGTCATGCCATCATGCGACCCTTACGTAGGTACACGCATGTCAATGTCATGTCTCATCGATCTCGCCTCACTCATGAGCCAGATCCCCCGACGTATTCGATTTCCCACGGTCCCGATCGGCATGCCGTTGCACGCCGCCGACGAGATCGCCATGATAAGTGCATCTTTTGCGCGGCTGCGCGCTAGGGTCGTCAATCATGTCGCTCCGGCCGTCCTCGGTCACCCCGATCAAGAAGACAGAAAAGTTTCGGCTTTGCGAGCCTCCCGTCGTCGTCATCACGGCCGGCCTGCGTCGCACGCCGCGCTGCCTGCTGCGTGCTACCGGCAGCAAGAGCCCAATTCTCTCTGCCCGGCGGCATGCATGCAGCTCGATCCTGATCAGTGTCTGTACGATCGACGCAGAGCTAAGTATAGAAAACGACTTGAGAGAGGTGGTGTTCTGACATGCGTGCGTGGTTTGACCTTGGACGAAGGAACAAACAACAAATACTTTCTCTTCACCGCGACTACGACCTTACATAGCACATCAATATATGTTTTGACTCCCACGAGCTGTCAAAACGCAGGACCATAATTAATCCATGTGTGGTTTCGTTTGTTTACTGGCATGGCAATGCTGCGTGGCAGAATTATGGATCGATAGCAGAGGATGAGGGACCGCGCTGGCCGGTTTAACCTGCTGCTGGCGCTCTGCTCAATCTTGAACGGTAGCTGTTGGGAATTTACCTTCTGCAGCAGCATGACTCACAACTGATGCTTGCTCTTTGGTACGCGCGCGGCTATGATCCACGCCACCAAACCCTAAATATCCACGCAAGTCTTTTAGGGGCAGTAGTACGGAATAACAATCAACAAACTATGTGCTTCCTCTGCCACGCCATCAAAATGATTGCTTGCATTTGTCATGTGATTTGAAAAATAGAGAACCCGAGTTCGGAGGATGAACCCCTGGCGACGCTCTGGGCGACGCATGCAACCCAGCGCCTCCCACCACTCCGGTGGCCAGCGACCACCTCCCAGGCCTTAGGAATAGCCACCACACCTCGACGCCTGCCTCCTCAACCGACGCTGTCCCAGAGCGTATGCAGCCATCTACAATTAAAACAGATCACGCGTACACATTTCTATCACGTGATTACACATTCACGTGGTATGTTTGCATCAATCTGGGAAGACCCCCAATCTACAATTGAAACATATCAGAAAAGATTAGCCAAAAAGAGCTTTGTATGGCTGGATTGGCTGCTACAAAGGGAAGGTTTCAGTGGGAAGAAGACGGCCAAGAAGAGTATGCCCAGAACGTCGCCGCCCAGTTGGCCGCCGACGCAGTTCATCCTCCCGCCGCCGTTCTGGTTCTGTCCGCGATTTAGGGTTAGGACCGGACAGGAAAGGGAGCGGCCAGGGGGACGAGGGCATGGAGGAGGAAGCCCAAGGCAGGGAGAGAAGTCCGGGGGGCGCGGGGGCTTACCAGGTCGCCGCCGCCGCCGGGTACGAGCTCCGTCGCCGCCTTCCCAGGTTCGAGCTCCGTCGCCTCCACGTCTTTTCCCTGTCGAGAGCGAGTCGAGCTCCGTCTCCATGTTGCGTCCACCTACGGGCCCACGCCCAGCCCAACACGACACGCAAACACCAAAGAACAAACGAGGAAGCACCAAATCCAAGTGTCGCTAATTTGGGCCCGTGTCGTGGATGAACCACAGGCCTGCAATCCTAGGGAGCTTAGGGCATCTCTAACCGATCCCCAATCGGTTAGAGGAGTAAACTGCCGAAAATTCGTTAGAGGAGTAAAAATACGCAGCTAACCGATTGCCGTTCCTAACCGAACCCCAATAGTTAGAGGAGTAAATCAAACAAAAACCACCAAATTCAACGAAAATCAACCGAATTTAAAACTAACACATATATTTAACAAAGTTTATACATATTACAACCAAAAGTCGCCGAATTTGAGAAAAGTCGGCCGAATTTGAGAAAATTCGGCCGAATTCGACCACCTAACCTAATCATCGTCCCAATCGAAGGAGTCGGAGTCGGAGTCGAGCTCGATCACCGCCGGCATCGTGGCCTCCTCCTCCTTCACCGTGGCCGGCGCCGGAGCTGCCGACGGCCCCGCCTCCTCCTCCTTCTTCACTTTCTTCCCCGCCGCGGCGTCGGCCTTCCGCTTGGCCTCGGCGAACGCCTCCAGCGCCTTCCGCTCCTCCTCGACGAGCTTTGGGTTGTAGCCGGCGAGCATGGCCGCCATCGCCGCGTCGCGGCGCTCTGCCTCGAGGCGCTCGCGCCTCCCTGTCCTCCCGCCGCTCGCGGGCAGAGACATAGCGGAGCCCCTCCGGATCGAGCTCCGGCGACACCGGCTCCGGCACCTCCAAGGGGAAGTTGAGCTCGCCGCACTCGCTCCCGTGGAGGCGGACGTTCTGGATGTCGTACGCCATCGCCGCCTGCTCCGCGGACTGGAAGGAGCCGACCCACACCTTCTTCCCGGTGTTGCGGTCGGTTATCTCCGACACCCACGCCCCCCAGGACCTCTGCCGCACGCCGCGGTAGACCGGCGTCGGCGGCACCGGCAGGTCGAAGGTGCCGGCGGAGCGGCGGGCCTGCCGACGGCGTTTTGGTGGCGGCAATCGACGAGGAGATGGAGGGAAACGGCGTCCGGAAGTCGAGGAGGCTGCAGCTCGCGGCGGGGGGCTACGAGGCTGGCGAGCGCTCGGGATCGGCGGCGGAGATGGCCGGCGGGAGGATCCGGCCATCGCGGGCAGCTGGGTGCCGGCAGAAGGGAGGAATCGCAGGCGGCGGTCGCCGGAGACGGAGGAGATGTCGAGGAGGAACGGGGAAGTGGGTGTGAACGCGAGGAGATGGGTGGGAATCTTTTACTCATCGGCCGCACCGATGAGTAAATATAGGAGTCGGCGGCACCGATGAGTAAAAAATTTACTCCTCTAACGTGTTTTGGACATCGGTTAGGTGCGGTTAGATGAGTAAAAGAGCATCTTTTACTCCTCTAACCGATTTTTGTACATCGGTTAGAGATGCCCTTAGATGTTGTAGAGATACTACGACGTTATCGACCACATCATGAAAGCAGCTACTATTAGTACGGAATAAAATCAGCTGCACGCTTGCATGCACACAAATGATCCTGATTAACTCTCACCTTGTTTTCGGCTAGGCATAAGTTGAGACTAGTTAAATTTTGCGTGGCGTCACGCCACGCCCTTAGTTAGATTTTTGTGTATTATTGGTGGATATTGTTGTATTTTTTTTTGGTGATGTAATATATTTTGTGGATAGAAATGGCGACGTTGTTTGTATAATGCATTTATTTTTGTAGGCAATGTGACCTGTAAGAAAGTAGCGAAAGGTTTTTTGCAACGTTGCCATTAGCTCGTCCGACCCTTTTTTCGGATCGGAGGAAGTAATTTTTTTGAATTGCAAAAATTTGTGAAAGTGGGAAGTTGTTCGTATGGTTTTTCCCCGTTTTTTGAATGTTCAGACTCGGAAGCCGTCTAAATTTTCGAAGTTTTCAAATTTGTAATCCAAAAAAATGTGGCACAGGTAGCAAACGTTTTTTTTTGTGTTAATGTTGACATATTTGTTATATTTGACTCTGTCTGCGCTTTTTAAATGCTCGTACTTGAAATGCAATCGAATTTTTTAAATTAGATGTAAATATTAATTTAGTTCAAGATGATGTAGAGGTGACACATTATGCGAGGTTCATTAAATTTAATCCATTGTTAGGGAGCTTAATATGTTTTTTTTCCGCATATTCAGCAAATTTAATTTTGAGATATGTTTGCGTTATGGCAAAAGTGGTTAAATTTTTCGTTGTGGTTTTTATCGTAGTTGTTCAAAAATTCAGAATTCAAATTGTGAGTAAAATTTAAGATTCGTAATAAACTGGGGAAGTTCACAATGTTTTCTGAGATAGGTATTTTTTTTGTGTGGGAATTGAAATAATCTGGAAGAAGTCACTAAGTTTTCCAAATTGTTGTTTTGATTTTTACCTTTTTAATGAAATTGGTCCCAATTGATTTGGAATTCTATTTGAAAAGTTATGAGAATATGGAAATTTGAAATATAAAAAGAAGTAAGAAAAAAAAAGGCCGAGCTGGACGCGCACGAAGCGGCCCAGCCCAGCTAGAAGCCCGTGTCCGGCCCAGGCCCGCCATAACGTCGGCGTGACGTCATAGTGGCCGGACCCGCTGCAGCGGCGACGGCGTCGCCGGCGGCGAACCAGCGCGTCCCAGGAGGCGCGGCTGGGCGCGCAGGACGCGCCTCGACGCGGGCTGGCCTCAGGTGGCAGCGCCGCCGATTATTCGTCGCCGGAGCGTCGCCGGCGTCGTGGAAATGCGGCGGCGGTGGGGAACGCGGCGCGGACGATTCCGGCGGCACAGCGGCGTCCTGGCAAGCGGTCTTCGGCGGGAAGAGAGAGGATACGACGGCGCATCGCGTTGTGGGCGGCGATTGGAGCGGGGAAGGCCGGAGCGGCGAGGAAGCGCGGCGGCGGCGTCGGCGGAGTGCGGCCGCGTGCGGGAGAGAGAAGGGAGGGATCGATCTGCGGACGATTTTGCACGGAGACCCTCGGAGTTTCCGGAAATTCCGATCAGATCCCTGTCTGCGGGAAAGTGTGGACTGCGGGTTGATTTCTCATTTAGTGGGGTTTTTTTTGTAAAACCGTCACGGACGTGTCATTCGGATCGTCCGATCGCCGATCGACGGTTGGGATCGAAGTACTGTAGAACACTGTAGAATTGAACAGTAATCTACAGTGATTCGGCCGCTCTCAGGGCGAGAAACTGCACAGCTTTGATATACTTAGTAATTCGGAGTGATCTATTCACAGTGCACGAACATGTTGGAGATGCCTAAACACCGGCCTATGGGCTATGGCGACAGTGACGGTATACCACTTTTGCATGCAAAGTAAAACCATGCTCGGGATATTTCCATCCGTGACAGTAACACTGATATTTCGAATGTACTCCCCGTGCAGGCAAGAGGCAACATTTACCGCAAGTCTTAGCGCGTAGACATGAGAGAAGAGGAACTGAAAAGACATAGATACGTTAATAGCACATCAAGAACCACCGCCTCGGTCACAGTCGGTCATTCTTGTTCGCAGTGGTAGTAAAATTTGGCACTCGATCCAGCAACGCCTTTGAGTAACCAGTCGATCGACGACCTGTCCACTTTCATGACAAATCAACTAATCAAGTGATATAAACAGTCCTGATCGACCTACGACATCCACATCGAGCACTATATATGCACAAATCATGGTGCCAGGCTTCCACCTTGAAGGTCAGATCCGAGCCATCAATCGAGAATTCGAGATCATCGGATGGATGCATGTATAAATCATTTGCCTGGACTTGTGGTTGTGGAGTACTTAGGATGGAAACCATCATGTGCTTACTGAAAAAAACTTTTGCATGCAGGTGGTTGCCACAAGTTTGTTGGGGCAAATCAGATCAACAACAAAGACCGGCAACATGTAACATGAATGGAGCACAACGTTGTGCGCAGAGCGATCGGTTTCCCGTCGACCGAACCGTACGTAGCTGTGGTGGTGCAGTGCGTGTTTGTGCGTCGACACGGCGAATTCCACGGGGCCTCGACATGAAAGAGCATGCGTCGTGCTTGACATGACATGCATGCTGGAGGTGACGCGAGGAGTCGGCTAATTAGCAGTGCACATGTTCTTCAGTCGTTTTAGTCGAGCGATGGAGTGTAACTGGTCGATCGAACGTGTGTTCGTTCGTTTTAGAGCGAAGTTTGTGGTCTTCTGTGATAGTCCCGCGGTTAAGGCTGCTCGCAATTTCGTGATAATTGCCCAAGCTTAATTAGGCCGCACGTACGTACAAGATGCATAGTCTGATTTTTTTTTAACATGATCGTACTCATGGACTAATGGTAAAAAGAATACCAATTTAGTCAATCTTTGGGTTGAGGTGGTGTGCACTATACATACATTGGGTACATTGAGGAGAATGATTCCGAGAACAAAGGCATAGAAAAAAAAATCAAGAAAGTGTTAGAATCGATCACTACTCGCCGCTTCCACCACTGGTCGTCTACCAGCTGGAGCTGCGGATCGTCTCCGCAGACGTCGTCTTCTTCGACCCGTCTTCACCAACGTCATCGTCAACAACATCACCGCTGCTTTGGCGCGGTGACCCTGTCTGCACCGACTGCTACTTCAACTACAAACGTTCGATACATGCGACAAATTCTAAACTGCGGTTTTGCTATCGATATGTTGGCGTATATGTTGATGTTGTTCATGTTGTTATGTACATCTAGTGTGTTCATATTTAACATGTTATTAGCTGTTTGTTGTCATGTTTAATATTCTGGAATTAATCATGCAATTATTGCCTAATTATCCAACAGAAAGCAGATTTTTAAAGAGAATTTATAATGTATGAACTTTCGAATTTCATAACTAGAGCAAACAAGTTGTCAGCCATGGCAACTCCCTTTTTTGTGTTTCGCTCAAGGAAACGTTTGCTCTTTAGCGGTGTACTTTTTAACAGTATTTCGGAAAATAGAGAAACTTATAAAAATAATAATTAAAAATAAACAATATTCTAGAAGGATTGTTGAATTCGAAAAAACTCACATGCATTTTATAAACATACATGATTTCAAATTTGCTAAACTATATGTACCTTTCATTACCTTTTTTTTTCTTTTGAAAAAAAGACAAGGCTTGTCATCTTCGTTGATTAAGAATTTTTTACATAAATCTTGTACAACAAGTCTTAGGACTTCCACAAAAGTCTACTCCCCCAGTACTACATTAATTGAAATACTCGGCCTCGGCCAAGCCCCATGACTTTGGAAAACCCTTGCATTGTGCTCCTTCTAAAATTTGCATGGCTAACTCTTCTAAGCATGCGAAATAGCAACTGATAATATTCAGTGTGAGTTTGATGTTCATTCCAAGCCTCTTGAACTACCTTCTTATATCCAAAATTTTGATCCAATGGGTTTTCAAACCGGAATTTTGCGGTCATTGAAGGCCAGAAAGAGAATAAGCGTCCGTCAGAGATCAACATCAAGAAGGTCTGGAGGATGTGAGACATGAACTCAATATCCCAATCCTATTTGTAAAGAAGAGCTATCAAGCATACTCAGGGTAGAATCATTTCTTGAGATCACTAGGCTACCAGGAATGTGAAATCATCACCATATTGTTGATGTCAGTGGCAGAGCTATGCATATATTAGGGGCCACTGCCCCCCCCCCCCCCCCCCCCCCCCCACAATAACTTTTAAAGAATCTCTGAAAAAAGTACAAGGTGCTCGCCCCCGAGACTATGATATTCTTCGTTTTTCCCCGGAGATTATTGGCAAGCTCCGCCACCGGTTGATCCTACGTCTCCGCCACAGTGATGGCCCTTCACGTAGTTACCCCACAACGGCACCAGAAAACGATCTTGACGGCCCTTCGTGTGGTTACCTGCGTGAAAAGAAATGGGTTAGGTTGAGACTCCAAGTGCAGAGTGTATGTAGTAGTGGAAGACAGTTTTCCCCACGAGGGGTGACTCGAGGGTTTAATATCGAACTCTCGGGGAACCAGTATTTCAGTGTTATCTCCTTATCCTTCTCTTGAGAACCTGCAACAAAATAAATTGTTTTGTGCCCTCAACCTCACCAAGTGGTTGTCAAGCACAAGGTGTGAGAATGATAATAAAATAAATATGCAAACAGTAGTAAATATGCAATGATGGTAAAATAAATACGCAAGGATGATGGTAGTAATGATAAATGATATTTTTGGGTTTTTTATGATGAATGCAAGATGTAAAAGTGTTTTTGTATTTTCGGATTTAATAATGGCAGCAAAAAAAGTGGTGATAAAAGTGTTGGAAAGGTGTTTCTTATGATTAAAAATGGACCGGGTTCATGGTTTCACAAATGCACTCTCTCTTGATAACGTGGTAGACAATGGAACACTAAAATTAACATGTAAGATGGCAAGACATGGTTTGACAAGTTATTAATAATATGGGCATCACGTCCTAACATAGAGATCTCAAGTATAAGTTGTTCTCTCTCTCTTATGCTCCACCAAGATGCGAACTAAATCATAACACCTTAGTAATTAAGATAAATCAGAGCATAGCAATAAGTTCAATGACATGAAGTTAAAATAAGAACATGCTAGATCTAGTCATGGAGATAGTGGCCAAGGTCACATCCACTCTCCGGTAGCATGGTATTTTTGTTTATCCCTAGTGAGGCAACAAAGTAAGGTAGAAAACCCAAGTAGATCGCAGAACTTTCTCTCACGTTCACTGCACTAGCCACCCCCCCCCCCCCCCCCCCCCGTTACTCCAACTAATGCACACGTTCCCCCTCACATGCTCTCATAAACATGCTTGATCATGACAAGTAAATAAGAACGGGTACATAATATGCATCTACTTTCATAACTGAAACAAAACCATTGCAATCTCAAACATGTATTAACTCATAATAAAGATCCACCACAAAGGAATTACATAGATGACCGTAATCATGTTCAGCAGCTCATACGGTACTAATTAGTGAAGCTCATAGAGAGGAGAGATACATAAGTTACTTCCACAAACCCATAGTTCAGGGGTGGACTACTCCCTCTTCATCATGGTGTCGGTGGAGATGTTGTTGGAGGAGAAGGAGACCACGCCGGCAGCGCCCCGCCGGAGTTTTCCCCCTCCAATCTTCAGCTCCAGGTCTCTGTTTCGTGGTTTCTGTGTTTCGGCGGCGCTCTCTTTCGCGAAAGCCCTGGGGGGGGTATATATAGTCGTTTTTAGGTCAAGACGAAGCTTCGGGAAGAAAGATCGACGGCAGCGGAGGCCCGAGGGCCAGTTTGGTGGGTCCCACGCGGTCAGGGAATCTGGCCGCGTGGCCCCACCCCTTTCGGCCTTCTGGTCTCCGTTTTTTCGATTCCTTTGCGCCTACGTTTCGTTCCTTCCAAAAAAGTGATCCTCGTAAAATCTTAGGTCATTTGGACGTCGTTTGGGTCCCTGAAACATCAAAATATAGAAAAATGGGTTTTCTGACAGCGCAAGGTTAATTCCAGAAAAATGGGGAAGTTGTTAATTATCCCAAAACTCAATATAAATCATGAATATAACCCTTATATGATGCAAATAACATGTAATAAAATGTAAAGTTAATGTATGCATTTTACATGCATCAACATCCCCAAGCTTAACCCATGCTCGTCCCGAGTATGAAGGTGATAAAACTAACATGGACTTTGCATTTTAATACTATCAATAGATATCAAAGGTGATTATTATTGCTACATAGAGTCAAATGATTCATTCTTCAAAGGAATAACAATATGCAAGATAAATTATGAAGTGATATCAAATACTCAACGTAAAGATGTTCAATGATAAATTCACAGAGTGTAATATAGAAGAAAATACTATGGACCAAATGTATGCATAATGAAAAGTAAAAACATCCTATGGTGGTCATAGAGTACTTCTTATGAAAACTGAATATAAAAGATGGACACTTTGGATAGATAAATAAGTAGAGGTAAAGCATGAATAAGTTTCATCTAACTTCCAAACACTTCTAGTTAAGTTAATGCTTGCAATGTGGTAGTCATTGGTGTGGAGCTCTCATTACCCATATCATAGCATCTTGAATGATTAATGTTTAAAGTGAGAGCAAATATGAGTGGTGTGCTTGACAATGTATTGGTTGAATGTCTCATGTCCCTTGAATACAAGTACCTACACCATGTGTTACTCACTTTGGTCCACAAAGTAAATTCAAATAAAGGTCATTGCAAGTAATAATAGTATCATCAAGAACTGCACTGGGGTACCTCTTGTCCCATGACATGAACAAGCCCATGTCAAAACAACAAGACAAACAGACAATGAACAATCTCAGCACTCTTTTATTTACTATGGGTATAGCTTTTTATTATGAGGTGCATCACTGAATGAACATTATGGTTATGCTGTAAATTTCCACCATGAATGATGCATGGCTTAGATTAGCGGCCCAGTCGTTCCTTCCAAAAAAGTGATTCCCGTAAAATCTTATTTGGACGTCGTTTGGATCCCTGAAACATCAAAATATAGAAAAAGGGGTTTTCTGACAGCGCAGGGTTAATTCCAGAAAAATGGGGAAGTTGTTAATTATCCCCAAAACTCAATATAAATCATGAATATAACCCTTATATGATGCAAATAACATGGAATAACATGTAATAAAATGTAAAGTTCATGTTTGCATTTTACATGCATCATACAGCCACGTCTCCGACATCGTTGATCCTACACCGGCTTAATCAATAGATTGTCTAAGTTTCGGAAAAAAACCAGGTTAAGTGTCTTACATCGTTTTGGAGTTCAATGATCAAAGTTACGCAAGTATAGTTGAGGGACGACGAGTTAACAGTTTTCGACGACGAGTTAACAGTTTTCGTATATTTAGGGATGACTTTGACTATATACATGGTCGAATAGATAATTGTTAATGGTTTTTTATGTCAAAATATAATGCACACGATAGAACCAAAGCTCCCCTTAGCCAGTTATTATTTTAGAGTGGATTTCATCCTCCTAGGAGCACAACGCTCCCTAAATAATTTGAGCTAGAAATTTCGAAAAAAAAATCTTATGTATAAATATTAGAATGAGAGATCTGCCAAAAAAATATGGAAAATTCATATTTTATGGTTTGAAAAAGTAGTTGGTTTTTTTAATTTCGCACAACTCATAAATGAATTATGATCTTCATGAAACATGAAATCTAATCCGGCAACAAACCAGAGTCATTTGCATGCGAGTTTTTGTATTTGGATTTTTCAGATGAAAGCAAAATTATATTGGAAAAGGGAACGCGTGCTCCCGTAACTTTGAACTTCTCTTTCTTTTTACGAAACTTTGAACTTATATTTTTTTGTAACGATCACTTTGAACTTATGAGTTAGTAGTTAGAAAATGCCAGATTAATTACTGAAAGTAAAATATGACATCACACCAGTTTTTGAATTTATGCTTTTCGGGGGAGAGCAACAGTTGAGACGGAGGCCGGGAGTGCACGATCTAGACCAAGGGGCATCTGTCCCTTTTTCAAAAATGGCATTTTATAAGCGTTTATATGTCAAAAAAATCTGAACAAAAATTTCACGCATACACCCTTGCATTTTAAGTGCACGGCACAAAGTTCCATGATTTGTTTTCCCATGTAAAAAAGTAAATTTCGATATTGAAAAAAAACTTTCACTAGAATTGTCGTCTTTTTACATATACCAAAATATTGTTGTTTTCCCAAAAAAAAAACTTTCTACGCACACTTAAAACCTGAAGATGTACGTGCGCATTTTTTTGGGAATATTTTGATATTCACAAGGGTGTTTTCCAAAAATGGAGCGCATGCCGCCGTGTGCAGCTATGTACTTTCCGACGGAGGCCCTCTTATTCACCAATGTCTTCTGCCCTCTGTAGTAATGCCTACCAGATCATCAATATGCAACCAACGTAGGACACATCAGTTCTGAATTCTGAATTAACTTTTCACTTTGACAAGTTCTTTTTTCTTTTTGAATAGGAATTTTGCGAAGTTCATTGGCGTGTAGTAGCTTATAGTGTTTGCATTATTAAGTGGGAGTCTAGGTAAGCAACCGATACTAATTGGGCAGCTACGACTTAGAATATGGACCTGATACCTTTGACACTTTTAATGATTAGATTAGGAGAAGTTTATATAAAGCACGAACCGATTTGCGCCACTCTGCCTCTGCTTTACCCCACAAGTATGAGTATATGGCTACATGCACTGTGGTCGCAACAGAGCCAGAGAGCCTTCTTTTAGTTGTTCAGCCTACACCCATCAATCTTGTTTGTAGCATGGCACAAACAAGTTACCCATACTTGCAAAGTTCTGGTCGTTATCATCCATTTGTTCTGCATGTATGCGTACCGGGGGGGGGGACAAATTGTTTTTCTTCATAATCTCACTGATGATCATGCTTATAAATAGCAGTTCTAAGCCATTTTGCCCCCCTCCAACATATTGATGCCCCCTCCAATCCTGAGGGCTGGCCCCGTCCCTGGGCAGTTGGCTACTGAAGAACTAACCCTATCGCACTATGGCTCTTCTGGAATAAGCAACAAAGCAGATTACCGGTAAATAATGAATGAACAAATAACAAAGAGCAATGATGAAAGATCCGAACTGGTAACGCTAAGAAAGGAACTAGCGATGTTGAAGCTTAGGGGGTGTTTGTTTGGGCTGTGGCTGGCTGTGCTGCTGTGTAGGGAAAGCTGCTGTGCAGGCAAAGCTGCTTTTCTGAGTGTCACTGTTTGGCGACTTGGCTGGCTGTCTAGCTGTCTGTTGAGGAATTTTCGTAAATACCCTCAGAGTTCCGAGGACATGTATTTGCTGATTAAAGTGTACAATTGTATCTGTCACTATAAAATACCAGGACTACACAACATTAGAACAAATAATTAATAGGATATAGATTTGTTTAAAATACATATCCGTACCATTACATAAATACGAAATCGTTCATAATAAATATAAATTTATCCAAACTACATGTCACTGACGTTACACATAATAACTAGCTAGTACAAACCAATCATCTTTTTCTCGCTTTGAACAAATAGTGTTGATTAGCATTATAAATATAAATTATGCATTGCACGTTTACACTTGGATTAGTAACGAACGAGCAATTTGATCGTGGAGTTGTTCTTAACATTTCGACCCTTCTCTGTTAATTAAAGTTAACGGTAGTAATAGTACCCATACACTACTCAGTGAGCAGTACAGTGGTCACAGTGTGTGGATTCCTCTGCTCCGAGACAGGGCACAATGGCTCGGTGGCAGATTCTGTGTAAATAGCGAGAAGAACAAGGGCAAAGCAGGGTACCGTTTCAGGTTCAACGGGAAAGCTGCGGGAAGCACGTCCCGAGGTGCTTCGCTCGCCCCGTGTATTTGCGGCTTTGGCTTCGGAGAAGCGAGCGAGGAAGCCAGCCTGTTTGTTTCGATTCTGTGACTTTTTTTCGTGTAAAGCTGATGGAAGCTGAAACAAACACCCCCTTACTCTGCAGCAGAAACAGAAAGCAAGTGCTAACCAGAAGGAGCCCACATATAGCTTGACCAGACTTTAACGAAAAAATAGCTTGAACAGAGGCCACCTGAACAAAGTCCCACTTCCAAATACATGAACTTGGTGATGCTCCTACCACTTGAGTGAATTCCTTTTTCCTACTACCGAGTACTAGTGAGTAGTGAGTAACTGAGTATGCATGCATGAGTAGTACTTTTCGCATAAAAATCTTGTCCCATACTCACAACTCACAACAGTGCTGCTTCACAAAGAGAATTTGGTCATCCTTGAAGATTTGGCTAGGTTTTCATGGTCTGGCCCGGAATGAGTGGCAAGCGCTTTGCACCGTCAAGGATTCGTGGAATGGGGTGATCCATAAAAAGGGAGATGCAAAGAAGACGATGGCTTCGCTAGGTATGCTTGTTTTTTACGAAGTTTGGAAAGAAATAAACGCTCGTGTCTTTTGAAACAAATCGACAACCACCATCATGCTTATTGAGTAGATCAAATAGGAGGCGGAAATGGGATGCCTTGCTGGGGGCAAAAGTTTAGAGTAATGTAATGTTGCGAGAGCTTGTATCAAACCTCTTAAAGTCCTTCATTAATTAATGAAAATGATAAATCTTTTGCCTCGTTTAAAAAACCTCACAACAGTATATTCCACAACTCCCGGCCAATCACCACCATGGATGGACCCGTACGTGCAACCGATCCGGCTAACGCACGACGGAATCAAATCAAAGCGACTCCAGTATTAGGTTTCCATGGTCCAAGATGTTCACAAAAGACATCCCTATCTAGTATCTAGGCACACCGTGGGGGTCCTCTTCGAGTGTGGAAGCTTCGCTAGAACACATACAGGTGTACATCCTGATATACATACGTGCCCGTACTGTTGCAGTGTTGTTGTAGCCCCAGCTCAATCCATCTATCCTCCATTACGAAGTGCTGTTGCGATAGATACATATATGCAGATATAGTATGTGCATGTGTGCTCTCATTTGTGTTTGGGACCCTTTGGTCCCCTTGTTTGGGGGTTGCGCCGCTGCTTTAGCAGCTAGCTCACCCTGATCATTCGGCTGCTTTTTTCTGATACTCGCCGTGCACCGAACCGCCCATATTCTAGCGGTGTGCGGCGCCGGCGGCCAGGAACGGCGACGCGGATGGACGGGCGCGGTGCGCGAGGAGGACGGTGCATGCACGGCGGTTACAGCGCGAGTGTGTTTGGGAATATTTAGATGGCTCGGTGGCTTGCTCGAGACGCGCCAATGATTCGACGGCCGGGGCGGTCGCCCGTTTCCCGTGCTAAAGAGAGGTGTGTATAAGAGCATGTATAATAGTAGAGTCAATTGCTGGCTATAAGAGAATGACATGTCGTATATAGCCAACATGTACAATAAGCTAGAATTGGCTCACCTCCACTCTCACAAAGTGCCTACGAGCACGTGCAAGAGCTGGCTCTTGCATAAGAGCCCATTTCTTTTCTCTCTCCTCTTTTCTCACATCAATGTAAACACAAATATATTATTTAAATCCTTAGAGCCAGCTGACTGGACCCTATTGTACTTGCTCTAAGGGCTTTGCACTGCTACTTGGTGCACTGCCTGATTAAGGGCGTGTTGCGATTGGTTTATTCGTATTAGCTCGTACGTACAAGGAAGAATCAAATGAAATGGCCATGCGTGGAAATATCTTTATCTAGCAGACCAAAGACCCATGGTAGGGCAATGGATAACAAGTAACGAAGTAGTGGTATGACATGATGTTGTGGCGCGTACAGTGTCCTAGTTCTTCAAGTTGCACCTCCGGCACCGGAGGGACACGGATGCCCCAGCATGTTTGCACCACTTCTTGGGATTGAAGTGTTGAGGTTCTCTACCAAGCAAATGATATCCCGACCGATACAACAGAGTGGCAACCAAGAGATGGATCGGCCCCTGGGCCGGCTGGTTCCGTTGGCACAATACAACCTGCGGCCGGCCAGGTCACAGCACAGAGCTGCCTGTCCAGCCGAGGAGATAGATAATACCCCCTCCATGTCAAAATATAAGACTCTCTAACTAGGTTGTGCATGTATGTAGACATGTTTTAGTGCAAGATTCAATGTCTAGATACATGTGTGTACAACCTAATTAGAGAGTTTTATATTTTGATACGGAAGGAGTAGATAGGTCGTGCAGGCAGGCCAGGCCGGTGATCCGTAAGGTTGGGGGCAGCGATGTGATAGCTTGCATCGATCGGCACCCGCCGCGCTTGAAAACACAAGTTTTATTTTACACCTACTTGTACATATACATCTGAACATACTCCCTCTACACACACCCTCGCAGATTCCGTAGCCTCTTGGCGTAGGTTGGGGGCTATATGCGTGTGCACTCACGAGAGATTGGTTCGTGGCGATCCCAAGAACACGCACTGCTGCGATGCGATGTGATGCGATGCGAGGCCACTTCTTTCGCTCGAATCTCCAAAAAAGGAAAAGAAGATTCGGATATTGCGGCACGGTGCTAGCTATAGGGTCTATCTATCTGCAATAGCCAACGGAGATCCATTTACTAGCGTCAAACTTCGATGGGTATTTGGCAAATCTGGAAAATAAAGCGGGCAAGAAAAAAAAAGGGAGGATCTTTCGGTTCTTTTCACCACCAAATTTCACTAGATATATGCCACTACATGTAGGTGAGAGAAGGTGTATGACAACGATAGCAGCAATCGGGAGTGGCGCGATGGTACTTGTATAAAACTCGTCACCGGACTGATTTAGCAACAAAACTGAACCAGCTCGATATAGAGCTCTTTCTAAGAAAAGAAAAAACGAGGACAAGAGACCCCACCAAGGCTAAATAATTTACTTCATAAATGAGAGCTCAACAGAAGCGGACATGACTAGGGTAATTCAGAGAGACGGAAAGATGTCCATGCTTCAAGTTTGCGGTGCTTGCTTTTAAGTTGGCACGCAGTATTATTCTCTCTTTCAGCTGGCCCGATGCATGTATAAACAAGGATTCTGACGTCGTTATTGATGAAAAACCAATGAATGCGTGACAGAGTGTATACTCCTAATCATATCCCGTACGAATAGCTGGCCTGGAGGACTGGCTGTCACTCTGGAGTGAGAAGGAAGTTCGATGACCAACGGTGCATTTTACTCATAGAAATATTCTGAATTCTGACAGAGAGGTCGGAAGCTTTGATCGATCGATCGAGAGTTTGGAGAACGGGCGGGAACACGGTGAGCTGGGCATGCCGGGCAGGACGTACAAATACGGACGGACAGCCGCAGTGGCATGCATCGGTCAACCCATACCGCCATATGCCTGTCCTACAATACACGGTGTACGCATACACGGACGGACACGCTATCCTCGAGGGATACTTACTTTTCTCTCGTTGAGTAGGTAATCTGTATGATTTTTTTCTTTTGACTTCGGCTGTATCTTGTTTAGTTCTGCTATAAATTTGATTCGTTCAATATCTGATTAACGCTCCAGATCAATCCAATGTTTGACAACTCAACATACCTTTTCGTTTTGATGATAATTACGAGGATTTGCCACTGCTTGAATAAACACCTCAACGGAGTCGCCTCGCGTCGGCGTGTGCGTTCCATGGTGGTGCTAGCCGCCGCGTCGTCCTGTGCGTCTTGTGGTGGTGCGAAGCAGAGGTTGAGCCATGCCTCGCCGCGACACTGGCCATGGGCACGGACGCACGGATCCTGCGGTCCTGCCTACCGGCGGCACCCCATCTCTCCCCTGCATCTCGGAAGCAGCGGCAGCCGTAGATGGTAGGCGGCGGCCCGCCCGCTCGATCTCTGCATCCCGTCACCCGCACGCCTGAGCTCTCCATTGCCGGCTGCGTCCAACACGCGTGGCCGCCCAGAGCTCTCCCGCCCGCCCGAGAACCGGGTGAGATGAATCGGTTCCTCTGCCTCGGGACACTCAAACACCAAACCGCCTCTCCGCCGATTTCTCTGCAAGCCGACCTGCTAGCGCTCGTCTGCGCGCTGCCCCGCCGGTGACGGTCGCACATCCACCGGTGACCGGCCCATCCCCTGCTACCAACCGGCGCACGCGTCTGCCCACCCACCTGCCTGCCCGCACCCAGCAACCACGGCGCAATCTCTCCCACACACCAGCAGTTACGGTGCAAGCCCTCCTGGAACAAGTGACGACGCGCACGTCTTCTCCAGTCGCTGCACTGATGGGACCTGCACCCTTCTACACACACTGCGGTCTGCTGCTCGGGCGCCGCCCGCCTAATACGGCGTTGCTCGCCATCTTCTTCTTGCTGGTGTCCAGGTACAACGCCGCACGTCGCCCGTTCGATAGAATGTGCGCAAGACATTTGAGCATGATATTGTGGATTCTATCTTATGATTTTTATTGTATTGATGTCTTGACAAAGAAAATTGCTATCACAACAAATTTTCTTGAGTGTCTTATTAGTGGAGAAAAGGATTCATAGTATTTCTATGTTGTTACTACAGTAAATTATACAGTACCAGTTATCTCATCGAACTGATGTGTGAGTGCCGTGTGAACCGACCGGATGTAGCTCTTCCAAAGAGATTATACATTCGTATAGATGAATCTGTTGTCTTCATGTGAGTTCTTGATGGTCTGTGCCAAGTCCAATAGAAAATCTACAACCGTAACAGCCTATGAGCTCCTGAACCAAGAATATTTGTTTCTGTAGGACAGCTCTTTTAGTTGAAGTGGAGGCATTGGCGATTCTCCACAAGGTAATCTTCTCTGATGAATATTTGGTTGTGCTTTGTGCTCCAGTTTCTATTGTATAGTTTGTGCTATATGTAGTCCGCTGGCCATATGAATTGACTCCAACTGATGCAGTTCTGCGGAAGGACAAATACTTTGGTACTCTTCAGTAAAAAAATGATGACGCAAGGCTTCAGTGACCAACCATGAGATTGTTTCAGGGTGCGCAATACAGAAAAAGAGAGGAAATACGACATACGAACAAACAGATGTCCGCCACTGCTACATGTGAAGCTCAGCGGAGGAGACGAGAGCGCAAAAAAACGGAGATATCCAGGGAGATATTGTCAAGTTTCTTTTAAACCAAAATTCATTTCTAATAGGTTTAGTGGAAACACACGACAAAGTTGTTATTCTGGAATGTCTTAGTAAAGCTAACAGCATGATGAATGGACTGCATTATCTGCCATACTCTTGGGCTGTTAGTCAAGCTAACGGCGTGGTGAGATATAAATATACTCTTGCATGTGTGTGTCTGTCAGTCTGTCCATGGTCAACCTGATGCATACATACTCTTGCAATTGTACACTCAAGCAGTCAAGCTACACAATGTTGTTATGCAGTTGCAGGGGCAACATCGTTCCGTAGCTTGGAGTGGACTAGGTGTAGATGGTCGATAACAAGGAAGCGGCTGGAGCGACCGGTTTGTTACGGGATTCACTAAACACAATATATATATATTTTTTTTATTATATAGTGTAAACATGATATTTCAGAGTTAGTATCCGTTTTTATTTAGGAGGAAATTGCTTGCACATAACCTTTCTGGATGCTTTTTTTAAGTAGCTGAGTTGGTGGTTTAGGCTGTCCAAAATTTTAAAAGTATCAATGCCATGTAACGAAACAACTATAATCCATTGTGAGTCCTGATTACTACTGAATTTCCTGCTGCTATGCTTGTGAAGATCCTGAACATAGTAGGTGAGATGTATTAAAGCTGCAACTCCTTTTTTTTTTACAAGGATCCGATCCATAAATACAGAATACTCAGTACAACTTACAAGCCAACCCAGAGAAGAAAGAAAATTACAAAAAGGTCCTGCAAATTGCACGAAGCACCCCGAGTATCCAGGCAGAAACGCAATCAGATCCTCCACCGCACTCCCGAAAACCTAGCCGTCGCCAGCGTCGCCGTACCGCTCGCCGCCGGAGAGGAGGCGCCACCACACATAGTAGACGACCGCATAAACCATCCGCCGCGCAGCGACGAAATCTGTGCTCCATGAACGGACACGGCCGAAGCACCAACTCTTCAGCATCAACCATCTTCCCGCCGACGCAGCTCCGCCCAGGCCAACCAGCCGCACACCCAAGCTCCAGGCAGCCTCTCCCCTCGCCTCCACGGCCGGCCGGAGTAACGCCACCAAAGCAAACCACCTCCACCACCAGCAAACAGAGAACGGCAAGAAGCGGCGCTTAGTACCTGACGGCGCAGACCTCCACCATGGAGCTCCAGGCAACCCCAGGACCTCGCACTCCGACGACGCGTCCTCGTCGTCGCCAGGATAGCCGCAGCTCTCCCACAGCCAGGCACCCCTCTCCTCCTCCCCCGCCACCAAGGCTGGCCAGGAACAGAAGAGAGAACCACAGCTCTAGGATCCAGAAGCACTTATTGAAGAGGGCTGTCGCGGACTCGCCTCCCCGCGTCTTCCACCTTGGAAGCTTGACAGAGACCAGATCCACAACGAGCTCGACGCCGTGCACAAACGCCGGAGCTGCACACCTCAAGGGGAAGAAAGACGGGACATACGCCACGAGACGCAAATCTGCAGACACAAGAAAACCTAGACTACACCCTAGACTACTCTGTACAACCCGCGCTCCACTCTCTCCACCACGCCGGACGGCAAAGCCGCCGGAGAGGCGAGCCGAGCGAGCCGGGGAACAGGAGGCGACTCACAAGGGGAGAGAGGCGGAGAGGACGAGAAGGAAGGGGAGGGGAAAGTGAGCTGTAAAAGCTGCAACTCCTTATGTGTATTCATCTCTGTTTTTTTTATGTTTCTGTACGATTATGGTTCTAGCCGTAGTTGCATATTCTTGATCAAACATCATCCGTCGTATCTCTAGGCAGATTTGCATGCTAATTCATGGAAAGCGATGGCTTTGATTGTGTGCTGAATTTTTATTCACGCCCATGTTCAGCTCTCATGCATGAATTATCTGCAGATGAAAACTTTTTTTCTACAATAAGTTAATGTTTTCTCTTCCATTGCAACACACGGACATGTTTATCTGTTTTCACCAGAACAGAGAGACGTCAATGGCATTGCAAAGCGAACTATCAAATGATTCGTAGACGACAGCAACATAGGGGAAACACAATACGTGGTTGCGCATGTGACAAATCCGCAAAATTGTTGGGTTGGGGACGACAGAACATAGCGCCTAGGAGATTCCTCCAAGGAGCACACAATCGTCTTTTTCGATTCTTGCCTATTTCATTCTGGGATCATGCGGTTCATGTTTTTTCCGGGTTTCATGGTAAAACCGATTAAGAAAAAATAACAAACTAATATACATGTTGTGTGCCACGAAATAACAAACTAAACGGGCATGACGAACATCAAGAGACAATTGTTTCAATAATCATGTTCTGAAACTTAAAAAATCTATTTATCAGTGCTTTGTTCGGCAAGGAATAACACAAAGTGTTAAATTTAAAACCATGTATGTTATATGTCTATTACCTCAGTTAGATATAGCTATATATCCTTTGGTTTTCGGGTCTTCGCATTATGTTATTTCATTGTCTACATCTAAAACGAAAAGACGGTCATTATTTTTTAGACGTGTGTTGCACGTGCACGGCTACTAGTCAATATAAAAGGTAAAACTTTTTACCTCGTTTCAAAAAAAATTGTACCTGCTGCCAGATTTGCCTGCTTTTTGCCTCGTTTCAAAAAAAATTGTGCCTGCTACCAGATTTGCCTGCTTTTTGCTTACTCGGCACCATCGGTGACTGACGAGGAAGATACTCGACTCGGGCAGTGGCACCACGCTATGTTGTGTAGGTAGGACGATGGCGCTGACATGCTGCGTGGGCCGGTGTGTCAGTGGTAGCTTGTGCTAGTTCTGTCCATGGCTGCATGTTTGTTCCTCTGCCTACGGCTATGGACCAGCTCGTACCACCAAGTTTGGCTCATATAAAATTGGATGTATCTAGACATGTTTTAAGTCTAAATAAATCCATTTTTTGACAACTCTAAGACACTTATTTATAGACGGAAGTAGTAACTGGATTTTGGCTTATGTCGATTCAACAAATCAGTCCATTTTTGCTCACGGCGAATATTGTTACGAAAGTGACTTCGGTTCGCCAATTCAGGCTCAACGCATAGCCGACTGGCATGTCCGGCCAAGGCTTCATGTAAAAGGAGATGCTTTCAATTAAATAAATGGGTTTTGAGATAGAAATTTCACAAATGGAAAGCACCGATCCACAACGGGTCAAACTTACCACATTGCATTGCATGTTTTCTATATCAGTTTGGTGTCATGTCGAAATAGGTTTTGGGGTGATTTAAATACGTTATTATTCTTCGTGCTAACACTATGTGGATCAAAGAAATAACTATGGCACCTAATCAAGCGCGTAAAACTACCCTAAGAGCATTTTTGCCGGCGCGCCCAACTGCGCTCCCAATAGGCCTATTGGGCGCACCGGCACGAAATTGGCCCCCAACGATGCGCCCAGTAGCCCAAAAGTTGCAGGCACGCTTCAATACAGCGTCCGGCATCCCAGCTTCGCGCCCAGATTCTAGGGACGCAAGTGGGCGGGCCGGCAACAGCGGCAACGCATGCCACGTCGGAACCCTACGAGCGGGACCGACACGTCAGCGACACCAATGGCCGGTTTTATGACAAGATGCGCCGCGGCAATTGCGGACGCTGCGCGTCGAGCAGTTTTATGACAAGATGCGCCGCGTTGCGCCTCGTCTTCTCGACGCGTGTCGCCGGAGTAATGAGGGTCTTTCCCGCGCCGCGTTCTCTTGCTTCGCCTCCCCGCAGTCCATATAACACTAGTACATAACCTTAAATTAGAGCCAATTCCAGAGAGTCACCTCAACCGGTTATCATGCTCGTCTCTATGCGGGAGTCTCTAATGTAAGCTCCATTAGAGCCGGTTCTCTAGGGCCGGCTGTAATGAGCTCAGCCCCTCGGACGGACGGGATAATCAACCGTCTCTAATATAGAGACGGCCAATAGAAACACTCGTCGGTGATCATGACTAGTCAGACACGTACATAATGGCTGCCGGTCGCATGAACCCTTGGGGTCCGACATAGCCCTCCGACCGTAATATCCGTTGCCTTCGGGGATAATTCTAGGGCGGGGGGTCCAACTTTGTGAAGCAAAACAGAATAATTAACAGATCATCACCAGTAGGGAATCAGTCTCCTGGTCCATTTAAGCAATTTACATATAACATGTCTCCAACGGAAATTTACGCCAATTAACAAAGTAGCCCTCTAATGACATAAGTGTTCACCATACCCCCTACCTTAACAAGATAGAATTAGTTTTATATGAGCTGGAACTCAATCATGACCGCTAACTGAGGTCATTGGTCTTTCTAAGCTGAGGTCAATGCGGCCGTCGGTTCTCTTGTTGTACGTGATGCTGACGGCTGCCCCTGCTGCTCCAAGTTGTAGTCCAACATTGCCATCCAGCCGATATGTCAGCCTCTTCTGATGTCACCTTAGGTAGATTCTGTGCCTGAAAAATAACATAACTATGTCATTTTCGATAAAGACATAGCTATATACGGCCGACAGTGGCGGTTCATGATAATATAAACATGGAAAATTAAGGAGGCAGTAAAGAGTCGGTCTTGTGTGTACATATCATATCATGTCTGTTCAAATTTGTGCTCGTGAAGCGAGTCACAAATAGAACTCTAACATAGGCTCCTACATGAAGAAGTTCAACGAGGCGGTTATTCTCATGCTTCTTGAGACAAACTCTTTGGGCAACTATGATTTTGTCTTTGTAGTCAATGTGATCTTCAGAACTGTTCGAATCTTCATCGTTACTTTTCGAAATCTCATCAGTATCCTCTTCATCGTTGCCCTTGTCTATAATGACATGGTATATACTAGGATGAGGTGTGAAAGTAAACGGTAACTTGTCTCCCTCGATGATGTTGTTCTTGCTGATGAACTGTTTCCATTGTTGGTCGTGCAAGCGGGTCTTGCTCCGACCTTTTGCTGCATTAATGTTGTACGTGCTCCCAAGGGCACGAAACAACACACGCTCGCGCACTAACTCGTTAACCGCTAGCCGAGCTGTGCAAGGTACAATCTGTGTTCAACAAAAACAGAAACAAACACACAAAAATCATATTTTTTTTAGATAAGGGGGTGCGGATCCCCGGCATCTGCATCAAATTGATGCACACAGCCATCCGCAATTATTCATCAAAGCTTACAAGTTACAACATTGATCAATCCGAAGTCAGCCGCTCGGCAAGAAAAAGTCGCTACAAATATGATGGGGGTGGCCATGATCAGAGCCGCATGCCTTGACCTCACACCTACACGCATCATCTACAACCGGAGTACCGGTCCAGCAGACCCTCAACGCGCACCGCATGCGCGCGCTACAGAAGTCGCTACCGCCGTCTTCCACGAGCCCATCTTCAGGAAAAGATCAACGCCATGGCCTTGCAAGGCCAGTCGGCGACGTCGCCATGACGCCAGCCAGCACCACTGCCCTGCCCTCGTTCGTTCGCACGCATCCACTCCGGGACTCCACTGCACCATGCTGCCGAGCCACCATTGTCGATGCGGAAAACGGCATGCCGCTCCACCAGTAGACTCCTCCAGGCATCACGTGTTCCAAAACGATGCCCTCAAAAGGGAGAACGACACTGAGAGTGCCGCCATCGTCCGATCCGGTAAAACCAGATCTAGGGTTTCCCCCGGAACACCTAGGCGGGAGGCGGAAGAAACACAGCGACAACACCTTCATCAAGGTAACGACGCCCACGGGCGCCGCCATCGTCGGCCCCGACCGCATCAGAGCCCGGCTCTCACCGGCCGTCATCTTCACCTCCAGATCTTCAGCGAGCATGTAGGATGTCGAGAATGGCACGCCACCGAGGTGAGCAGCGCCACCCGAGATCCATCTCCGTGACCCGGCTGGATCCACCCCGTGCCCGACCCAAAGGGCCACGCCGCCGGAGTCGCCGATTTGCGCAAGGAGGGTCGGGGACCCACGTCGTCCGTCACGCCGCCGACTTCTCGACGTCGCCGTGGTGCCCGGCGGCCGCACCACGCCCGAGATCCATGGCCCAACCCGCGCCGGCACCATCTTCAAACGGGGACGAAGAAATCCCCCCGCCGCCGGCAACGCCCAGGCTTTGCCTGGCCGCGCCCTAGGTGGCAGCGGGGGAGGAGGAAGGAGGGGCTTTGCCTGGCCGCGCCCTAGGTGGCAGCGGGGGAGGAGGAAGGAGGCAGCGCAGGCCCGGCACGCCACCGACGAGATCGCCATCATCATCAGGGCATATTTTGCGCGGCCGCGCTAGGATCGTCAATTATGTCGCTTCGGCCGGCCTCGGTCAACCCGATCGAGAACCGAGAAAAGTTTGGGCTTTGCGAGCCTCCCGTCGTCGTCATCACGAGCCGTGCGTGCGGCCAACCGGGCTGCGTCGCACGCCGCGCTGCCTCCTGCCTGCCGAGTGCTACCGGCAGCAAGAGCCCAATTCTCTCTGCCCAAGGGCCCGGGCCCGGCGGCATGCATGATCGGTGTCTGTACGATCGACTCAGCGGCGTACGGAAACAAATTAAAACAGCTGACTAGAAAACGACTTGATACTAGAGCGTGCGTGGTTTGACCTTGGACAAAGGAACAAACTACGTACAATACTTTGTCTTGACCGCGACTACGACCTTACAAAACGTAAGCTGGCACAGTAACATATGCTTGGACTCCATGAACTCTCAAAACGTACGCATGACCGTTTGTTTAGTGGCATATGGCAGTGGCGATGCTGTGTGAAAGACTTTATCGATCGATAGCAGAGGAGGAGGGACCGGGCTGGCCGGTTTAAACTTGCTGCTGCTGGCTGACGATGCTCTGCTCAATCTTGAACGGTAGCTGTTGGGAATTTACTTCCTGCAGCAATGTGACACAGGGCAAACATAGTACTCACACTTTTGAACGGTAGATATTGGGGTACAACTCATGATTGGTATATGGCTCTTACTTTGGTGAGAGAAGGAACCGTTATTTGCGTTTTTTTTTCAAGATGGGTGTAAATTATGGTGGAACGATCGTTGCCCATCTGGGTCGATCGGTTTCATGTTATATAAGCCCGGAAGAGCCCCTGGCGTGGCATTACAGGAAGCGTACGTGGGGTGGAGTACTACTCCATACCCAGTGACGAGGTGTACACTCATCAAATCTCATGGTTAAAGACCTAGGGTTGAGATTATGGGGAGAGAACGTGGTAGTACTGCTAGTTTCGTCGGCTGACAAGCAGAGGCAAGGATTTACCCAGGTTCAGGCCCTCGGGTGGAGGTAAAGACCCTACTTCCTGCTTGTCTGTTATTGATCGCTGGATATTATGAGGTTACAAGGTGGCTCCGGCGAGATGACGATCTCGCAAGAGATTTGGTGGTTCGAGTATGGCTTGGTCCCAGATCGGTACCCCTCCCAGCCTTTAAATAGGCTGGGTCTCGGGAGTTTGTAACCGACCTAGTTTACACGTAAGGAAAGTCTAAACCGACTATGCCTATGTCTAATCTTGGAGGTTACTCCATCTTCTTGGGCCTCTTGTCTTAGGCTTCGATTAGGCTATTCGATATTGGGTCTTAGTCGTTACGTGCACCAGGTACCCTCATGATAGGGTACCCGATATGTATACCCATGTCAGTAGCCCCCGAGTACTTGTCTGACTCGAAGAATCGGGCATGGACTCTTTCGTAAGTGCACGTCATATGCTTTCTATTCTGTATGTATAATTTGGAATTCCTGTATGAATAGCACACGTTTGGCTATGTCGAGTATTTCATCGACTGCGTTTTACGATGATCAAGTGATAATAGCTTAGCAGGCCCAGTACACTCGACGGATCGGGACTGGTTAACTACACATTCGGGTAAAACCTTTCTAGCTTTCAATCAAACTCGAGTCCCCGGACTCGAATCTGGAACAAATTGGTCAGATTCGACTAGTCCGCTTGAGGTCTTACTGAGTCGATCTGCAGTATAGATTATAATTTTACCCAACGCGTCCGTCGGGATTTTTCATCATGTCTGCTGACACGGAAAGTATAAGGATTGACGTTGCTGGAACGGTTCTTGGCCCAGCTCGAAAGTTCGGCGGGTCTTACCTTTGCACTATGCGTGCAGCATCCGAGTTATTTGCGACGGACGCAACTCGGGAATGTTTCGAGTATGTTTTTTGAACTTTGTTGGACGAGTTGGGTAAAATTCAACTGAGGAGGAGGAGGAGCAGACTGAGGAGGAGGAGGAGCCGAGCTCAAAAGACTCACCTCCAAGGGAGCAGCTGTGGTCGTAGGAGACGAACCTGAGTTTCCATCATCCCTCACATCCGATTCCTTCGCGGGTGAGCTCGTGGAAGAAGACATAACTTGGGCTGCCCGACGGCGCTTGCGAGAAGGAACCTCGCTAATATCCTCAGTCGCGGCAGGCTCCTTGCCCTGTGCTTCCTCTACTCCTTCCTCTTCAGCCTCTTCTGTAGGTGAAGTGGTAGCCGAAGGTAGAGGTGATTCATCTCCTCCCTTCGCTTCTACTGTCACTTCTGTTTCAGGAGTTGGGCCATCTTCAGGAAGAGGAGGAAGGATTGAGGAGGTCGAGTGGCCCTGCACACAAAATACAACAGTCGAATGTCACAAAGATGCATAGCAGAATAACAAGAGCAAGAGATCATAAAATCGATAGATTCACTAAGCTCTGGCAAAGGATTTTCAGCCCCATAAGGATCGACTGGGCAGTCGACATTGCAGGGCTCGCTTTGTTTTGTACTGGTGATGGACCGCACATGTGCCACCAGTTCACTCCTAGACGGCTACTCCTTGCTCATTCGAGTGGAGTCGAGGGGACCTTCGTACTCCCACATTGGGTGGGCACGAGCGCGGAGCGGCCATACCCGCATCTTCACAAAGGTGGCAATCAGATGCACACCCGTGACGCTGTTAAGGAGCCCTCCAATTGTCTCCAGCAGGGGCGCTGCTTCCTCCACTTCTTCAGTCCACAGATCATGGTCTGTCGATGCATCGACAAACCAGAGTTTCCATCAGGTACGTATACATCGTATTATAACTGTATTACAATCTAACAGCCTCCCTTAATCACAACCTTCTGAAAGGTTGAGATTACGAACAAACTCATGAAGATTCTTGACTGGCAACACCTTTGTAAAACCATCTGCAACTTGATCTTTGCTGGAAATAAACTTGATGTCAAGCAACTTATCTGCAACTCTCTCTCGAACAAAATGATAGTCTATCTCAATGTGTTTAGTTCTAGCATGAAACACAGGATTAGCAGATAAATATGTAGCACCTAAGTTATCACACCATAAACATGGTTTTTCTCTTAGTTTAACACCAAGTTCTTTTAGAACAGCCTCAACCCAAATTAACTCGGCTGTAGCATTTGCAAGAGCTTTATATTCAGCTTCAGTACTTGACCGTGACACAGTTTTCTGTTTTCGTGCACTCCAAGAGACCAGATTTGGTCCAATAAATATAGCAAACCCTCCAGTTGATCGTCTATCATCAAGACAGCCTGCCAATCTGCATCTGAAAAGCACTAAGCAATGTAGAAGAGACTTCTGAAAATTCAGTCCAACATGGAGAGTACCTTGAACATATCTCAAAATTCTTTTTGCAGCTGTCCAATGAGCAGTTGTAGGAGCATGTAAATATTGACAAACTTTGTTAACAGAGAAACAGATATCAGGTCGTGTCAATGTCAAATATTGTAATGCACCTACAAGACTTCTGTAATTCGTGCTATCATCAGGACCAAGGGGAGTCCCCTCAGTTAAAGACAACTTTTCAGTGGTGGATAAAGGTGTAGGACAGGAGGTGCAATTTGTCATACCAACTTTGGCAAGAAGATCTGCAGCATATTTTCCCTGAGTAAGAAGCAAGCCTGAACGTGTCTTCTTCACCTCAATACCCAGAAAATAATGTAAGTCTCCCAAATCCTTAAGAGCAAAGTCAGCATTCAAATCATGAAGAAGAGCCGAGATAGCTTGATCTGAAGAACTTGTGACAATAATATCATCCACATAGATTAGCACAAATATCATAATACCAGATTTATCATAAAGGAACAAAGAAGTGTCGGCCTTGGAAGGAAAGAAACCAAGATGTTGCAACTTGGCACTGAGTCGTGAATACCATGCACGAGGAGCTTGTTTGAGACCATACAGGGCTTTGTCAAGCTTGCAAATATGATGTGGAGCTTTAGGATCTTCAAAACCTGGGGGTTGCTTCATATAAACTTCCTCTTCCAGAACGCCATGGAGAAACGCGTTCTTGACATCTAGCTGCCGCAAACTCCATCCTCTAGAAACAGCAGTTGAGATAACAATACGTATCGTTGCTGCCTTGACCACAGGACTAAAGGTATCTTCATAATCTATTCCATATCTCTGTTTGAAACCTTTTGCAACCAGCGTGCCTTGTACCTGTCAATGGTGCCATCTGCATTTTTCTTAACACGATAAACCCATTTACAGTCAATAAGATTCTTTGTATGATGTGAAGGAACTAAGTGCCATGTTTTGTTTTGTATAAGAGCATCATACTCATCCTCCATCGCTTTACGCCACTGTCATCCCCAAGCGCCTCAGACAATGTTCGTGGTTCCCCTGTAGAGGCAAGGAGACACCAGCGAATAGTACCATCAGTGATCTTACGAGGCTGTCGTATACCTTTTTGAAGTCGTGTACGAGCTTCAGGAGGCGGTGGTGGAGCTGGTGGCGAAGGTGTGGGCGTCGCTTGCAAAGGAGTGGCCACACCAGGACTGGGTGTAGCAGATCCTGCTGAACCGGATCCCCCATGTGCAGCAGACACGGATGTCGGAGTGGAGGGCGCAGCGCGGGTTGATTCCTCGGCGTCATGGGACCGTGGCGGGGTCCCCGACCGTGTCGACGTGGCGGAGCGTGATTCCGCGGCGAGCGGACCGTGGCGGGGTCCCGGATGGCGACGGAGACCGGGCCGTCCTGGGCGCGACGTGGCGCTGCGTGGTTCGGGAGCAGCAGGCGACGGAGGTTGCTGCACGGCCGACGCGGACGCGTCAGAACTTGGTCGGAGGCAGCGATGGACGCGTCAGAATCATCCTCGGGATCGACGAGAATCAGATCCTCCTCGGGATCGCACAAGGACAGACGTGGTCTGTGGTTTAGCGCCTGGTTTTGCACCGTTTTTGCACTGTTTTGAGCCAAAAAAAATTCTTGGTCTTCTTGAGTCATACCGGCACCTGCTGGGACACTTGTTTCTGCATGTGGATTATTAGCAACATCTGGTATAATAGGCAAAGTCATATAATCATCAATATTTGCATCCCCATGCAAAAGAAGGAGGTCTTTTCTAAGACGAGCACCGGCATTAGGATGAAGGGACTCAAAAGGGAAAACACTCTCATCAAAAACAACATCCCGTGAGATGTAAACACGGCCAGTGGAGACATCCAAGCACTTAACTCCTTTGTGACGTGGACTATAGCCCAAAAAGACACAACGTGTAGAACGAAAAGCAAGTTTTCTTTTGTTGTAGGGGCGTAGATTTGGCCAACAAGCACAGCCAAAAACTCTAAGAGACTCATAGTTTGGTTTGGTGTGAGGAGACGTTCAACAGGTGTATCAAGATTGATGACTTTACTTGGAAGCAAATTTATAAGGAAGGTGGCGGTGAGAAAAGCTTCATCCCAATATTTGAGAGGCATGGAAGCATTAGCTAGCAAGGCAAGACCAACTTCAACAATGTGACGGTGTTTACGTTCAGCGGAACCGTTTTGTTGGTGGGCATGTGGGCAAGAGACATGATGGGAGATACCATGCGTTTGGAAAAAAGCATTCAGTTTTTCATATTCACCACCCCAATCAGTTTGCATGGTAATGATTTTTCTATCAAATTTTCGTTCAACAAGTTGCTGAAAATTGAGAAAACTTGATACACCTCAGAACGTTTCTTAAGCAAATAGATCCACGTAAATTTACTAAAATCATCGATAAAGCTTACATAATATGAATGTCTGCCAACAGACTCAGGTGCTGGCCCCATACATCAGAAAACACTTGCTCCAAAGGAACAGTGGAAACACTAGTAGAGGTGGGATATGGCAACTGATGGCTCTTAGCTAACTGACAAGAATCACAAATGTATGGGGTAACTTCAGGAGTATACGAAATTTTATTGTTTCTAAGTACTTGCTGAACCACAAAAGACGACGGATGGCCTAGACGACGATGCCAAGTAGAGGATGATGGCTTTATTGTAACGAAAGCATGCTTGGACGACGCAGTGGAGAATGGCACTAGCGGATAGAGGCCGTCATGGCAAGGTCCTTTAAAAGAATTCTCCTTGTGGCCTGGTCCTTAATTAAAAAGAAATGTGGGTGAAACTCAAAGAAGATGTGATTATCAAGTGTAAGCTTATGGACAGATAAAAGATTTGTGGTAGCACTAGGAACATGAAGAACATTGTTAAGATCAAAAGAAGCATGTGGGGTGCATAATATTGAATGACCAATGTTGCTTATTATCATACCGTTTCCATCTGCAGTGTGGACACGATCACCCCTTGTACTTGTCATGTGTGGAGAGTTTGCTCAGCTCTCCCGTGATGTGGTTGGAGGCGCCAGTGTCCGGATACCAATTGGTATCAACCCCATAGGATGCAAGGTGAGCGGTCTTCTCTTCACGGGTATCATCATCGGAGTCATCACGATCTTCATAGCGCCACCAGCAATCGCTTGCTGGGTGCCCATGAATCTTGCATATCTGGCACGTGGTGTTGACGTAGGGAGTGGGAGCACGGTCGCGTGACCACCCCCATCACGGCGGCCTCCATTGCCACCATCACGGCGGCTGCGGCTTCCATCACGGCGAGGTCCATCATAGCGCCTATCATCACGGGGTCCATCATAGCGCCTATCATCACGGCGGCCGTCACGACGGCCACCATCAACAACATCACGGCGGCCCCGTCACGGGAACGCCATGGCACACGGTCATCGCGGGGCGCCATGGCCCCCCATCATAGCGGCGATCGCCCCCTCCATCGCGGCGACCACAGTCACCCGAGCGACCCTGCTCGTTGCCTCCACGAGCAAGGTGAGCGGAGGAGGTGAAAGTTTGAGCCGGAGAGTGTCTTCTTCATCGGAGAGTAGCTCACGGCGCATATCATGGCAGCGATTTGAGCGAAGAGGTCGTCGAGGGTGGTACCACGCTGTCCATTGACTGCAGCAACAACATCATTATAAGAACCATCAAGGTCATTAAGAATATACCCTATGAGTTCATCGTCATCGATGGGCTTGCCCTCAGCGCAAGCTCTGAGCACAGCCCTTTCATGGTGGTGAAGTACTCTGTAGCAGTCATGTCCTTCTTCTTCTTCGTCTTGTTCAGAGCCGTGCGGAGGTGAGTGACCTTAGATCTTGAGACGGAGGTGAACATGGCAGAGATCGTACCCCAAACCTGAGCAGTGGAGGTGTGCTCGAAGAAGTGGGGTAGGAGCTCCGGAGAGATGGTCTCGAGCAGCCATCCCATCACCTGTTGGTCACGGACGATCCATGCGGAGTACAGCGGGTTGGTGACGGTGGTTTTCTTCTCGGCGACGTCAACCTCCATGGTCTTGGCCGGAGCAGCGTCGGAGCCATCAAGGAGCTCGGTGACCTGGGCGCCACGAAGATGCGGGAGCACCAGGGCCTTCCAAAGGAGGTAATTTGATCGGGTGAGAAGCTGAGTGGGTGGGTTACCGAGAGCAGCGGCTAGTGCAGCGGGCGTAGAGGATGTCGACATGGCGGCAGTTTATACGGCGGCTACGGCAGGTTTTGGATCGTGTCTTGTAGAGGCGGCGGCGGCGGCAATTTATGCGGCGGCGGCGGCAGTTTTTGGGTCGTGGGTCGTGGTTTGTATAGGCGGCGGCAGTGTATGCAGCGGCGGCGGCGGTCGTGTTCTTGAGGTCTTGATGCGGCGGCGGCGGCAATGGTGTGGCGGCGGCGGCAGTCTTAGGTTTAGGGTTTGTAGCGGCGGCTAGGTCATTGGAAAAGGAGGCTCTGATACCATGTAAGTTTTGGTGGAACGATCGTTGCCCATCTGGGTCGATCGGTTTCATGTTATATAAGCCAGGAAGAGCCCCTGGCGTGGCATTACAGGAAGCGTACGTGAGGTGGAGTACTACTCCATACCCAGGTACGTATACATCGTATTATAACTGTATTACAATCTAACAATGGGAACAAATACATTACATGGCCTTGCCATTGACGTTTTGTTGCGTTCATGTACTAACAAGAAGGCTTCTTCCTTGGACGTCGTAGTCGTGCGGGTGTCAGTTCTGAAGTTCGATGCCGTATCAGTAGACATGTTGATCCGGTCGGATTCTTTCAATAACAATAATTTTGCTTCTGGTAAACTATTTTTGAGGTCTGTAAAGCTCTTGATCAGCGATGGAACCGTTTCAAACTCGGGTGAAGAGGTGATATGGCTTCCATCTTTTTGGTGGTCGCTTCAATGATGCCGAAGGAGGCGCGCGGATGGGCGCTAGTTCTTTTTGATAGGTTTATCTTATCCTTTCAGTTCTATAAGATCGGTGTGAATGAGACACTTATTACTATGGAAAAGAACAAGAATGTGTACTCAGGATACGCAGCTATAATCCACGCAACCAAACCCTAAATATTAAGTCTCTTATAGGCAGTACGGAATGCTACGACTTTATTATCGACCACATCAAAGCAGCTCACGGCGAATTCCACGGGGCGCAGGTGATGGTCTCGACAGGAAAGAACATGCGTCGTGCTTGACATGACGCGTGTGCTGGAGCTGATGCGAGGAGTCGGCTAATTAGCAGTGCACATGTTTTTTTTAGATTCAAGGCACAAAGTGCCCAGCCTGAAATTAATGAGACCACAGAGTTCACACATCATACGGATACATGCTGCGGTATACAGCTTAGCCATAAGAAATGAAACGAGTAGTCTAGCGAAGCAACAACTAGGATAAAAGGCTAACAGGGGAGCCACCCAGCAACAAGGAGCACAAAACAAATAAAAGCATGGACGGCAGCACAGAAGGATCTGCCGCCCTCCTCAAGCACTCGATCTAGTCGGACTCCTCGGGCGATTTGCTGTATACAACAGCTTTAGTTGGCCACCAGCGACTCTAGTCTTGGACGATCCTTGGCCTTGGCGTTTAGGCACCACATCTGCAAAAAATTAAACTTTTGTAGATCACATCAGCCGGGTGTCTAATGATCCTTCGTTCAATGGAGAGCTTGTTTCGAATGTTCCACAAAGCCCAGGATTGTGCAACAAAGAGAGACCACACCACCCTACGCGTTTGCCCTGACAAACCGCTAAGGATGGCAAAGAATTGCGCAAAATTGGCAGGACACCATCTATTCCCGAGGAGCTGTCGCAGCATACTCTAGGCAAACCTAGCAATAGAGCAGGAGAAGAACATGTGTGAGGCGTCTTCCGCAGCGCCGCATAGGGCACAGAACCCGTCCGAAGGCCCCTGCCTCGAAGCGAGAACCTGTCCCGATGGTAGCCGGTCAAGGATAAGTTGCCAGGAGAAGATTTTTATCTTTAACGGTAGGTTCGCAGCCCAAACATCACGGAAGTGAGCCACCGAAGCCCCTTGTGCCAGTTTAGCATACATTGACGAGACCGTGAACTGTCCCGACCCATCTAACGATCAAGAAACCAAGTCTAGTCACTCTGAAATTGTGATCTGGTCAATCAACAGCAAGAGCTCCTCCCATTGAGCTCTACCTGCTTCGTCTAAGGTCCTACGAAGGCGAATGGAGTTGGCTACAACGGTAGCCACTGAAACCTGATGGTTATCACAAATAGCAAAGATAAGGGGAAACCTATCTTTAAGAATACCAGCCCCGTGCCAGCAATCTGTCCAGAATAGGGTTCGCTGAGCCGCGCCGCGCCGCCCTCGGCCACGGCCAGCTCTGCCAGGCCCCGGCGGCCCCTTGCGCCGGCGCTGCTTGCGGTCGTCACGGCGTAGATCTGGCGAGCACGCCCAGTCGCCTCTCGAGTCGCCAGTCGCCACACGCACCCTGCCTGTGAGACACATCCTCCACCAAGAAGATAGGTGTCTCCATACACATGAAAAAAACACAGTGCACATGTTCTTCACGCCATTTCAGTCGAGCGATGGAATGTAACTGGTTGCACGTGTGTTTGTTCATTTTAGATCGTGGTGTGTGGTCTTCTGTGATGGTAGTTCCGCGGTTCAGACTGCTCGCGGTTTCATGACAATCTGCCAAGCTTAATTAGGCCGCTCAAGATGATTAAAGTTTTTCATGGTCTTTTATTTGACATGATCGTAGTTATGGTCAAACAACACCAAATTAGTCAAGCTTTGTGTTGAAGTTTTGTGCACAATACATTATACATTGGGTACATCGAGGAAAATGATTCTGAAAACAATGGCGTAGAAGAAAAATAAATCAAGAAAGCAGATTTTTAAAGAGAATTTAAAATGAGTGAACTCTCGGATTTCAGAATCTAGAGCAAATGATTTGTCAGCCATATGGCCACTCCCACAGTTGTGTTTCGCTCCAGAGAACATTCGCTCGTGTCCTCTTTAACAATATTTTAGTAAATAAAAAGTAATACAAATACTAACAAAAAACGAGAAATAAAAAATATTGTAGAAGGATTGTTGAATTCGAGAAAACTCACAAGCATTCTATGAGCATACATGATTTTCAAAATTTCTAAAATTTGAATTCCATTACTTTTCTAGTTTTTTTTCTTTTGAAAAAAAAGACATAAGACATCCCATCTTTGTTGATTAATAAGTTTTCACAACAATCTCCTAGGACAAGTCCTAGGACCTTCACAATAGCCAATCCCCCGGTATTACATCACGTCAAATACTTGGCCTAGGCCAAGCTCCACACACTTTCGCTTCTTCTTTGATATTGGTGTTGAACATAGTTGTGTTGGAGGCCTGACTTTGGAAAACCCTTGATTGTACTCCTTCTTAATTTGCCGCAGCTAAATCTTTTCAGCTTGTACGTGGAACAACAACTGGGTAGTGTTCAATGTGGGTTTGATGCTCATTCCCAGCCTCTTAAACGACCTCCTTAAATAAAACATTTTGATCCAACGGTTTTCATACTGGAAGGATTATAATGATCAAGGGCCAAAGGAGCGAGCATTGGTCGGAGAGCAACAAGAAGGTGTGAAGCATGTAAGAAAATATATCAAGCTTACTAAGGGTAGGATCATTTCTTGAGATGACTAAGGTACGACAAGTGTGAAATCATCACCATATTGTTGATGACAGTAGTGAAACTATGGCTATGTGAGGGGGGCCACTGCCCCCCCCCCCCCCCCCCCCCCCCCCCCCACCACCACCACCACCACCACCACACACACACAGAGCTTTTCAAGAGTTGATGGGAAAATTTACAAGGTTTACAATTGAATTTTTGTAGCCTTTTATCCCCGAGATAATGATATTTGGCGTTTTTTCGCTAGAGATTATTTGGAAAGCTCTGTCACTGGTTGATCCTATAGCTTTACCTGACCTCACCAACATGCAAGTGAGTATTGTTTTTCAGATTTTTCGGGTGAAAGCAAAATTAGATTTGAAAAGGGAACGTGTGCTCCCGAAACTTTGAACTTCTCTTTTTACGTACAAAACTTTGAACTTATCATTTTTTTTGTAAACGAACACTTTGAACTATCAATTACTAGTTAGGAAAATGCCAAATTAATTACTGAAAGTAAAATATGACATCACACTAGCTTTTCGATTTATGCTTTTCAAGGGAGCTACTGTTGAGACAGAGGCCGAGAGTGCACAATCCAAACCTTGGGCATCTGCCCCTTTTTCGAGTGACATTTCTAAAGCGTTTTAATATGTCAAAAACTTCTGAACAAAGAAATCACGCATACATCTAGTGCACGACACAAAGTTTCGTGAATAGTTTTACATTTTTCCCGTGTAAAAAAGATAAATTTCGGTATTGAAAAAACTCACCAGACATATTTTCGTCGTTTTCACATAGGCCAAAATATATGCCATTTACCCACAAAACTTTCTAGGCGCACTTAAAACATGAGGATGCACGCGCACAATTTGTTTCGGAATATTTTGATATTCACCAGTGTGTTTTAAAAAAAACAGGCAGATGCCGCCATCTGCGGCTATGTATTTTCTGACGGAGGCCCTCCTATGGGGCGGAGACAGGCCCCAGGCTGCCCTGGCCTTCACCCGGGGCGTGCACACAAAAGGCAGGCTTGACTGTAGCTCCTATTCTCTGATGTCTTGTGCCCTCTGCCCCTATGTAATAATGTCTACCAGATCATCAATATGCAACCCACGTAGGACACATCAGTTCTGAATTCTGAATTAACTTTTCGCTTTGCCAAGGTTTTTTTTAAAGGAATTTTGCGAAGTTCATTGGTGTGTAGTAACTTATAGTGTTTGTATCAATAAGTGGGAGTCTACGACTTAGGATATGGACCTGATACCTTTGACGCTTTTAATGATTAGATTACGAGAAGTTAATATAAAGCATGAAGCGATTTGCACGCTCTCCCCTCTGCTTTACCCCACAAGTATGAGCATATGGCTACATGCACTGTGCATGGTCGCAACAGAGGTTTTTTAGTTGTTGGGCCTACACCTATCAATCTTGTTTGCAGCATGGCACAAACGAGTTTACCCATCCTTGCAGTTGCAGTGACACCCTAGTCTAGTTGTTTTTCATCCATGTTCTGCAAGATTCTGTGGGCATCTGGCTACCGAAGAGCAGAAGAACTCGTATTAGCTCAAACTTTGAGCTTAGTATTATATTCGTATTTGCAAGATTTTCCTGCATGGCTGTTCTGGAATAAGCAACAGAGCAGATTATGGTAAAAATGCGAGCAATAACGAATGAATAAAAAAATAACGTTGGCGGTGCGCGGATGGCCACTTGACCCAATCTGCAAGTTGTGTAGGATCCACCCGAGACGGTGCAGCATTTGCTCCTTGACTGCAGTTATTCCTCAAGGATCAGAGAGTTGGTATTTCAGTGGAAGGGGAACATCGGCTTGGCTCCACCACCTTTGGGGCACTCCTTGGACGGGTGGTGGGATGGCATGATCGCCGGCATCCCTAAGGAAAGAAGGAGGGAGGTAAGCGGAGAATTCATATATTCAATGTGGGGTACATGGAAAGAGCGAAACATGCGGGTTTTTCGCAACACTGCCTTACAGCCGGATGCGGTTGCCCATCTTGTATGGGAGGAGATCCAGCAGCGTGCTTTCGCGCACTCCCAAGACCCAGGAGGATAGACGTCCCGTAGCTTATTTTTTGTTACTCAATAATGTAATCGGTTGCTCACCGATAAAACTCTGTACATAAACTTCTCTTCTATCTAATCGGATGGCAGGATCGACTGCTTTAAAACTCAAAAAAAAAAATAACAACGAGCAATGATGAAAGCTCCGAACAGGTTTACTACCAAGAAAGGAAGGAAGGAGTGATGCTGAAGCCTACTCTGCAGCAGAAACGGAAAGCAAGTGGTAACCAAACTAGAAGGAGTCCACATATAGCTTGACCAGAGGCCACCTGAAGAAAGTCCCACGTCGGAATATATAAACCGGCGATGGTGATGCTCCTACCACTCGAGTGAATTTCCTGTTTCTAGAGTGAGTATGCATGCATGAGTAGTATTAGTACATGTCGCATAAAAATCTTGTCACAAATTCACAATAGTATATTCCAGAATCCCGTGCAATCTAGATATGCGGATGACGGGTGTAATAATTAAAACTTTTAAATAATAAATCTCCCTTTATCAAAAAGAACCATGTGCAACCGCTCCAAGTAACGCACGAACGGACCGAATCAACGCGCTAGGTCGATCCAATATTAGGTGTGCATGGTCCAAGATGTGCACAGAAGGCACCCCTATCCATCTAGGGACACCGTAGGGTCCCTCTTGGAGACTTGGAGTGAGTGGAAGCTTCGCTAGAACACATACAAGTGTACTATATCCTGATAGATAGATATATACATATGTGCGTGTGTGCCCGTGCTGTTGCGGCGTTGTTGTAGCCCCAGCTAGCTCAATCTGTCTATCCTCCATTACGAAGGGCTGTTGCGATAGATATATAGTGCATATGTGTGTTCTAGTTTGGGACTCCTTGGTGGAAAATGCTGTGTTGAACCGGGCGACAGCTGCTCTCGCCCCATCTACGACTGACAAAGCTTCAGGATTCGGGCTGGTGGGACAGGCGGCCGGCGTACAAGGAACCAAACTAGAGGGGATGGTGCAGTATTCATGCCGTATTTCCAACGGATTTAGACTAGAGGCCCCCACCAGATGTCAGAGTTGTTCCACGGACGATGAATGCTTTTGACTTTCATGCTCGTTTTCGAAGCTCGCCAGACTATGGACGACACAGGCCCATCCGGCCATAACTGACCCGCTTATTCACTGATCTAGGTGACAGTAAATTATTTCCCTTGGCTTCACAGCTGGGATTTTCATCCTTTTCAGTTCCACACCAAAAAAGTCAGGACGATTTCAACTCTCGTACAACTGTCGGCCAACATCTAGCCTGTATGTGTTGTGTTTGTGTCGAATATTTTGTACGAGTTGGGTTACGGTAGGACTTGGAGTAGTATTAGGTGTGGATATGATACGAGTAGTGTTGGAGTCGAACTCTTGTACCCTGGGTCTCCCATATAATGTGGGGGCACCACACGATGTAACCCATGACGACTTGATAGCAATTGGCACGCAGGGGGAGCCGGCGGCTTGTGCCGGCGCCTAGGGCGGCCGTTGCGGTATCTTGGGGAGGAGCGCACGTAGTCATGCCCCGCAGATGTAGGTGTTGATCGCTGAACTGCGTTACCAAACATCGTGCCTCGGTGTCGTCTATGATCTTGCATGGCGCAAATTATCGTAACAAGTGGTATCAGAGCCTGGTCGAGACTATGCGGAAGATCATCTGGAGGTACGAGGATCATGCTCGGCGGGCGCCTGGAAACGTCCGATAGGCGCAAGGTGGAGCATGGCGGCGATCGCGGATGCGGTCGGTGGAGTCGGACACTTCGGGCAGGAGGCCTGGACCGTCCGATGAACTGCAATCGGTAGGGATTGGCTAGACGTGGCAATAGGACCGACATAGTGGCTAGGAAGACGTCATGGAGGCGGCGCTTCGGCTCGCGATCAGATAGGCGACCAGACGTGGGGGACGATCGAATAGATTGGAGTGTGAGGGCATCAAGATGGTGCGCTCGGTGTTGCACAAGGGCGGCGTCGTGGCACTGCGGACGAGTTGTGTCGACGATGCGGGTGGCCATGGTGCACACGGCTCGTGCACGGATGATGCGCGAGGTGGCGACTGCAGCGGCAGGGTCGGCGGCAGAGTACGCGCGGCAGGGCAGCGGCAAATCGCTGGCGAGAATCAAGAAACGGAGGTGCTTGTCGTCGAAATCAGTGGCGAAGTTCTTTTTCCGAGGTTAACGAAATCGAGAAGAGCAGATCGAAAAGGTAGCTGCGTCCACGGCAACGTGGTGTCGTACAGCAGTAGTTCTCCGTGGTTGTTTGCAACACGTCAGGGCAATAGAGATGCACCTGTGCAGAAGTCCAGGGGATTACCATACACGTGAACGGATTAAAAAAAGGTGTACATGCAAGTTGGATCCAGGGGAAAACCGCGTGAGCGGATGTGTGTGCATGTCGGGTCTGTTTTGGACTCGATTGATCGGAGGTTTGCAAAATTGTGAGTAACTCGGTTCCGTAACAGGCAAGGAAAAGGAAGGCGCGGGTGTCCCAGAGGGAAATAAAAGTCTGAGCGACGGAGGCGAACAAACGCACAGAAAATCGATCTGCAAGTTCAGAAGAAAAGGTGGAGCAGGATCAGCGCGTTATGACAGGGTTCCACATCGATTCTGAAGGGCGGATAGGTGCGGGTTTGAGGTTTCTTGATATATCGTGGCAAATCTTTTCGGCGAGAACAATCGATCAGCGATACAGTGGCAGTTCATCAGGGAGGCATTGGCGATCAAGGCGAGCCAAGACATCGAAGGTTGAGCAGAAGTTTTTCTTCACCAGTCAGCGGTCATGGCACCGACTACCAAGTTTGAAGTGCAAAAGTTCGAAGGGACTGGAAACTTCGCGCTATGGCAGACAAGGGTGAAGGATTTGTTGGCGCAACAAGGATGTTTGAAGGCGTTGCGGGATGTCAAGCCAGCTAAGATGGACAATGATGACTGGGAGGAGTTGCAGATGCAAGCAGCCGGGACCATACGGTTGTGTCTTTCAGACCAAGTCATGTATCATGTGATGGACGAGAATGTGCCGAAGAAGATTTGGGAGAAGCTGGAGAGTCAGTTTATGTACAAGACTGCGACGACCAAGGTGTATTTGAAGCAAAAGTTATATAAGTTGTCAATGCAGGAGGGGTCGGATCTTGTGGAGCACATGAATGCCTTTAATCAGATTGTCACGGATCTAGCACAACTGAGTGTGGAGGTTGACGATGAGGATAGGGCGATTCTTCTTCTTTGTTCGTTGCCACCGTCCTATGAGCATTTGATCACGACTTTGACGTACGGCAAGGAGACCGTCGAGCTTGAGGATATCACTGCGGCCTTATTATCCTATGATATGAGGAAGAAGAAGATCACAGAGGAAGTCGCTCATGGTGATGTTTTTTTTGAAACTTTTCTACTGTGGGGGAGCCCCCCACAGCCTCACTCACTTTAATAATATAAGGGAACGGAATACAAGCTATTCACAAGCTATTTACAGACTATGTACAATACTTACAGAGTATAGTTATAACAGAGTGTCAAGCCATAAAGACAGATTATTGAAAACTGACTCGTTCATCCTTACTTTAAGCAAGGTGACTTCATGGAAGAAACATGACTTCCATCCTCTGAATGTTGGGCGAATGTTTTTAAAAATCCATCCGTTGCGCTGTTTCCATATTGCCCAGCATGCTAGGATTACAACTTCGGTGAAACAGGGACCCCTGAAGCTTTTCTTTGCTCGAATGAGGGTCTCGTTTGTATTACCAGGGAGCCAGGCGATTTGTAAGTAGTTCCATACTCTGGTACTAAAATTGCAGTTGAAGAACAAATGCCTCCAATCCTCAAGCTGGTGTGAGGGGCAGAGAACACAATTATGGTTGTCAGTCACATGCCAATGTCTTCTTAGTAGCATCTCTTTAGTATTAATCCTGTCATGAAGAACTAACCAAGCAAAAAACTTATGCTTGGATTGACACTTGCTTTTCCAGACCCAGCAGGATGAGGCGTGTGTGTCGAGGTGTTTGAAGCAATGCTTATACATCAGATTTGGCTTATATTCTCCTTTTCCGAGTGTGCAGATCCATTTGTCATCCACCTCTGCATTAAGTGTTAGATCTTGTAACAGGATCTGAAGCTGTGACAATTCTTGGTGAGCCTCTATCGATAGAGGTAAGGAGAAGGCTCCTGTCCATGGTTCGGTATTCAAAAATCATATATCGACTGTAGCTTGTCATTGGCAAATGAAAATAACCTAGGGAACAAGTTTTCAAGCTTCTCTGCCTGCCACAGATCAGACCAGAACAAAATCGATTGACCATTGCCAACCACACATTTAGTAATATTTCTGTATGTGTCTGCTAGGGCTATAATTCCTCTCCACCAGAATGAGCCCGACAATATCACAGCATGTGGCACTGACTGAAAATAATATGTATCTCGAATTAACTGTACCCATGGCGTACTGTCATTATTGTAGAATTTATTCAGATGTTTGAGCAGCAAAGCAGTGTTCTGAATCTTGAGATCAATGATTCCCAGGCCACCTTTATCTTTAGGTTTGCATATCATGTCCCAAGCAGCAAGTGAGCTAACAGTATCTTTATCCTTTTTCCTCCACAAACAGTGCCTTCTAGCTCTGTTGACAACTTCTTGTACTCCAGCAGGGACTGCAAAAGTCAATAGAAAATGCAGGGGCAGGGAGGAGAAGACTGAATTCACCAGCACAAGTCTGTCCCCATAGGACAGAAATGAAGATGTTGCAGTGAGTCTTCTCTCGACTCTGTCAGTAAGAGGTGACATGTCTCTAATTGTTGGTCTTGTCGTTCCCATTGGGAGCCCTAAATATGTGAAAGGCATAGTACTTAACTGACACTCAAAAGCTTGAGCTAGAGCAGTAGCTTCATCTGTTGACAAGTTGATAGGTATCATAGAAGATTTGTGGAAGTTTATTTTTAATCCAGTGAAGTCTGCATATTTCTTCAGAATTTCCTTGAAAACTAGCAGGTCTTGGATATTTGCAGGCAGCACAATAATGGTATCATCAGCATATTGTACTATCGGATAGTCTGCTCTTACTGGGATTGGTGCACTCAAAAAACCCTCCCTGTATGCTTTGTTCACCATGCTTTGCAACAGATCACCACCCTCAACAAACAACAGTGGGGATAGAGGATCGCCTTGTCGAACTCCTCTTTTGCATTGGAAGTTTCTGCCTGGTATCCCATTTAATAGGACAGAAGATGTACCAGAGGACAGGATTTCATGAACCCATTGCAGAAATAATTCAGGGAAACCTTTAGCTCTTAAAATAGCAATTACAGCCTCATGAGCAAGTGTATCGAAAGCTTTCTCGAAGTCAATCTTCAGGAGGATTATCTTCCTTTTGGACTGATGGCATTGATGTATGAACTCATAAGACCAAGCCAAACAATCATGAATTGTTCTCCCTGAATAAATCCATATTGATTTGCATGTATTGTTGTACAGATTACCTTTTGCAGCCTATTAGCCAACAATTTGGTAACAAACTTCAGACAAGTATTGGTTAAAGAGATGGGCCGGAAATCATTAACTGATTCTGGGCTATTAACCTTAGGCACCAGAGTTATATAGGATCCATTTATGCTCTGTAGGTTTGTGTGACCAGATTGAAAGTCCTTGCATAACTTGATAAAATCACCTTTTATTATGTGCCAGCATTTCTTGACAAAGAGTCCATTGAAACCATCCGGCCCTGGGGCTTTATCAGTTTTGATATGCTTCACCACTCATTCTATTTCCTCTGTTGTGAAGGGTTCTACTAGGCAATTCAAATTAGCGGCTCTCTGTAGCACTGTATGTAAATCCATATCTCCACTTGTGGGTATACACACACCCATTCTGCCTTTAAAACTCTGGAGAAAGGCATTTGCCTTTTGTTGATGATCAACCAACACCGTACCATCAACATTCTTGATCTCTGCAATTGTGTTATGTCTATACCTTTCCGTGGCTTTAGAGTGGAAGAATTTTGTATTTTCACCACCTAGTTGTACCCATCGAAATGTACACCGCTTCCTCCAATATTCTGACTGAATCCATAGGAGTTTCTTCAGATGTGCCTTCACGATATTTCTGAAATTGAATTCTGGCCGACTCAAATCCCTTTCATCTTCTAGCTGGTCCATAAGCAGTATTACTTTATTGCATTTTTCAATCAACAAATTAATTTGAGAGAGACTCCTGCCCCATTTTTCAACTCGTATCTCATATTTTTCAATTTTGCTGTAATGATCCCAGCACTTGATGACGCATGAACAGGCAAGTTCCAGACTCTTTCGACTAACTGCATGAAACCTGGTTGATTAACCCAGTGGTTCTCGAATCGAAAGATTTTCGCCTTCGGTATGGTTGTTGATATGCTGACAACACAAGGCGTGTGATCAGATGTGGACTTAGCCAGAGGATGTACCATAGAGTTAGGGTATTTCAATGTCCACTCACAGCTCGTAAAGAACCAATCAATTTGCTCCAAAAGTGGCTGATCCTGCATGTTTGACCATGTAAATGATCTCCCTTTTAAAGGTAACTCTATTAATCCCAGGTAGCTAATGATTTCATTGAAAATGAAGATATCATTCATATTGGCGCCAGGTCTGTTTCTGTTATCCACCGATCTAATAAAGTTGAAGTCACCTAGCAATAGCCAATGCTCATTGGTTGGGATAATTAAATCATGTAGCCATTGAACAAATTGATCTCTATCAGGACCAGAGCAGGGTCCATACACATTTACTAATGTCCAACACTCCTTGTTATGCTTTGAGGTGAAACATATTCTTATGGCAGATCTAGTGATTTCAAGAAGTTGGCCATCAAAGATAGCACTATTCCAAAGAACAATCAAACCCCCAGATGCTCCAACAGAGGGTGAAAAGACAAATCTATCGAATCTTTTTGGGCAGAAAGATCTTATGAAAGAGTGATCAAAGGTTTCACATTTTGTTTCTTGAAGGCAAATCACAGCACATTGGCTCTCATCAATTTTGTTATATACAAGCAGTCTCTTGTCTTTGTCATTTAAGCCTCGCACATTCCAATCCAGTACCATCCAGTTTAACAGCCAGTAAGTTGTACTATCCATTGACTTCAGTGGAGGTTTTCTGTTTTGGATCAGCCGCAAGCCTTTCCTCAGTCATCTCTTCTTCAGGTATCTCCAACTGCCTGCCCACATGTTGCAACACCTGTATTGGTGTATGAGGAGTAATCGGTTCCTCTTCCATTGGTCGAGCAGATCTAGGCTTCTTCTTTTTAGGTGTAGGCTTGTCCCTCATTGGCTCAAGCTTATAACCATTTGCTTTAATCTGCTGCCTTGTGCTTCTCCGGACTGAGCTAGCTACACTTGGAGTTTCTGCTTTGGTTCTGCTTCTTTTCCTTTTCGGTGAACAGTCAATCTGCTGCTTTGAAGCAGCAAAAACCATACATGAACTATGTCTTTGCACCATATGCATTTCTTCAGTTTGGCTACTGGAGCTCTCTGCATAGTCAAACACTAACCTTCTTGCAGTTTGCAACATGATTCCGCTGTTTCTATGGCAGTGGTTTTGTTTCCCAGGAGCTCATCTTCAGTGTTCTGAACTTCATGCATTTCTTCTATGACAGGAGCATCACACAACACACGAAAGCTATCTGTCCAGATCTTCTGACACAGAGACACACGGGACAGCTTGAAAGGAAACTGCATATCTGCCTTTGGAATTGCAATAGTCAGAACTGAAGGCATGATCTATTCCAGGAGCTTACTTATCATCATATGTGGTGGCAAAACAGGGCCATACACTTTTGGGAACATGCTCTCATAAAAAGATGCACCAGACATAACAATATCAGCAAACCTCATGTGATTTACAATCAGTTGAACCTGTTGCATCAAGTCAACTGAATTTCCTGAGTTATTCACAACAATAGAAGCAGAGTCATGCTTCGCATAGGGCACTATAGCCCACGTTTTATCAACGTCATGGTGCAGAAAATCTTCTGTCATTAGAACCTCAACTTCTTCTACTATACCCGACTGTACTGAAGATTCTGAATAACCATGGGTATCAAGCTCCATTGACTGCTGATCTTGCTCATTCTGTACTGAAGAAACAGGGTTGACAGGAGGATGCAGAATACCAACCGGAGTGATTGACTGCACTTTTTTAGGAACCCAACGAAGCACTGTCTTCTTTGAGCGGTTAAAGCAGTTTTTTGCAATATGACCAGATATAAAACAGTCCCTACATCTGATCTTTCTGGTGCAAGCACTAACCACATGACCCATGCTAAGACATCGGCTGCAATCCCAGAAACGTTGGGCCATTTTATCGATCATCTTATTGAAGGCCCCCATTCCATCAGGGTCCTCGACCGACGGCCCATCTTGTAGCTCAGCTAGCTTGGAACCAGAAGAACCAGATTTTGGCGCCGGGAACGAAGGGGACACATGATCAGCGCAAACCTCCAGCAGACTTGACTGAACTGGGGAACTCTGAACCTGTTGGGTGCTAAAGGAACCAAACTGAATTTGAACTTTCTCATGCAAAGAAGAAGGACCTTTATCAGAAGCTGGATCATTCTCCTGAAAACCATAACCAACACAAGCATCGTATGCCAGCACTGAACCAAAAGAGACACTCCTTTTGGCTCTAGGGGCATAGGATTTTTTCAATAGAATTGACCTCGAAGGGTTTTTATTCAGAGCACGCAGTCCTGCAGTGACCTTGTTCTTGATAGGACGAACCAGAATCCATTCGTCACTACTTTCTTTCTGCCAAGATCTAAATTCTCTCTGCCAAATAGGGCCACCATAACCCCATGTATGAAAATAACATTTGAAAGCATGACAAGAGAACGAGCGCAGAGCAAGAACAAGAAAGCCGACATGCCTAGACGAGACTGAAAACCTGAAAACTCTGTCAGAGAGAAATTGCACATGCAGTTCATCACAAATGCCGCCAATGCATGATTCTAAGGCCATACTGACTGTGTCCTCAGATAATCTAAAAATGGATCTGCCAAACGAAACCACCAACAGAAAATGATTTGCCTTCCCCAATGGATGTACCGTTGATCCAAAATTGCGTTTCACATCGGAGTTGAACTTTTGGCCGTGAGAGAAATCCAGCCCGATCTTGATCCAATCGTACATCGACATCGACGAAATCTCAACCATACCCGGATCATTGGCCAAAGGATATTTACCAGATCCATCTGATGCCGGTGGGAAAACCAGACAAGAAGTAACCATGGCGAAATATCCAGAAAATCTCACCTCAGATCCAGGATAAACCTCATCTCCCTTGTCAAGATATTTTCCCATGATCGGCTTGCCCCTAGCATCTTGAGCACGATCCAGTCCTTCAGAGCATTGTTCGGCCTCCAAAGATGCAACTCGCCATCATAAGACTTGATCCGGCCCCGAGCGCGATCCTTGGACGTGGAGTATGTGGCCTTCCATCTCCAAATGGGAGCCACCGTCATCACGTCGAGGGGGATGGGGCACCGGCACCAGAGCAGCCGGCGCCGGCGGCGGTGATGGGCCGAAGCCCTAGATCGCCATCAAAAACGCCAGAGGATGTGGTATGTTGATCATAGTATTTAGGTCGTATTAAGAAAAAGAAGAAGGTGCAATGTTACAAGTATAAGCAGTGGGGACATTATAAGAGGGATTGTCCAGATCTCAGTGGTGGCTCAAGTGCTAATATTGCAACTCATAGTGATGACTTGGACAGCAACGTTCTCTTAGTTGCAGGCGGAGTCAAGAAGGATGAGGTTGCGGGAATAGCAGCTATGTTCCACGGAGGCGGCGAGTTTGAGGAAGACTCGTCGGGTAGCGTTTTGTAAGCTACAAAGAAGACAACTCAAGTCCGGAGTACATGGAGTTCGACGCTTGGCAAAATTCAAGGTGGTGGAGAATATTCGCCAAGGTGGAGTTTGTTGTGTTTGTGTCGAATATTTTGTACGAGTTGGGTTACGGTAGGACTTGGAGTTGTATTAGGTGTGGATAAGATACGAGTAGTGTTGGAGTCGAACTCTTGTACCCTGGGTCTCCCATATAATGTGGGGGCACCACACGATGTAACCCATGACGACTTGATAGCAATTGGCACGCAGGGGGAGCCGGCGGCTTGTGCCGGCGCCTAGGGCGGCCGTTGCGGTATCTTGGGGAGGAGCGCCCGTAGTCATGCCCCGCAGATGTAGGCGAGTTCGCCGAACTGCGTTACCAAACATCGTGCCTCGGTGTCGTCTATGATCTTGCATGGCGTAATTATCGTAACAGTATGGATGATTTATTTTCATGGGTTGCACCACCCTTGAGTGATTTGCACAGAAATTCAATCAGGTCATCATGAGACCAGTACTGCACAACCTGCTATCATTACAACCAACAATGGATTTAGACGGCAAAAGAATTGCTGGGCAATATATACGAGATGCACCTTAATTGCCCTTTGACTGCGCCTTTCCAGACCATTAATGCGCCGGGTGCCGCCCCTATTGAAGGGTAAAACCATGTCAGGTATTATACGAACCTGGCCCACACAGCCCAATGTATTACCGCCTGTTTATAACTCCAACAACCATTTCCACGCTGGCAGGTCACCATCAACTTGGAGGACAACGACGGAGGATAGCCAGGATCAGCTGCCGCCGAGTTCCATCTACTAGGTAAATTTGCGCGGCGATGCCGCGCGTGTGTGGGTGGAATTCAAATTTGGAAATGCGGGCATTTAAATTTGTTGAATATTTGGAAATTTATGAAATTGAAAGAGTATTTACGTCTAAAAGGTTGTTCAGATTTTGGAAATTGTTTAAAATGGGAAGGTGTTTAGATTTGAGTTGTTTTTTCATTTGTGAAATGTGTAGGTTCGAAAGGTGTATGAAATTTTGAAATATGCAAATTTGTACGTTGCGGATATATGGTATGACTGAAAATTGAGTATGTACGTGTTGGAAAATCGTTTGGGTTTGGAAATTATTTGAAATTTAAAAAGAGGTTATGGTTTAAAATTGTCTAAGTTTGGATTATTTTTGCTTTGTAGAATGGTAAGGTTTAGAAGTCTGATAAAAATGTTTAATTCTGGATTATTTTTGCTTTGTAAAATGTTAAGGTTTAGAAGTCTGATGCCATAAGTAGTGTGATTTTTTTTGTGTGATATTTTTGGTTAGGGTTTATTTCTGAAGTTATTGAATTTTTTACAGTATATATTATTTTCTGAAATTTGCATGAATTAATAGGGCTGCATTTCCTTTTTTTTTTTTTTGGGGGGGAAGAAAGAAATTCTGGCAGCTTGGGCCCACGCTGACGTCACGATGACGTCAGCAATGGCCAAGACTGATTTTGCCGCGGCGGCGTGAAAGACGGCGAGGCCGCGGGACTGCGAGAAGCGACGTGTGCGAGAGCGTGCTGGATGCGCGCGAGCGCGGGGAGCTCGGGAGCGGCCGCGCCGCCACATTTTGGTCGCCGGAGCGGCGTCGGCGACCCGCGGAAGCGGCGGAGGGACGGCGGCACGGCGGCGGCGATCTCGGCGCGGCTCGGCCGCCCCAGGAGCCGATTTGCGGCGAGGAGACGGAGGCGGCGACGGCGGAGCGGCCCATGGGCCTCGATGCGTGCGAGGAGCGGCGGAGCATCGGCGGAGCACGGCGGCGTCGACGGCGACGTCCGCGCCGCTCGCGAGGAAGAGGGGAGAAGAGGATTTCTGCGGGTGATTTTACGTAAAAGTCCCTGTATTTCTAAGAATTCGCGAACAGATCCCTCTCAGCGTAAAAAGCTAGACCGCGGGTTATTTTGCGGAAATTGCGAGGTGTGTTTTGTAAAAACGTCACGGGCGTGCGCTACGGATCGTTCGATCGACAGCGGACGGCCTGGATCGCACCGCGGCACTGTTACCCTGTAGCGGGGCACAGTAAAACAGTGCCGCGGTGCGCTGGCGCGCTGTGAAAGTGAGAAATCGTGTGGCCTTAATATATCTATCTATTTGGTCCTCTTTGTTTGGGGGTTGCGGCGCTGCTTTAGAGCATCTCTAGGAGTAACCGTAAAACTTGGAACTGCAAAAGAAGTTTACGGTTCGCGGATAGCGTCTTTTAGGGGCTGAAAACAGCCGGGACGGATCAGACACTGCAAACACAAACTGTAAATAAGCATATTCTGGAATATTCTTTAATTTTTTCCCGATCTTCTTCCTGGAGCTCCTCAAATCCTCATTCGCTCACCACAGCTTCTCCTCCACGCCCAACCAGCCTCGCTCAGCCCAACTTGCAGATGCTCACCTCCTCGCTCCCGCCACCCACCCTCTCGGTCTCGGGCTCCAAGGCCGCCACCGCAACCACCATCTCCACCGCATCCTCTGAAGCAGCAGTCGCCGGCGGGAGCGGCCGCATCTCCGCCCTCCTCTAGCGCTGGGTGCTTCTAAGCAAAGTTATTTCGCATAAGTGTCAGGCTGTCAGCATATACGCGTACTCGCTAGTACTTGTCCATGAACCCATCGCATCCTTGAAGCGCAGACATGAAGGAAAAATTGGTAGAGATCCAAAACAGAAATTTTAGCTTTGAGAAATTGAACGGGAGAGGAGAACATGAGCAGGTGCTCGTGGAGGCTAGGGAACGGCAAGACGTTGCTTGGCTGTAATTCGCCGGACGGCCGGAAGGACGATGGTGAGGAAGACGGGAGACGAGTGGACTGCTTGTAACAGCCCAAAGTTCGAAAACCTAAAAACCCGAATAAAATTTTTCCACTTTTTGTGTTGCATGGCATCATAGCATCCATATTAAAGTGCTAAACAAATGAAACAATTGGTGTGGCACCTTTTAAAAGCAAATGCCAAACTTGACTTAACGAATTTCAAATCCTTGAAAGTGTTCGAGCTTGCAAAACAAAATATCTTTGACATTCTATATTCGTCAAGGAAGTTCCAAGAGCTCCAAACTAATATTTTAAACATGCTTGGGATTTTTACAAAAGTACTAGCATTTGAAAAATTAGCAAAATGCCCTGTCTAAACCTCTATGAAGGAAAGTGGGTCAAACTATTTTAATTTGAACCCCAAAACTTTGTGGAGCCTCTACCAGATAGGAGGAGCCCACATAAATATTTTCAGCATTTTTGAAATGATTTAAGTAGCTCTTTTAACTGTTTTAAAAAGGGGGCAGAATTGAAAGTGAAACAAGTTTATTCTACCAAGTTGTTCCAAATGAGCTCCAATTTTTACCAGAGGCTCTTTGTAACAAATGATAATTTCCCACAAAATTTCATCACATTTGGAGTTGCTCTGGTACCTCAATTAAATCTGCAAAGTTCAAAACAGAAGAGAAGAGGACCTATCGGTGATGGAATTATTTGGGCCAGGGGCCTCTTTGTAAAATCGTCTTCTCCCTTCTCTGTAGCGACCGAGCTCCCGCTCGAGCTCGCGCCGGACCATCTCCTCGCTCGCACGACGCGCTGCCCCGGGGCCCCTTCCTCTGCCTTCGTCTGTGGAGAGAGCAAGCCGCCGAGCCCACCTGCTTCCTCACTCGCTCCCCCTCTGCCCGCTCCTCCTTTTTCCTCTCCCATGGCGAACCCGGGCCGCCGCCGTTGACCGCCGCATCGCCGCCGTTCGGGAGTTTCCGCAGCAAATCGACGAGCACCAATCGCTCCGCCGCGCCGTCCGCGACATCCTCGCCGCAGGAATTGAAGAGGGAGGCCGGGAATCGAGCTCGCCGTCCCCGTTTCCCCGCCGCCGGCCGAAGCTCCATCGCAGCTCCGCCGCGCTCGATTTCGTCGCCAACGACCTCCATCCGGCCACTCCGTCGTCGTGCACGAGTCCGTGGTGAGCATTCCCGTGCAGTGGCACCGTCTCCCTTCCCTCTCCCTCTTTGCTTCCATCGCGCCGTCGCTGAATCCGCTCGCCACCGTGGCCGAGCTCGAGCACGAAACGAACGACACTGAACTTGGATTCAGTTTCGTCAGTTCATCTTCCCGCGTTGATCTCAATTAGATGCGGATCCGTAGTCAAACACCAGCACCGATCCATCCCAATGGCACCGCGCCTGTGCCTCGCTCGCGCGCATCGCGGGTTCGAATCCCCTCCCCTGCTCTTCCGCTCCTTTTTCATTTTTTCCTTCCTCGCGCTGAGCAGCCGGTCGTGGAACCGGCCTAGCCGGGCTGCAAACCGGGCGCCTCTGGCCCATAGCCGGTCCAGGAGCCGGCCCAGACCGGGCTGTGTGCCGGTGGGCTCTGGAGCCATGCCGGCCTGCCAACCGGCCCAGCCGGGCTGGAGACCGGCTGGTCTGTTTTTTTTTTCCCAGCTGCTTCTTTTTCCTTTTCCCCCTTCTAGCTTATGTTCCCCGCTACCCCCTTTCGCGTTTAAGGACATCGACCCTCGATGTTTTCCTCCTTGTTTCATCGCTCTTTCGCGAAGGCGAGTAAATAAAATATTCATCGTTGGAAATAAAATAATTAAAGTAATTATTTAAAAAGAGGAAATTTATAAAATTAATAACTTTTTATCGGGACATCCGAAAAAGATGTTCCTTATACCAAATTGTTCAGAAAAATGTGAGCTATCCAAAATCATCATCATCATGCATACTTGCTCACAATTACAATAATGTACTTTGAGTAGTATTAGAATCACTAAGGTAAATATGAGGGTATGCCAAATAATGCCTAATTATTTGGAGACACTCATTTAACTCAAGGTTCTTGTCTAGGATCTTTTAGTTGCATAAAAATGTCATATCATCATGAGTGTGCATTGCACCTACTTGTATTCGTGTTAATTATGTGTTTCTTTCCGGTGTTGTTTGTGCTCCGGTAGATCGAGGAGTTGAGGTGCAACCACAGTTCGTCGACGATTCTTACTACCTCTTGTATCAACAAGGCAAGCGTAACCCCCCCTCTGAGCATATCTTATCCTATTTTCCGCAATTATTTTCTCCACAATAATATTGCATGCGGTTCTAAATGTCTTTTGCCTGGACTAGAGTATCCTACTAGTTGCATTAGAATCCTGTTGCCAATACCTGTTTTACCTTCCTATTACCATAGGTTTGTATTGTTGGCCATGGAATACTTACTATGCTATGCAAGTGCTTAGCCATGCTTAGTGAAATGCCTAGTTGTACTAGGGATGGTGGATGCTGGAAACAGGTGTTAACTTGTGACAGTGATGTTGATGGTGGAGAATTGTGGTGATGGATAATAAAATGCTAAAGGTGGGGATGAGAGGCCACATGGGATGTGGTGGGTTGTCTCGTTCTCGCCGCCTAAGTGCGAGTTCTCGACCTCTTGAACCAAGTTGAGCGTGCAACCATGCGTGGGCTATATGGAACCCCCATCGACCAACTAACTTGAGCGGGACTAGCCAGGGTCCTCTAGTTCGATTTTCCATTTGCGCGTGCGTGATGGTGGTGGGCTGAGAAAGAGGACGGTGGTGTTTAGGAAAATGAGTGGCCATAGGGCGGGGTGTTGTGATCCTGGCAGCCCTATCCTCACTGATGATCCTGGGTTAGTCCTTAACAAGGTAAAGGTTGTAGCCGTTTCACACTCAGCCGGCTTTCCCCGGAAGAGAGCTAATGTCTGGCAATGAGTCTGGCGGTACGCGTGGTGAAGGAACTGGGGCCCCACGGGACTCCGGGGACTTCTACTTTGTACACCCCTGCAGGGATAAATCTTTTCGAAAAGCCGTGTCCACGGTTATGGACGACTTGGGAACGGACGCTGATCATAGAATAACTTTAACGGAATGATTAAAAACTGAGTACTAGAGGTACTATTCACGAATGCAAGGTTGACTTCCTCGAGGGTGATTCGGGGAGGTGCCTTTGATGAACAGGTACAGTGGTGATGATGAGAAAGGTGATCAAAGAAAAAGAGTTACTTCTTACCCCTCTTCAAAAATATTCTGATTAGGCGATGCCATGGAATTATGTCTTTTTCAAATAAAATCAGCTTTATGCAAAACAGCCATAAAACCTTGAAAGCCAATCATGGAGCATATATTAGCTCTTAATCTTGCGAGTTCGTCGAACTCAACGTCGTTTGCTTATTTTCAGGAGAGGACTTCACCGACCTCGAAGGTGGGTTCTTTGTGGACGTCGACGAGTAGTCTGGGGTTCCCAGGTGGCAGCTTGGGACATCCCGGAACGGCTGGCGCTTGGATGTTTATTTGCAGGCCTCTTAGGCCATAATTTGGATCTTGTTGTTTAGAACAACGCCCTTCGCTTCCGCTTGTTGTAATGTTGGGTCTGTGACCCCTGTTTGTAACTTTTGCTATCTTTCTCTATTATAAGAGTTGCTTATAATGTTTTGTGTCATAGAGTCTGTGATGTGCCAGTTGTTCCACAAGTCTTGATCTTATTATTATGCTTTGATGGTGTGACCGTGTTGAGGCATCGATCGGGGTGTTGCGTTGTCTGGAGTGAGGTGTACCCAGCAACGCCTGCCAAAGGTTTTGGCCGGGGATTGGTAAACCCGTAACCTCCGGTGGTATCGCTTAACCGGTGACACGCACCATCACTGTATAGTAGTCGGGTCGGGGCGCCACAAGTTGGTATCAGAGCAGGACTGCCTGTAGGAAACCCTTCTACTGGTCGACGTTGAGTCTAGTGTTTGTGAAAATATTTTTAACCTAAAAATGAGTTGTGAAAACCTTCTTAGGATTCTTTTTACTCCTTATCTGGTTACCTTCTAATCTCGGAGCAATCTTACCTCGATTGGAGTTAAAAGTTTTTCTTCTCACCTGTTACTTCAAAATTATTAGGATCTAGCGGTTGGGTTCCACCTTTAGTGTTATGTGCCTAGTTGCTTCCGCCGCGCTACAATCCGAAGCTATATGTGTTGAGAAACCATCTGGAGTACGACGAGAATTCCTATCAACTCAGTTGGATACGGACCCTTGTTTTCCTATCAAGTTTAATCTCTTAATCCTTTCTTTTGGGTTTTAACCCAAGGACTTGAACATAAGGTCCCGGATTGTGCCAACTAGAGTGTGTTAAGTTGTGATTTCTTAACTCTCGCTAGTAGCACATGATGCTGATCTTCAACCCAAGTCTTTTCCGTGGTTTGTGCGGTAAATGGTTGAACCTTAAGTTACTACACCTCGGCTGGCTATGTAACTTTAGCTCTCCCTTAGCCTTGTGTTAGGTTCTGTCTTGGAACCATCGGGGTTACGACCAAGATTCCCTTAGCAAGTCCCCATCTATGTCAAGACTCTGCTGTATCTCTCATTTTCGGGCATGGTTATCACAATTGAGTAATAACCGGTGCATCTTCGTCATCTTAGGATTCCTCCTGAGTAAGTTTCTTACTCTGATCCGCTTTCCAACCTTTGTCTGTCGGTAGACAGTAAAGTGTTATCGTGAGTTGGTATGTTCCGATGCCAGTCACTCTCTGGATCCGTCAAGCTTTCCACTTCGTCTTGTTAAAAGAAATAGACTCCCATATATTGTCCACTTCTCGGATCTAGTCAAAGTATTGTAATCTTCGGAATAAGGGGCTTGTCTAGCTTTTGGTTCTGCTCCACCTTAGAGTGTCACACTCTTTGATATCAGGGTATCGAGCTAAGTATCATGATCCTCTTGATGAAGTGATGCTCCTGCACCTTGTTACTCTCCGATCTCCGGGTGACTTATTACTCCCGAGTGATGAGACGTGAGTAATAATGTAGCTATCGGATATTCTTAGCAGTTCTTACTGTGCTGAAATCCACGGACATTCCTCGTCCTCCTTAGCATGATTGGTTGACCGATCAATCAGTTGAGTTAGACAGTGCTACCAAGTCCGTTGGCTTCGATGCACTCCCTCGGTCAAAGAGCTAGGTTCGTGCCGAAGCTCCCAAGACCACCTCGTTGTGCTTTGAAAGGCATGATCCTCTCTCGAACTCAAGATCCACCGTTATGTCGTGATATCCTATATGGGGATCGTGATATCCTGTTGTTCCTTCCAGAAGTATCGCCAGGTTGTCGCCTGTCCAAGCTCAACATCACGGACAACTCTTTTCTCCAAGAAAAATTGAGCTTATGAGTAAGCTGGTTCTCTGAACAACCCTTTCTCCAAGAAAATCGTGCTGGATGTCCTGAATTATTCGGTTGAGCTTAAATAACTTGGAGAGTTAAAAGACAAAAGCTCTATCTGATATAGTTCATTCTCAATGGGATGTCTAGTCTGTTCATGTTGAAACAAGGTGGTATCTCCTCTTTGGATATGCTACCCTCCCATTTTTCTTTTGATTTGAATTGGGCTATCGTCAAATCAAACTCGGACTAACACATTCAGTAGGTTAAACTCAGATTAGAAAGATGTTAGTCTGACCAATCCTTATGCCCGTTCATGTGATAACTTCAGAACACATACCTTGTGAGGTCGACCGTCTTGGAGTATCTAGATACGTTGGTTGTTGAGCCCTTCCACTACATTCTTTCTTCCTCCATGTTTGATGGGAAACTTGTTAGAACTAACCTTGTGTCGTCACAAGGCAAGGTTCTGGAAGTTAGAAGTGACTTTCTCTGGTTCATGTGCAATTGCTGAAAGATGTCGCCGTGGATCTGAGTAAATTGTCTGGTTCCCTCGAAATCATCTTAAGTCCATCATGCATATGCAGAAGATTCGTGGAATGGTATGTTATTACCTCCGTTCCTTGAGAATTTCATTTATGCATCCAAGCCACTGATGGAATTGTTCCAGAAAGAGAGGAGTTCTGAGAACTTCTTCGTCTTCTTTGGTGTTTCCAATCAAGAACTCAATCGTGTCCCGCTACAAGGTATTCAATTGGGACAGCTGTCTCCTAACAAGTTGCTATTCCGCGGGTTCCACAATCTCGTTCCTCCGTTGGAGTTAGATTTTGTAGTCCAACTCTTGGGGTCCTAGCAATTGTAATCCGTGGATATGCTTTGCAAAGATTCCCTATCCCTACCTGTGGAGTCTGAAGTATCTCTACACCTGACCAGATCTAAATCTCCATCAGAAACTATAGTTGGTGATTCTCAAGAAGCTTGTTCCCGACGTCTAGAAAATCAAGAAGTTTTCCCGATACTAACTTCCCGGGGTTTTCTGAGGTTCTCTCGATCTAGCTTTCTGATCCTTCTCCCGTGGATTGAAATGCTCCTCCGAGAGGAAAGTTCTACTCAAGCTGTTTGGTGGAAGTTGCCTCCTCATCTGTTGAAATCTGGTGTAACATTCTTCCTCAGGAATTCAAGGCCTTGTGCAAAGTTCATATTCTGAATCTTTGAGAAACAGTTGTCTACCAACTGGAAACTTTTATCAATCTCCTGTCGAACGCTCGTGTCTCCTAACTGTCAAATCACGGGATGCTTGAAATCCCCTTTCTAAGATTCTACTAGGAGGTACGCGGTCGTTGTATCTTCACCAAGATCCATCCTTCCGGTGAGGTTTCCTTGTTTTCTATCGTGTACGTTGTTAGTAACCGTGAAGTGAAGCCGATAAAGATCTTCATGATGTCCTTGATCAACCTCTTCAACAGAGAAGCCACCTGAAGAGAGAAGATCGTGTAGTACCGTTGTAACCCTTTTCCCTCTTTCCTACTCTTAGAATCTCGGGACGAGATTCCTGTAAGGAGGGTAGAGTTGTAACAGCCCAAAGTTCGAAAACCTAAAAACCCGAATAAAAATTTTCCACTTTTTGTGTTGCATGGCATCATAGCATCCATATTAAAGTGCTAAACAAATGAAACAATTGGTGTGGCACCTTTTAAAAGCAAATGCCAAACTTGACTTAACGAATTTCAAATCCTTGAAAGTGTTCGAGCTTGCAAAACAAAATATCTTTGACATTCTATATTCGTCAAGGAAGTTCCAAGAGCTCCAAACTAATATTTTAAACATGCTTGGGATTTTTACAAAAGTACTAGCATTTGAAAAATTAGCAAAATGCCCTGTCTAAACCTCTATGAAGGAAAGTGGGTCAAACTATTTTAATTTGAACCCCAAAACTTTGTGGAGCCTCTACCAGATAGGAGGACCCCACATAAATATTTTCAGCATTTTTGAAATGATTTAAGTAGCTCTTTTAACTGTTTTAAAAAGGGGGCAGAATTGAAAGTGAAACAAGTTTATTCTACCAAGTTGTTCCAAATGAGCTCCAATTTTTACCAGAGGCTCTTTGTAACAAATGATAATTTCCCACAAAATTTCATCACATTTGGAGTTGCTCTGGTACCTCAATTAAATCTGCAAAGTTCAAAACAGAAGAGAAGAGGACCTATCGGTGATGGAATTATTTGGGCCAGGGGCCTCTTTGTAAAATCGTCTTCTCCCTTCTCTGTAGCGACCGAGCTCCCGCTCGAGCTCGCGCCGGACCATCTCCTCGCTCGCACGACGCGCTGCCCCGGGGCCCCTTCCTCTGCCTTCGTCTGTGGAGAGAGCAAGCCGCCGAGCCCACCTGCTTCCTCACTCGCTCCCCCTCTGCCCGCTCCTCCTTTTTCCTCTCCCATGGCGAACCCGGGCCGCCGCCGTTGACCGCCGCATCGCCGCCGTTCGGGAGTTTTCGCAGCAAATCGACGAGCACCAATCGCTCCGCCGCGCCGTCCGCGACATCCTCGCCGCAGGAATTGAAGAGGGAGGCCGGGAATCGAGCTCGCCGTCCCCGTTTCCCCGCCGCTGGCCGAAGCTCCATCGCAGCTCCGCCGCGCTCGATTTCGTCGCCAACGACCTCCATCCGGCCACTCCGTCGTCGTGCACGAGTCCGTGGTGAGCATTCCCGTGCAGTGGCACCGTCTCCCTTCCCTCTCCCTCTTTGCTTCCATCGCGCCGTCGCTGAATCCGCTCGCCACCGTGGCCGAGCTCGAGCACGAAACGAACGACACTGAACTTGGATTCAGTTTCGTCAGTTCATCTTCCCGCGTTGATCTCAATTAGATGCGGATCCGTAGTCAAACACCAGCACCGATCCATCCCAATGGCACCGCGCCTGTGCCTCGCTCGCGCGCATCGCGGGTTCGAATCCCCTCCCCTGCTCTTCCGCTCCTTTTTCATTTTTTCCTTCCTCGCGCTGAGCAGCCGGTCGTGGAACCGGCCTAGCCGGGCTGCAAACCGGGCGCCTCTGGCCCATAGCCGGTCCAGGAGCCGGCCCAGACCGGGCTGTGTGCCGGTGGGCTCTGGAGCCATGCCGGCCTGCCAACCGGCCCAGCCGGGCTGGAGACCGGCTGGTCTGTTTTTTTTTTCCCAGCTGCTTCTTTTTCCTTTTCCCCCTTCTAGCTTATGTTCCCCGCTACCCCCTTTCGCGTTTAAGGACATCGACCCTCGATGTTTTCCTCCTTGTTTCATCGCTCTTTCGCGAAGGCGAGTAAATAAAATATTCATCGTTGGAAATAAAATAATTAAAGTAATTATTTAAAAAGAGGAAATTTATAAAATTAATAACTTTTTATCGGGACATCCGAAAAAGATGTTCCTTATACCAAATTGTTCAGAAAAATGTGAGCTATCCAAAATCATCATCATCATGCATACTTGCTCACAATTACAATAATGTACTTTGAGTAGTATTAGAATCACTAAGGTAAATATGAGGGTATGCCAAATAATGCCTAATTATTTGGAGACACTCATTTAACTCAAGGTTCTTGTCTAGGATCTTTTAGTTGCATAAAAATGTCATATCATCATGAGTGTGCATTGCACCTACTTGTATTCGTGTTAATTATGTGTTTCTTTCCGGTGTTGTTTGTGCTCCGGTAGATCGAGGAGTTGAGGTGCAACCACAGTTCGTCGACGATTCTTACTACCTCTTGTATCAACAAGGCAAGCGTAACCCCCCCTCTGAGCATATCTTATCCTATTTTCCGCAATTATTTTCTCCACAATAATATTGCATGCGGTTCTAAATGTCTTTTGCCTGGACTAGAGTATCCTACTAGTTGCATTAGAATCCTGTTGCCAATACCTGTTTTACCTTCCTATTACCATAGGTTTGTATTGTTGGCCATGGAATACTTACTATGCTATGCAAGTGCTTAGCCATGCTTAGTGAAATGCCTAGTTGTACTAGGGATGGTGGATGCTGGAAACAGGTGTTAACTTGTGACAGTGATGTTGATGGTGGAGAATTGTGGTGATGGATAATAAAATGCTAAAGGTGGGGATGAGAGGCCACATGGGATGTGGTGGGTTGTCTCGTTCTCGCCGCCTAAGTGCGAGTTCTCGACCTCTTGAACCAAGTTGAGCGTGCAACCATGCGTGGGCTATATGGAACCCCCATCGACCAACTAACTTGAGCGGGACTAGCCAGGGTCCTCTAGTTCGATTTTCCATTTGCGCGTGCGTGATGGTGGTGGGCTGAGAAAGAGGACGGTGGTGTTTAGGAAAATGAGTGGCCATAGGGCGGGGTGTTGTGATCCTGGCAGCCCTATCCTCACTGATGATCCTGGGTTAGTCCTTAACAAGGTAAAGGTTGTAGCCGTTTCACACTCAGCCGGCTTTCCCCGGAAGAGAGCTAATGTCTGGCAATGAGTCTGGCGGTACGCGTGGTGAAGGAACTGGGGCCCCACGGGACTCCGGGGACTTCTACTTTGTACACCCCTGCAGGGATAAATCTTTTCGAAAAGCCGTGTCCACGGTTATGGACGACTTGGGAACGGACGCTGATCATAGAATAACTTTAACGGAATGATTAAAAACTGAGTACTAGAGGTACTATTTCACGAATGCAAGGTTGACTTCCTCGAGGGTGATTCGGGGAGGTGCCTTTGATGAACAGGTACAGTGGTGATGATGAGAAAGGTGATCAAAAGAAAACGAGTTACTTCTTACCCCTCTTCAAAAATATTCTGATTAGGCGATGCCATGGAATTATGTCTTTTTCAAATAAAATCAGCTTTATGCAAAACAGCCATAAAACCTTGAAAGCCAATCATGGAGCATATATTAGCTCTTAATCTTGCGAGTTCGTCGAACTCAACGTCGTTTGCTTATTTTCAGGAGAGGACTTCACCGACCTCGAAGGTGGGTTCTTTGTGGACGTCGACGAGTAGTCTGGGGTTCCCAGGTGGCAGCTTGGGACATCCCGGAACGGCTGGCGCTTGGATGTTTATTTGCAGGCCTCTTAGGCCATAATTTGGATCTTGTTGTTTAGAACAACGCCCTTCGCTTCCGCTTGTTGTAATGTTGGGTCTGTGACCCCTGTTTGTAACTTTTGCTATCTTTCTCTATTATAAGAGTTGCTTATAATGTTTTGTGTCGTAGAGTCTGTGATGTGCCAGTTGTTCCACAAGTCTTGATCTTATTATTATGCTTTGATGGGTGTGACCGTGTTGAGGCATCGATCGGGGTGTTGCGTTGTCTGGAGTGAGGTGTACCCAGCAACGCCTGCCAAAGGTTTTGGCTGGGGATTGGTAAACCCGTAACCTCCGGTGGTATCGCTTAACCGGTGACACGCACCATCACTGTATAGTAGTCGGGTCGGGGCGCCACACTGCTCCAGCGGATGAGTGAGCGCCCCTACAACATGCCATCGCCGCATCCGGCCATCTGCCAGCAGAAGTGAGAAATCGAGCGTCGGCATGTGGCCGCGCCGCCGGCGCCGTTGGCGTTGGTGGACTCGTCCATTTAGGCTCCCTCTGCGCCGCCGGCCGCACCGCCGATGCTGCGCGCGCTCTGGACGCCGCGGGCGCCGCCTTTCCGAAGCTCGACGGAGCGCCCCCTGGGCCGGTAACCAGCTCCTGCCTGGTGTGCGCTTCAATTTCCGGCGATTCCGGCGAGCGCAGCGGAAGTTTGCCGGATTCCGGCGAGTTCCACGGCGGAAGGTCACCGGCCGGTGCTGAATGTTCAGCCCGCCAAGTACTTTCACCATATGCAGGCCCCCCTCGGTTCGGCGCCGAAATCTGCGAAAAAGCCGTTCCGAGGCGCGGATTCACGGGCCCCCGCAAAATCTTTTACGGGCCGGTAAGTTTTGCGGATTCTGTTCTCCGTGTTTTTGCGGTTTTAAATCCGCATCGGGCGATTATTACGCGGGTTTGCCCCTTTTGCGGGTTCTGCTAGAGATGCTCTTAGCTTGCTAGCTCACCCTGATCATGATCATGCGCCTGCTTTGTGTTTGCGCTGCGGCTGCCCACCCCTCGAGAAAGAGGCGATCATCTTATATTTTTTGGATGCTCGCCATGCACCAAACTGCACATATATATGTGTATATTCTACAAGTACGCGGCGCCGGCGGCCACGAACGGCGACGCGGACGGGCGCAGTGCGCGAGGAGGAGGGCGCACGGCGGTTGCAGCGTTCCGTGCAATCTTAATTTGACCGGCCGGCCGTCGGCGAGAGGGCGGACCAGTCGCTTGGCGGAGTCGCGGCAATGATTCGAGGCTTCGATGGGGCGGTCGCCTGTTTTCCCGTGGCAATGCTTTCTTGTTCTGCTGGCAATGCGTCGCAGTATGTTTATCTAGCAGACCCAATTAAGATCCATGGTAGGGCAATGGATAGCAAGTAACGAAGTAGTAGTACGACCGCTGCAGCGCTGCTTCCCCAACCCGCGACCGCCACCCCGCCGTCTCCGGCCAAATCCACCGCCGCCCCGCCGTCTACGAGTAGATCCACCGCTCCCCCGTCGTTCCCCGCCCCCGAATCGCCGTCCGCGCCGCCGCTGGATGAGCGGCTTCATCGGCGTCCGTCACCGCCCGTCTGGCCACTGGGCGGCGGAGATCACCGTGGACGGCCACCGTTGGTGGATGGGAACCTTCGACACGGCGGAGCTCGCCGCGTGCGCGTACGATGCCATGAATAGTTTCCGAATGGTTCTCTGTAGGCTATTCACATCTGAGTTTCTCTTTTTTGTTTCTCGATGTATGTTTCGAATTTTGATCTGCAATTTTTAGGGGTTATCTTAATATGTGTTGTGAACATGCATGATTTTTTTCAGATTTTTTCGCAATGTTTAAATTTGAATTTAGGCCGCATGTCACACGGTGACATGCAAAAGGTGCATGTCACCTGATATGTGTCCCACGGTGCTATGCTCTATCTGCAATAGACAACAGGGAATCAGAGATCCATCTACTACCACTTGCGTCAAACTTCGAATGGGTGGGACGGTATTTGGCAAATCAGGAAAGTAAAGCGGGCAAAGAAATAAAGGGGGGATCTTTCCATTCTTTTCACCACCAAATTTCACTAGGTGTATGACAACGAGAGCAACAACCGGAAGTGGCGCCGTGGTACTTGTGCGCCCACGTATAAAACTCGTTATTAGCGGACTGATTCTGCAACAAAAATGGTCAGCTCCATAGTGTTTTCTAATAAAAGAAAAAGCGATGGCAAGCGAGAAAGAGGACCCCGCCATGGATAAAGAAATTACCTAGTAAATCATAGCTCAGCAGAGGTGGAGAAGAACGGTTGTTGGTGCCTATAATCTAGGAGGCCTCTGAGAAGCGGAGACCTCGCGAGCGTTTCCTTCTTCGAGGGGTCCCACTTGTCGGCGCCAAGAGTCGCTCGACGAAGGAGTTGGACGAAAGCGGAGGCAGAATGTGGAACGCTTCGCGTTTTTTAGATAGGAGAGAAAATTCTATTTGCAATGGTATGCACCAGGTTTTGCGGAATGCGGATGAATTATGTATGCACCAGGTGCGGTCATAGCCTATATAATTGGCCCCTTATTTTCAACATCTTACGGCAGGAATCAAATCACTTTTGCAATAGTTGAATACCTAACATAGGGGAGGCGGATCCCATCTTGACTGATTTGATCATGGGATGAGGATCCCATCACGTGGGGAACTGTCTCTGCTCCTACGGAGTCACCAGGTGCTGCGCAGCGCTGTGTGATGCCACTGGTGGTGCTGTTTGTGCCGCGCCGCTGCGTGCTACAGCTGGTCATGTCGCCGCCGCTGGTCGTCGAGGTTCATGGCAGATGGTTGTCCGTGGGACTGGTAGGGAGGCGACGGGGTAGGCGGGCAGGATGTGTGCTCGTAAGTCCCATCTGGGCGGGCGGACAGACTCTGGGCGTCGAGCTCGAGGCTGAGGTGCTCGTCGGTAGAGAGAGGTGACGAGGGAGAGGAGAGGATGGCGGCGGATGTGGAGGAGGCCTCTGAGAAGCGGAGACCTCGCGAGCGTTTCCTTCTTCGAGGGGTCCCACTTGTCGGCGCCAAGAGTCGCTCGACGAAGGAGTTGGACGAAAGCGGAGGAAGAATGTGGAACGCTTCGCGTTTTTTAGATAGGAGAGACTTGTAGATATACTGTAGTACATCTGAACATGTTCCCCGATACCACTAAACCCTCGCAGATTCCGTAGCCTCTTGGCGTAGGTCGGGGCTATATATATGCCTGTGCACTCACTCGTAGTACTAGCGAGAGCTTTGTTCGTGGCGATCCCAAGAGCGCACTGCTGTGGGATGCGACGCCACTTCTTTCGCTCGCTCGAATCTCAAGAAAAGGAAAAAAAAGAAGATTCGGAGATTGCGGCACGGTGCTATGCTCTATCTGCAATAGACAACAGGGAATCAGAGATCCATCTACTACCAATTGCGTCAAACTTCGAATGGGTGGGACGGTATTTGGCAAATCAGGAAAGTAAAAGCGGGCAAAGAAATAAAGGGAGGATCTTTCCATTCTTTTCACCACCAAATTTCACTAGGTGTATGACAACGAGAGCAACAACCGGAAATAAAACTCGTTATTAGCGGACTGATTCTGCAACAAAAATGGTCAGCTCCATAGTGTTTTCTAATAAAAGAAAAAGCGATGGCAAGCGAGAAAGAGGACCCCGCCATGGATAAAGAAATTACCTAGTAAATCATAGCTCAGTAGCGGTGGAGAAGAACGGCTATTGGTGCCTATAATCTAGAGAGTGCAGGGAAAAACAAAGATATCCATGTGGGTTATTCCGTCTTCCTCTCTTTAATCAGGACAGGACGGATGTATAGACAAGGATTCAGACGTCGTTGTGGATGAGAAACCAATGAACGCGTGACAGAGCGTACACTAATCATGCTCGCACCAAGTTAATACGCGCAGGATCAACTAGCGCTGGATCTCGACGGAAAACCATACTACTACGTGTGGTCTTAAGTCTTAACGCGACCCACTCGTGCAAACACGATGGGGACGCGATTGAGATTTCCTTGTCGATGTTATGTGGCACCAAATGATGGGGCTACAGGAGACCGTGCTGCCACCATTTGTATGGAAGAGAAAGTAGATTTATCATTTATAGAGCGTCTAAGAAAAGCTTTTCCCGGCATGCAATTATCATCACGACTTTCTTGTGAACGAACGCTAATTATGATCATGATTTTCAGACCACACGTTTATGCATGTGGTAACCAGATGTGGTGCAACGGCTAGCTTGTCACCGTGGAGTGAGAAGAAAGATATCTTCTGACAGAGAGATCGGAAGTTTTGATCGAGAGTGCCGGAGAGCGTCAGGGAAACGGGCGGGAACACGGTGAGGGTGAGCTCGGTATGCCGGGCGAGACGACGTACAAATACGGACAGCCGCAGTGGCATGGGTCAACCCATACGGCCCATGCACTCTTCAACGTGATCCTTGTAAATTCCTTGCCAGATAACGGAGCTTGGCTCTGATGGTTGGGTTCCCTGTGGTGGAACCAGCCCACCCAGGTTCAAGTCCTAGACTTGGCATGGGCGTTTGCATTTACCTGGATTTATTCCAGGATTATCCGGCGCTATTCTTTCAGTGGTAGGTGACGTGCCCGTCAACAGCGAGGCGCCTGTGGTGACTTCGTCAACCTCAAGATCTGCCGGCTCAGTCCTTCAGAGGTGCTCATAGGGGTAGGGTGTGCGTGCGTGCGTTCATAGGGGTGAGTGTATGTGCGTATTTGTGAGCGTCTGTGTTGTACTGTGTTCTCAAAAAAAAAAAAAAAATTCCTTGCCAGATGAATGGACAATTATTTCATGCCCAATGCATGTAGTCGATGCTTCCAAGCATCCCAGCCAATTCTCTAAATGTGTTTTGTGCCATGAGCCTAGCAGTGTCAACTTCATTTGGTTGTATCAAATACTTTGACCCAAACACACCAACCACGCCTTGCAAAACCGATACATGGTCTTAATGCATGTGCATTTAGCCATGTGGAGGTAGTCGTCCACTGTATGTGCCGGCGCTCCATGTGGAAGAATTCTTAAGGCAGTCGTGCATTTCTGAACAAAAGAGAAACCAACCAAACTCACACAGTCTCTCTTTCGATTAGTCATCATATTCCCGCAAGCCCGTAACAACCTGCATGAAGATCTCTTTGTTCAACCTAAACCACCGCCGAAATTACTTTCCCCCATGTGTTAGATCGCCGGCGAAATAGTCATGCGACTGCGCCATATGACACTCCATCCGTTTGCGATCTTTGTTCATCCTCCTCCCCAATTTTCATAAGCGTACATAAAATGTCCCGGCGTCATCAAAATAGTTTCTATAACTGTCGGATTATTCCGAGTTTTAATATGGAGGTTACATATCAACCCCTGACCGGCGCATCGCCCAGGAGGACTCCCCTCCACCTTCCTTGTGTGGGGAGGACTCCTCCCAAGGCCAATTCGGACTGGGCCCCAAGGGGCCCAGTTGGACTCCTAGTCCAACTCCTAGCTGGACTAGGGCAAGGTGGAGGAGGGGTGCGGCACACCCTATCTAGGGCCGGTGGCGCCTAGTGTTGGGGCGGCGGCCGACTTGTTTTTCAAGTCGGTTTGTCTTGCCCTTCCCATCCCTCTCATATATACCCCCATATCCCTTTGGGAGACACACAATTGCCCTTGTGTCTCTCTCCTCTCTCTCTAGATATTATATGTTGAGACACATCTGTACCTCTCAAATAGATCTTACTTGACATAGTTGGATGATAATAATAAAAAGGATTTTGAGAGACATCATAACGTATTGTGTAATTCTCCACGACATGATCATATAAGATGAGAGAGATCGGGTGGTGAACTACAACTATTGTAGTGTTGGAGCTCACATGAAGCCTCCACGTATTGTTGGTCGAATTTCTTGTCGAGGACCGAACAGACAGAAGACCGGCTTCCCAACCAAGCTTGAGGATGATTTTATTGAGCATCACAAGACTCGATGTGGTTGGTGATTGTATCTATTTCGATCACGTTGTCTAATCATTGGAACATTTACTTTTCCTTGGTGCATGAACTATTTGGAGTGTTTAGCATAAAAACCGCGACTTTGATTTTTTTTCTTCGAAAAACCGCGACTTTGATGTGATTGGCAAAAATTGCGACATTTGCTCAGCGTTCGCAGAAAACACGGATCGCTCGTTAAACGCGAATTGATATGCAACCTGACGTGTGGCACGGGGCAATTTTTTCCTGACGTGGACTGCGTCCAGCATGTCAGGTCAAATTTAAAACAAAAAAAATCTTTCGTAAAAGAAAAAGTCAAAGCTAGAAGGTGGAGGAGGAGGCCGAGCAGAGCGAGCCGGACACTCTCGCTGGCGGCAGCAGCGCCGTGGCCGCCACTTCCCGCCGCCGTGCACCTCCGTAGGCCGCTGCTTCCGTTGCCGGCCGTGACACCTCCCCCCTCGAGTTCGCCTTGAGCAGGAGCGTGCAGGCGCACGGCGGCCGGGCGAGGCGGCGTCGCGCGAGGACGTGGCGGCGAGGCGGCCGTGTGAACCTCCCTCCTCGAGCTCGCCCCGAGTAGGAGCGCGCACGATTATGGCCGTGCGAGACGGCGAAGCGCGAGCGGGACGTCCATGCGCGCGGACTGGCGGCGGCCGCCGGGCGTGGCGAGCGCGGCGTGGCGGCTGTGCGAGGTGAGGCGCACGAGCGATGCGGCGACGCGGCGGCCGTGTGAGGCGGCAGGAGCGGGAGGTCCGCGTCCGGCGAGGCGGCGGCGCGGCGGTCGGGCGAGGGGAGACGCGCGAACAAGAAGGCGGCGCGGCACGGTGCCCGTGCGAAGCCTCCTCCTTGAGCTCGCCTCATGTCTTTGAATTTTTTGTTGAGATTTTTTTTTGATACATTAATTTTTTTATTGGCCTCACAAATGGGTCCAGTCAGCTCCCTCTCAGTCAGCTTGCCACGTCGGCCTGAGATGTGGGACCCACACGTCGGACTGCATGTCAACTCGCGTTTAACGAGCGATCTGTGTTTTCTGCGAACGCTCGAGCAAAATGTCGTGGTTTTTTGCCAAATCACATCAAAGTCGCGGTTTTTCGGATTTGCATCAAAGACGCGGTTTTATGCTAAACACTCAACTATTTGTGATGGTTTTATCATGAACTATTTATGTCTGGATTTGAAAAGTTACTGAATTTATTCAGTTTAGAACATATATATTTGAAACATTTCGAGTTTCATTCGAATGTCTAAATGAACTTGCAAACTTAAAGAGATTTAAATACAAAACCATAAATATAGACGCCCGTGCAGTGTACAGAGCGCCTAGAAGTTCAGTTTTGGAGACTAAAATTTAGCAACAAAGGCAACGTCAAAATATTTCCATTCCCTATTACCGTAGAACCGAAAAGGCCTGTATCCCATGAAAACAGGTGTCTTCGTCTGAACCATCTGTATTAGGAAATGATCCAGGATTAGCAACCTGTGACCAATAGCAGCGATGAACTCACAAAACACCGTTAGCTCCGGCCGAGACCCGCAGGCTTTGATTTGTTTTGCTTCACTTTGCTGTGCATCGGAATTGGAGCTAAAGAGCAAAGGCTACATATACGTAGAAGGGAAAAAGCGAGGAACAGCAGCAGCGGTAGTAGCCGAAGAGGAGGCCCCCAACAAAGAAAGCTTTGGCTTTATTCCCCTTCATATTGGCCTCCGTGCCTCACTCCCACCCCACACTCTGCTATACTACGGCTGCTGCTACTCAGTCAGTCCGTCTCCTCCTCCTGCTCGTCTTCTTGAACGCGGAGACCGCGCAGAGCAGAGCAGAGCAGCGTGTCCTCGCACTGTATACCCCTCTCCCTCCCTCCACAATCCTTCAAATCCTCGTGCTCCCCCGAGCTCTTGCATTGCGCGACGTGGGTCGGCTCAACTCTTGGTCGCCTCCGTGTCTTCCGCCGCGTCCTTGGATTCACTTTCAGGTGCTACACCCCCATTAATTTCTGCTGTCCTGCCCCTGGGCGTTTCTGCAAGGTCGGGGCATTAACTGCCGCTCGCGACCGGCATTGATCTTCCGAGCGAGCGTTGTGAGCTGGGCGGGCAGGCAAGCAGCAAGCTGAAGGTTGGTGAGTGTTATTGCGCCTCCTTGGAGCTTTCTCTTGGAGGCCCGTGTCGCCTCTGCCTTTTTTTGGAGGTCTTTAATCCTGGTCCTGGTTCCTGAATCTTGCGGTCTCTGCTTCCGTTCCTCATCTTGTTTCCCATCAATCCCCTCCACGGATGCTGCGGTGGATTCTTCTCTCTTTTGAGCAACTGCCTGGATCGTCACCCAGCTAGTGGAGCAATCTTTAGGAATATTGTGTGGAATCTTCCCAAATAGGGGGTGAAAGGGGGAGAAGAGAATCTGTTCTCCCTTTTTCTCTAGGATATATACTGTTTCTTGAAGGGGTAGAAAGGGGAGAGGAAGAATTTGGAGGTTTCAGGAGGGAGGCGCCAATCCCTGGAGCTGTATGAGGAAGCATTGAGACGATGAGAGATGAGACTCCAACCAAGAACAGGGTAAGTGAGCACAAATCATCAGCTAGCTACTGTGAGTCTTTGTAATTTATTTTTAATCTGTGTCCGGTTTCTGATACTGTTTTGGTTCTGATTGGTTTGGAAACAGCTGTCCTGGTCCAAGACAATCGTTAGGAAGTGGTTCAACATCAAAACAAAGGCTAAGGACTTCCATTCAGATTATGGAGTCGAAGAAGGTACATGCTGTTAGCATCAGAACACCTCTGTCAGTCTTAACCCGACGATGTGTTTCTGTTCTTTACATGATTTTCTCTCTGTACAAATATTTCGTTTTGTGTTATTCAGAATTTTGGTTGAATTTAAGCAGGTTTGACCTCATGCTGTTTGCTCGTGTAGTGTAGTCCAGTGATTTGTTTTTTTTTATTGTTGCGGAAACAACCAAAACATGGTTGAGACTTGAGACCTCAGTAAAAAGAGATTTGGTTTTACTATGTTTGTGCTAAAACAATTCTGTCCATTTCAGTGGGGATGCAGTGGAGGACCAGTTTCTCAGAGAGAGATGTATGCAAAGCCAAGAAGAGCAGAACAGGTACATTTTGCTTACGTCCTCACAGTAACTAGTGCATTTTCAGATCTTTCAACCCATTCAGCTGGTGCAAAACTGACCGGTCAACGTTGTGTCCTATGCATAACTGAATTAGCTCCATGTTTTCGTAGAGAGGTTGCCAAGGAAGAATCTGGATCGAGATTTTCGAGCAGGAAACGGAATTGATCGTGCTTATATCACAAACACACAGGACTACAGGTAAATATATATTTCTTCTGTAGAACTCGATAACGATCCGCTAATCATGGTTAAAGAACTTTCACTTCGATATGACAATCCATATATTCGCGCCGTAGGGTCTTCGCTGGTACATGGAATGTGGGAGGAAGGTCACCATCTAGTCATCTGAATCTGGAGGATTGGCTCCATACTTCCCCTGCTGCTGATATATACGTCATTGGGTATAAACCTAAACTTATGCAGTTGCTTAAACAGATTTTATTTTCTGTGCAGAATAGAAAACATCCCAAATGATACAATTAATGATGAATGTAACAAAATTACTTATTGTATCAGGTTTCAGGAAATTGTTCCTTTGAATGCTGGCAATGTTCTGTTGACTGAAGACAACGGTCCAGCGAAAAAGTGGGTTTCTCTTGTAAGAAGAACACTAAATAATCTAGATCTCCAAGGCTCTGTTGCGTACAACTACCACACCCCGTCACCGGCTCCAGAACCTATTGCGGAGCTTAATGTTGATTTTGAGCGATCATCAAGAAGAAGGAACTCCTCATTCTTCCATCGGCGTTCATTTCAGTCCTTCAGTCGAAGTTCAAGAATTGACATGATGGACCCTCAGTCCTTAGTGGACCGACGCTTCAGTGTTTGTGACCGAATTAGCTTTGGGAGCAGGCCAAGTGATGTTGACACCAGTATGAGATGTGGTGGGTCCTCTGATGATGAGAATATGGACGAGGAATCACCTGGTAGTACGTTCTTCTCACCAATGCCATGTGGATATGGTGCTCCACTATCCACGGATGACAATAATAGACGGCTGATTAACTCTAAGTAAGTGTTCTTGAAAATGAATATAAATTCTTTGTGCATATAAGTTCATTTTGGTTGTGAGACAAAGTAGCTAAATCACACAGTTCCCAGCTCTATACTAGAAACTACTAATTAATTGAAATGCCATACAACCTTAATTCATCATTTTGGAATGACTAAAATTCTCTGAACTGAAACTCAGATTTTCTATGACACAGCAGGTATTGCTTAGTCGCTAGCAAGCAAATGGTTGGAGTTTTTCTTATGGTTTGGGTGAGGAATGACATAAGGGAGCATGTGAAGAACTTGAAGGTGTCATGTGTTGGAAGAGGCTTGATGGGATATCTTGGAAATAAGGTATTGTTTGCTATTTACTCAGTTCTGCTAGTGTACACTATACAATCTTAAGTTCGTCACGTGCATTTATTTGTTTGTTACTGTTTTGGCTTTACACAGTTTCGTATGGCTTATTTCTGCTTTTTTTTACACGTTATTGTTTCTTAAATCAGGGATCAATATCAATCAGCATGTCTCTGCATCAGACAAGCTTCTGCTTTGTTTGCACACACTTAACTTCAGGTCAAAAAGATGGTGATGAACTTAGAAGAAACGCAGACGTGGTGGAAATTTTAAGGAAAACCAGATTCCCACCCGCTCATGGTGCACGCAACGAGAAGTCGCCAGAGACAATTCTGGACCATGAGTAAGTAGTACCTCCAGCTCGGTTATACACAACTAGTAAACCAAAATTACAGAAATGGAAGACCAATATCTCACATATATTCTTTCTTTCAGTCGTATAATATGGCTCGGTGACTTGAATTACCGGATAGCTCTTTCCTATCGCTCCGTGAAGGCTTTGGTTGAGATGCACAATTGGAAACAATTGTTGGAAAAAGATCAGGTAAGCCATTCTGATCATAACTGATAGCACGTCACATATCTCCTTCAGGAACTTGTGCAGCAAAGCCAGTTACATTCTTTCCCTTGTTTCTAACCTGAAATTTTTCTACAACAGCTTCGGATAGAGCAGAGGTTCGGTCGGGTATTTGCAGGATGGAAAGAAGGGAGAATATATTTTCCTCCCACGTACAAGTACTCATACAACTCCGACAGATATGCGGGCGACGATATGCATCCAAATGAGAAGCGAAGAACACCCGCATGGTAAAATTCTCAAAACATAAGTTACCGATGCATTATTAGACCCAAGAATGTCTTCCCGTTCTTTGCACCCTGATGACCAACCATTGTTTTGTTTCTATTTTCTCAAGGTGTGATCGGATTTTATGGTACGGGAGAGGCCTAAACCAACTGTGCTATGTCCGCGGCGAGTCTAGATTCTCAGACCACAGGCCTGTATACAGCATTTTCACGGCGGAGGTTAAACTACCGAGCCAAGCTCAATTCGGCAGCTTTACTCGTTCCAGCTCCCTAATGGGGGTGGATGAACTACCATTCCCAACTTACCCGCGCAGCTACACAGATATCAATTTTTATTGATCGTGTATCCCTAGGGAGCCAAGGTTTATATACTATGCACCCTGCACTGCCGCATTGTTTAAGCCTGACGCTCTGTCAGCTTCTCTGAATTCCATGTGTTTAGGCATTGTCATTCATCATAGCTTCCCATGCGTTCACTGCAGACATTCTTTCTTCAGTACCAGAGTGCACCAGATGAACTTCATTCCTGCCAAGATTCCAGCAGCTGGAATGTTTCCAGGCAACAGGTGATTCTGATTTCCGAACTACTCTTCCTTTTTTCGCGCTTCAGTTCAAGTTCCCGTGCCTGCCTCATCATGCATTGATTGTAGTACTGCGATGCTACATGTACTAGATATGTTTCAGTCACCCTTGGAAAGTTTTGCTTCGACTAAATACTCACGATTCGACCGTTGTGCACATGCAGCGATGATGCAGATACTGAAGTGGAGATGCTGCTAACTCTAGATTTAGGTATGATATACGCCGATGAATTCGAGTGCGTGAAGCCCTGGGATGCCAAACAGCGAGATTTCCAATTCGCTACTTGGGACTTCCGCTAGCGTTGCGTCCCCTAACAAGAGATGAGTGGCAACCGTGGATTGATAGAGTGATTGATTTCGTGCCTGCTTGGCAGCGTGGTCTGATCCAGAGATCGGGGCGCCTGACTCTAATCAAATCGGTGATCACGGCTAAACCAGTTCATCAACTGCTGGTTGCGGATCCACCAATCTGGGCTCTTGAGGAGATTGAGAAGTGGCTCAGGGCGTTCTTCTGGGCCGGGAAAAAGAGAGTCTCAGGTGGACAGTGTTTGGTCGCGTGGGACACAATTTGCAAGCCCGTTGAATTCGGCGGGCTGGGTGTGAAAGACCTGAGGTTGCAGGGGCTAGCGTTGCGCACCAGATGGGAGTGGTTGAGAAGAACGGATAGGACTAGGCCTTGGCAGGGATTGCCGAGGCTAAGAGACGCGAACGCGGCGGCGGTTTTTAACAGTTTGGTTAGGATCGTGCCAGGGAGAGGGGATGAGGTCCTATTCTGGACAGACAGGTGGATCGAGGGGCTCACGGCTTGCGACATTGCGCCTCTGGTTGTCGCAGCTGTCCCCACAAGACGTAGGAACAAGCGCACGGTGGAGGAGGCCATGATGAACCAGAATTGGACGCTGGACGTTACTGAAGAACTGACAGCGGAGGGGTACCGTCAGTGGGTGAAATTGTGGCTGGTGGTGAGCACAACGGAACGTGTTGAGCAGGATGAGGATAAGTTCACTTGGCCGGCGGCAGCTTCCGGTATCTATTCGGCCAAGGCAACCTATGCGAGGCTACTCCAAGGCAGGACCAGAGATGAGATGGCCGGACCGCTGTGGAAGTCGTTTGCGACGCCGAAATGCAAGATTTTTGGCTGGCTTGCGCTGAGACGCAGATTATGGACTGCTGATAGGAGAACAAGGCACGGTCTACAAGAACAAACCGATGCTTGCTTCACGTGTTTGCAGGCGGAGGACACAGTTGATCATATTCTCGTCCAATGCCCCTTCGCCAAGGAGGTTTGGTGGGGCTGTTTACAGGCTGTGGGAATCCAGCTTTCCGAACCTCAGAACACATATTGCTTCAAAGATTGGTGGATGGGTGCTAGATCACAGGTGACAAGACGGGATAGAAGGCGATTTGACACCCTTGTCATCTTGATCGCATGGTGTTTGTGGAAGCAAAGGAATGCTAGGGTGTTTGGTAACCTAAATGAACAACTGAGTACTCTACTTGTAATAGAGAGGGTGAGAGAGGAGTACTTGCTCTGGGAGAAAGCAAGAATGGATGTAAGATCTGGTGTAGGTGTAGATGATGACGCGAGAGAGTAGGGGTAGTGTTTGGTGTGGGTGTGTGGTGTTCTCTGAACAGTTGTTTGCAACTGTTTCAGATTCTTGTAAATTTGTTGCTCCCTTCTATATGAATAAGGTATGCCAATTTGGCATACTCTAGAAAAAAAAAAGATATACGCCGATGAATTGTTGTTATTTTGGGTGAGTCATATCGTTCTGGATGACTAATAATAACACCTCCTCTCGTTGCACTTCTCACCAGGATGATTTGCGCCCGTTCTGCACAGTTTTGATTCTGACCGTCCGCGGCAAGCACCGATATTCGTTTGCAAACAAGATACAGTAGTCATGAAATAAGCTAGTACTAACAAGCTGAAGCTAATCTGTGCTGTGTTTTTTTGGATTTTCCTCCATGATACACACACATTCCCTTTTCCTTGAGCGATTTGTGACTCGGAAGGGGCTACCTGGCTTTGTTTTCTCCTTTTTTGCTTTGTCTCCTGATGTAACAAGTGCCACTACCTGGCTCTCGGCTCAGATATTTTTTTAGTCAAAGGAAACCACTACCATATTGCGTTGTGCCTGATAAAATACTAGAGTGTTCCGGTTCATGCTTGGCAAGGAATGATCACCGGCAACACACAGCAGACACCACTATTCCTATTAATCCAGCCAGGCTTGTGCACAAAGCAATGCTCTGAAAGAAAAAGAAAAGGCAAAGTGTCACACAGAAGCTGCAGTCTGTTTGTTTTGGCTTGGCTTTGCCTTTGCCATGGGATGAAACCTACAGCTCATGGAAAAAGGAAAGCAGGGGCAGAGGCTGTGTGCTCTGTGGGCAGGCCAGGGAACACGAAAGCAGCGGGGCCCAAAAAAAAGGAAAGAGGTCTCCTTTCCTCATCTCAGATGCGGTGGGCAGGTCATCATCATCAAGGGGAGGCTGCATGCCAACTTGCCAAGACAAGATGAAGATGGCTCAAACATGTACGGCCGGTCAATTGCTGCTGGTGTAGAACAGTAGTAGAACAGTACCATCGATGGCTTGCTTTCTTTCTCGAAAGAATAGAAACAAGAAGAGAGAGGAGGGAGGGAGACGCCTGGCCCCAACTCCATAGCCTAAAGCTGTGTAGGATAGGGCCACCTGTGTTGTGTTTGATTGATTAATCTCTTTGGCTTTTTCACCGGGGTGTAAGGGCATCTTCAGCTGTCCCCCCAGCGCCCCAGGGCCAAAATAGCGTCGTTTGGTCCTAATAGCGTCGTTTTTTACCAGTCGTCTCCCCAGGAGCCCAAATAGCGCCGTTTAGCGCCGTTTTGGCGCCGGCGCACCCAGGCCAAACCCAGCGCGCCGGGTTGCGCCTGGGGGGGTCGGCGGAAGGGAAAACACGCGTGGGTCAGCACTGTCGGGGAGACAGCGCATTTCCCACCCCCGCCTCGCCCTTTCCTCTATCCCGCCCCGTCGCCGCCATCTCACCGCCGGCACCACCCCTTCCCCCTCCGCCGGACGCAAGCAGCTAGGAACCCCACCATCTCGCCCCAAACCACGGCGCCGGCGCCGCCCCTCCCCTCCGCCGTGATCTAGTCGGAAGGAAGGCTCTCGGGAAGGCTCGCGCCCACCACGCCTGCTAGGTGTTCGGCGGTTTGTCCGCCCAGCCATGGACTCCGATGATGAGGAGCTGCTCGCCGAACTGCTCGACGAGGAAGCCCGGGCCGACCTCGACGGCGAAGAACACTTGCTGATCCTCGCGTGCCTCGCCGGCCTGCTCGCGCACGACGCGCGGCCGCGGCGCGGTGGCTCGGCGCCCGGCTGCCGCAAGAGCAAGCCGAGGCAGCGCTACGAAGGGTACTGCATCCTCTACTCCGACTACTTCGCCGATCATCCCATGTAGGACGAGGCCGTGTTTCGGCGCCGTTTCCGGATGAACCGCAAACTCTTCCTCGACATCATGCATGCCATCTGGGAGTTCGACACCTACTTCAAATTGAAGAAGGATTGCACCGGTACGGTAGGCTTTACCTCAATTCAGAAGTGCACAATGGCCATGAGGTTGCTTGCATATGGTGCTCCCGCTGATTCACAGGATGATTATCTGCGCATGTCCGAATCCACTGCCATTGATTGCTTGAACAAGTTCTGCCGGGCAGTGGTGGCAGTGTTTGGGCCAAAATACTTGCGATCACCCAATGCGGAAGACATTGCTCGGATCCTAGCTTGCAATGAAGCAAGAGGCTTTCCTGGAATGCTTGGAAGCATCGACTGCATGCATTGGGCATGTAAGAACTGTCCATTTGAATGGCAGGGGATGTACAAAGGCCACAAAGGAGAGTGCAGTGTGATTCTTGAGGCCGTGGCTACACATGATATATGGATTTGACATTCCTTCTTTGGTATGCCAGGAACTCACAACGACGTCAATGTGTTGCGGTGCTCGAATGTCTTCGCCAAGCTTGTTGAAGGTCATGCCCCTCCAGTGAACTACGAGATCAATGGGCACCAGTACACAAAGGGCTACTACCTTGCAGATGGCATCTACCCGAAGTGGTCAACATTTGTGAAGAGCATCTCCAACCCTGTGCCAGGAAGCGCGAAAGTTTGGTTTTCCAAGTGCCAGGAGGTTTGCAGGAAGGATGTTGAGCGGGCATTTGGTGCGTTGCAGTCTCGATTCGCTGTTGTCCGGTACCCAGCCATGACTTGGTGGAAGGCCAACATGTGGGAGGTGATGAACTGTTGTGTGATCTTGCACAACATGATCATTGAGAGTGAGCGGGATCATCCGGTGCCTGAGACTACTGAGCCATACTACCGACAGGGTCCTCTTGCAGATGTAGATCACCAGGTGTCGGCAACATGGGAAGCCTTCCTCGCTATGCGCCAGGAGATTCGAAACCCTGCAGCACATACACAACTACAGGATGATCTGGTGCAAGACTTGTGGGAGCACAAAGGCAATGGCAATGCCGACAATGCCAATGCCTAGTTTGATTTGTTCTATTTACTTGCATTGTTGAACTATTTGTGTGTGGATTTGTATGTTGAACTATTCTTATGTGTGAATTTGTATGTCCAACTATTTTAATTGTGTTGGCCTTTGTTTTATGCGCGAAATATGGCCCAAACTCGCCGGCTGGGGGCGGCCTGGGTTCGACGACTGGGAATCGGCGCCCCCAGCGCGTGAAATAGCGTCGTTGCCCCCCAGGCGAGCCAAAATAGCGTCGTTTTTCTGCATGGGGGGCACAACGGCTGGAGATGCCCTAAACGCTAGGCTGATCTCGCTTCCGTAGCTGTAACTAAGGGTATATGTATGAGTGGAATATACTCCTTCGCCATGCTTCTGCTGCTGCTTGCAGGATTAGGTGCAGTTATGTGACTGACAGTGTAAACTGATCAGCAGCTTTATTGGGATTAGCTTAGCCTAGACCCTGACCTGACCACCTCGAATTCAGCGGCATCAACTACCTAAACAAGAGGCTCGCCGTTGGTAGGTAGTGGAACGCGTGCGTGGGAGATTAGCGTCGCGGCAACGCAAGATGAGAAGATCATGCATGCACCATTGCTGTTCATGGAAGCGTTCGACGGATGGATCGAAGAATTTCATCGCCCATTCCCCATTGCCGGCCCCGGGATTATCGTCGGAGTATCGCAATTTTTTACATAATAGACATGAGAGGGCCTCGTACATCGTTAGGTTTCTTGTACTACCTGAATCCCTGGCTATGCCGGCAGGGCGGCAGCCGAGCACCGCCTCCCGGACGGCGTCCCAATCTCACCGCCACACAGGAGAAGATTCGCCTCCCACGACCACGAGTGTAGCGTGGGCCGGAATGGCTGTTCTCGTGGGTCGTCAGTGCGTGCGTTTGGCGAGGAGCACCGCGCACGGCCTGTATTGGTCTGTGACTCTGGCCCAGCAAGGAACCGCTGAGGTATTGCAGCCTCGTTTTTTTGTTTTGCTATAAAGTGTTGCAGTAATCAACTCACAAAATTGTTCTAAAAAAAAAAAATCAACTCACAAAATTACAGAGCTTGTAACGGGAGTGAGCAGGGTACAAGGATAGTAGAGCAGTAGTGCAGTACATCACATCCATTGATTCCCCTCAAAATAGAAAAGCCTGCATTCATTATTCGAGGATGTTCAGTGTTGGGTTTGATTGATTTTGGCAGGAACACCATTACACCATTGAGCAATCGGATGATCACCTTTCATCAATGAAAATAAAGAGAGCTTTCCACGATTTTGATCTATTCAATTATGAGCAAAGGGTACAACGATTTTAATTAATTCAAGAAAGACCAAGTGATAGAAAGGGAGTGGAGATTTCTGACTCACAGAGTTACATCGATCTTTTTATTTATAGTAAAATTAGAAAAAACCAGTTTTGTTATGTTCTCAGTGATTTAACAAGAAAAAATAGCGCGCTACAACAAAATAACGTCAACCTAAAAATAAGCTATTAGCGAGACTTGTACATTAATTTATTTAGCAAGACAATTCTCAACATGCTATAGCGTGCTATTAGCGCCGCAACGTGCGCTATTTTCTCGGTGCGATTTATTCCACTTAAATGTAAAAATTTATTTTGAAATAATTTGTATTTTGAGGTAAAAAATGACATATGTAAAGATATAAATACAATGAATAATGTAAATTTTCAAATCACTAAAGTTTATAAGGATATTACTCCCTCTGTTACTAAATGTAAGATGTTTTAGTTTTTTTTCCAGATTCACATGTATCTATATGTATTTAGACGCATATTAATTTGTGTGTTCACTTATTTGGATGTTAACACCTAGTTAACATGTGAAACACCTAAAACGGAGGAATATCATTTTTGTGCAGACCATATTACACAATTTCGCATTGTGATGCTGCATACTTATGGGATACTTATCATTGACTAATTTTTTTCTCAGACTTTTTTGAAAGTCTTAAATCTTTTTTCTAAAAAAAGGATCTCCGGATCCAAAATCACTAAAAGATTGATTACCGCTCAAAAATAAAATATTAATTGAATCTGATTTCAGGGCCACGAAGAAAATACATGGAAAGAGGGTCAACGCCCTTGAGTTTATTTATGTACGGACATGCGTTTGTAGGTGGAGTATATAGGTAGGTATACATCATCGTACCGAGACTGAGCCACACTTATTTATGCTACTCCCGCGTAGATATACATACAGGTACAAAGTCCAACTCTTAAACCTCTCGGGCTCCCGCTCCCTCGCTCACTGTCTCGGTGTCACCGGCGTTGCAGCTTCAGAACGCATCGGTCGCCATCCTCAGAAGAGTTTCCACGGCCTCCTCGCCGCGCCCGCGGTCGCCACGGTGGCGCCACTCTTCCTCCCCGCCGTGCCCCTGCTGCTCTTCTGGTCCGGCGAGGAAGCCCTGGTCCTGCTGCGCGCCGAGCACCTGGTCCACCTCTCTCTCCGGTGCGCCGAACGCCAGCTCCTTGGCGGGCCTGTCCAGCTTCTGGAGCACGTTGTTCTTCCCGGCGAGGAACACCCTGTCGTTCTTCTGGGCGTTGATCTCGAAGCAGACGACTTGCAGGTTGCTGCTGCCGCGGGACGAGGAGATCTCCACGACGGGGTGGCCGGGGGGCACCACGAACGCCGAACCGCGGGACACGCGCGCGCGGATCGTCTCGTACCTCTCCTGCTGCTGCTCCACGGACTCGGACTCCGACTCCGACTCTCTGCCACGTCCACGTCCTCGCTGTTGCTGCTCGTCATCTTCGTCCTCGCCCCACCTGCCCTTGCCGTGCTCGCTCTGTCCTTCTTCGCTGTGGCGGCGGCGCTCGCTCTGACCTTCCTCGCTGCGGCGGTGGCGCTCGCTGTCTTGCGACAAGTGAGGGCACACGATCTCCACCTCTCCCTCGCCTTCGAGCACGAGGGCGATCTTGACGGACTGCGTGTTGTAGTACGGCGCGGTCATGGAGCCCTGCCGACCGAGACATGCATGCACGTGAACAGTTTCAGTTAGCAAGTGCCAGCTGCGAAGACGAAGGTTTTAACAATTGTAGTACTATAACGGAGGCGTAGCGCACCGCGGTGATGTTGGCGAAGGCGACGCGGACGTCGTGGTCGCCGAGGGCTCGGAAGCTGCGGGCGTCGGCCTCGTAGAGGCGGCCGTGGCGGTTGGCGATGGTGGGCCTCTGCTGCAGGATGTTGTAGGTGTCTCGCGAGTCGCCTCCGAACGGGGGCAGAGGCCAGTGGTGGCCCTGGCCGCCCTCAGACGCGTGGCGGCGCAGCTCCCGGACCTGCTCCTCGGACGCGCGGACGATGGACCCCTTCTTCTGCCCTTGTTGCCTTCCGCCGAACAGCCTCTCCAGCCGCTCCGGCGAAGTCTTGAAAGCAGCTCTCTGGACGCGTTTGCTCAAGCTTGACACGAGCGACTCGCCCAAGAAATACTGCATGGCAGTGGGTCCACGTGTCAGATTTTGGCCGGCATAAGTGATCGAGCTACTAGTCAGAGTGCTCTTCTACCTGGAACTTGCCGGGCACGGAGATAGTGTGGAGAATCTTGGCGATGATCAGCTTCCTCCGGCCGTCGGTGTTGGCCAGGTGCATCATCGACCCGGCCGGAGCTACGATGACATCGCCCTGACGGACGGTATACGACCGCTTCTCGCCGTTCTCGATCACAGTCAGCACACCCTCGCCTGCGCACGTTATTTCGCGAGTAAGATAAATCACACACACAAACTGTCAACGGTGCAGACCTTGAGCGACGTAGCCGATGCCGTCGGCGTCGGCGAACCCCGGCACGATGAAGGAGCGCGGGTTGGCCTCCATGATGGCGACGCGGTAGTTCTTGATGCCCCTCAGGAGCCTGGACTCCTTGTTGAACGGGCGGAGGGCCTTGATGAAGCCCTGATCGGTCTGGACGATGCGCTGGAAGCTGCGCGGGCCGAACACGTACGGCCGCCGGCTCTCCTGCTGCTCCGTCTCCCATTCCTCTCGGTCGCCGTGACGGCCGCGGCCCTGCTCATGCTCCCATTCCCCCTGATGCTCCCGGTCGTCGCCACGGCCGCGGCCCTGCTCCTTCTCCCATGGCTTCTGCTCCTGCCCCTCACGCTCTCGGTCGCCGCGATGGCCGCGGCCGTGCTCATGCTCCCATTGCTTCTGTTCGCCGCGCCTTCCCTCCTCCTCCCTGGAGGTCCCGACGGCCGTGGCGAAGAGGAGACCGGTGGCGAGGAGGAAGAGGAGAGGGATGGTTGCTCTGGTCGCCATGGTTTAGCTACTCGCTAGTCGTTGTACTCGTGCAAGCTCTGGTCTGGTGCTGAGAGTGGAGCTTCAGTCGCCGTACTTATAGCTCGAGCGCCGCTGTACGTGGCACGGTGGCGCGGCTACGTGGAGGGAAGCAGCGTGGAAGGGCGGGGACGGGTCGCCACGTCTCGCGGCCGTGCTTATCCGGCCTTCAACTGTTCAGCACGGTGCGTTCCAGTGTGGGTGTCGCCTGTCGTGGCTTGCTCGCGGTGCAGAACGGCGGAGCTCGCTCAGTGGAATGCGGTGCTAGCTAGCCTGCCAGGTACGGAGCACCTGGACCTGGACGCTAGACGAGCTGCCCGAGTAGAGAACGTCTAGTTATTCAAGTGGGATCTGGCTGGAGGTGTGCATGTCCTCACCCGGCCATCTGAACTTATCAACTTCGCACACTAGATCGTTTGTTCGGAGCTCATTTCTAATGAAACAGAAAGAGCTCGCGTTTCTTCGGTTTTCGAAATTGCTTCTTCAAATATGAGTCATTTTCTATCATTCCTTCGCACCTCTCTGAAGTGTTCATGTAAGGTGCTGAATAAAAATTCCAATGTTTGTAACTAAAATTCGCTCAACCTATTGGACTACAACTTACGTTTATTAATATTTTGAGTTCTTAGCAGTTTAAATTTAGGGCGCTAATTCCGCAGATGTGCCTGCACAAAGACTTCTATTTCTCGTGTCAGCCCCTAGTCTTAGTGGTTCCGTATGTTCAATTCATGTTTTGGTTTTTATGCAGATGGCGCCCTGGATTATCTCCTCCTTTCCTTCAACGACAGTTACGACAACCCATTGTTTCGAAAGGGGGGCAAAAGCTTTGCCCCTATCGATTTATTAAGAAGGAGTTTTACACATCACGGTCGGGCGAGACGAAGAGGTCACCCCGGCCGCACCCACGGACATTACAAAACACACCGACTACTCCCTAGGTAACAAATCACCTAAACGCCTTGCACCCGCAAGAACCCAAAGACGAGTTTCGGTTTTGATCTTTTCAAGGAGAACCGAGGGGGGCGCGTGCTTGTTGCGGAAGACTCTCGCGTTCCTTTCATTCCAAATGATCCAAGTTGTGAGCAAAGTGATGGACGCCATTGCTTTGCGGTTCGGAGTGATCTCCCCCGTCATCTTAAGCCACCAAGAGTAGAGAGAGAGATCCGACCAAAGACTAGGGTCCAAAGCATGCACTCCAAGCCAATCCTTGATGGAGTTCCAAAGACGAATGGAGTACCGACACACAAAGAGGAGGTGAGCCAAATTCTCGGGCACTCTCTTGCAAAGCGGGCAATGACCACAATTTTGCCAACCTCGCCTAGCCAAACGATCGGAAGTCCAATGCCTATTTTGGAGAGTCAACCAAGCAAAAAAACTCTCCAAACCATGGACATGAAGTTAGTTGACTCGGCCCCAAAAAATTGAGCCTTATAAGCCGAAGCCACGGAGAATTCGCCATTGGGTGAAAGGTTCCAAACAATCTTGTCCTCCGCCTCGTCATCAAGTGTAACTTCAAGAAGATGAACCCAAAGTTTGACATATTGAGTAAGATGATCAAGAGAGAAGTCTTCATCCAAGGTGATCTTGTGCACCCACGCGTTGTTGGCCAAAGCCTTTTTAACACACCATTTCTTAGATTTGGATGAGACGTAGATCTTCGGAGCAATGTCTCTAGGTTTTATCTTGCCATCAAGCCAAGGTGCATCCCAAAAAGAAGTCAAGTTTCCATCTCCGACCGTGATAGAAGTAGCGGCATAGAAAAGGTCCATGTCGTCTCTAGTGCAAGGATTACCGGTGCCCACCCAAATTTTCGCCCTACCACGCCACTTGAACCATGGCCATCTCAACCGAAGGGCCCTTGCAAACTTGACGTTGTCGTGAATCCCGAGGCCGCCAAGCTCAAGGGGGCGGCAAACGGTCTCCCAATTCACTTTGCATTGCGCACCGGTGACTTTATCTTTGCCCGCCCAAAGGAAAGCCCTCTCCACCTTGTTGAGATACTCGTGCGTGCCCGGCGGTAAAATGAGAGGCGTCATATGGTGTATTGCTTGGGAAGTAAGCACCGATTTGACAATAGTCGAGCGGCCGGCGGCGGTTATGAGGTTGCCGTTAGAAGTGGGCACTCTCCCGGCAACCTTATCTTCGAGATGTAGGACATCCGACCTCTTGAGCCTCCAAACGGAGAGAGGTAGGCCAAGATATCGCAAGGGGAAGGAGGTGCGCACCACCGGAAGATCGGCAAGGACGACATCAAGGTTAATAAGGCCACATCTTATAGGAACCACGGAGCTCTTTTGAAAGTTTGTGCACAAACCGGTTACCTCTCCGAAACCGTCAAGGATAGAGGATAGGTTTCGAATATCGTCCTTGATAGGAGCCACGAAAATTGCGGCATCATCCGCATATAAGGAGGTCCTCAAAATATTCCCACGGCCACGGAGCTTATGAAGGAGCCCGCATCTAGTAGCTAACTCAAGAATCGATATTGTATTGCATTTCCAGCATAATTCTGTCAACTGATTTGAACTTGAGTTTCAGATCTGTAACAAATCAATTGTTCATGAAAAACTTCTCAGAGAATAAAAAAAGAGCAGGTGGAAATTAACATTCCTTTTATGAAGGAGAAAGAAATCCCAAGATCTCTACTGGAGTATATTAAGGGGGTGTTTGTTTGGGCTGTAGCTGGCTGGCTGTGGCTGGCTGTGCTGCTGTGTAGGGAAAGCTGCTGTGCAGAGAAAGCTGCTTTTCTGAATATCACTGTTTGGCAACTTGGCTGGCTGTCTAGCTGTGTGTTGAGTAATTGTCTGAAATACCCTCATAATTTATGGATTGAAGTGTACAATGTATCTGTCACTATAAAATACCAGAAAATAACCATTAAACATAACAAATAATTAATAGGATATAGATTTGTTCAAAATATATATTCGTACCATTATACAAATATTCTCAGACTAATCAGAACATTTATTTTTATAAAAAAATAAGTTTATAAATAACAACATATCTCATTATATAATTTCACGACTATACAATAATATTATGTGATGGTTTATCCGTTGATGGATCGGAGAACCTATTGTTTCATCAAAGCGAATGTGATAAATAATTATAAAACAGGTGAGGCGGATCAGTTAGCTAGGCACGAGGTATAGTATAAGTTGATTGAGGCCACGTGATCCTTTCCAATTATTGATTGACATGCACAAACGTACTAATGGGAACAGTACTATTCGGCCGGCGGTGCGCGCGAGAGAAAGCACAGCAGCAGAAAAGGGCCACAAGATGGCAATTCGGTGTAAATAGAACGAAGTGTAGGGGCAACTCGACGTACCGGTTCGTTCCGTAAGTCAAAAGCTGCGGGAAGCTGCCCAAAGCACCTCCCGAGCTGCTTTTCCTTGCATGTGTATTCGACCTCGTGGCTTTGGCAAAGCCCGCAGCACAGCCGGATACGAAGCGGGCTGTTTGTTTCAGCTTTGCAACTTTTTCCTGTGGAAAGCCGGGAAAAGCCGAAACAAACAGGCCCTAAAGCGCAATCGGAAGTGATGCTGACTACGGTACGTCGCACGCCCATGGCTCCCGCACGAAAAAAAACGTACATCGCCAACTAAGAAAAGATCGCTGAAAAAAAAACACGCTCATCCTCCACCTCCCACGACCACATCTGCATATCTCTCTGACGCGAACCGCAAACCACCATGTCGTCCTTCTCCTCTCACCGCACGCTACAGTTCATCGCCTCGCCTCCATACGTCGCGACCCGACACGACAGCCATAACCATGGAAGGCGGCATCCCGCCGCCCATGGCGCCGCGCTGTCGCTCCGGTCACAGGCCGCACGCCCGCCCACGCCGGCATTCTCCTCCCTCTATCGGGCCGCCTCCTGCGCCACGAGCCACCTTCCTGCCTCTCCCCGCAGGCCCGCGGATCATCGCTGCTCCCCCGTGCGAGCAGCGCCGCTGCGGCTGCCACTTATGTGTGTGCCGCGCACGTGCTGCCCTCGCTCCGGTGTCCCGGCCGCCCAGTGGCGGATGCAGGATGAAATCAGAGGGGGTGCCAAATTCAATGTCCATAGCTTAGATATCATGTACAAGTATTTTAGCACATGTAATACATATGAACTAGACTAATTGTTACCCGATTAAGAAAACTGTAATTTATAGGGGTGCTATGGCGTTCATGGCACTCCCACTGGATAGGCCCCTGCGGCCGCTCGCCTACTGCGTCTCGCTCCGTCCACGGGTCCCCATACCCGCTGACACCGCAGTTCTCCTCCCTCCACCCGGCTGTCGCAATGCCGCCGTCCTGCCCCTCCATGAGCGCCCGCAGCTCTTGTAATGTTTACTGAATTTGAAACGTACAGTCTGTATATTGCGTTTGACAGTCGGAAATTTTTGTGCTTGCAAGTGGTCCACATGAGCTGGTCTCCTGCACGCATTGGAAGAGTAGCTACCATCTGTTGTAGGAATGGAAAAAAAATGGTAATTCACATCATTTAATCTAAGCTTGATGCATCTTTGCTCCGGAATAATTGAAAAAAATCAGACAATTTATGTACCCATTATAGCGGTTAAAGTTCCAACAGGGTTGGAGAACAAGATACAGCTTACACGGATGAACAGCAATGGTGCATGCATGATCTAAAGGTCCATATTTACGCCATGTATAACCAAGCTCCTTAGTACTCACTATTTATGTGTTCCAGAATCATAAAGAAGTTTGGTTTAAGTTTTCTGATTTTTTTTTACAGAAACAAACTAGAAAAATAGAAAATACTATGTAACCATATTTTACGTACACATGAGTTTTCACATTCATGCCTATTTGTGCGGCACGGAAGAAACTCAATGCGTCGTGGCAACGCACGGGCACTCAACTAGTAAAAAATAAAACTACATATCCAATTTGCTTAACGGAAGCACATGAAAAAGATCGTACATGCTTCATCCATCCACGACTCCATTATAGGAACAAAGAAAGATTACATACTTGTCCAATGTGTTTGGATTCATTGTACAAATCATGAACATGTTTTTCCATATCATATTATCCAAAAGGTGAGAAAAAACACAATACAACACTCCTTAGAAATTTGCATGAATATGAACGAATTTCACACTAAAAGAGCTGGACCAATTTGACATCCAATATGACACATTTTTTTTTGGATCCAACATAGTTGAAAATATATTTTCACATCCAAAAAACATGAACATTATTCTTTGGATCAAACAAGCAGGAAGACATTCCATCCATGAACCAACACAGAAAACACTGATCAATTTTTCAGAATTAAGAAGAAAAGAAGGGAATAAATGTCTCATCCTAGGCCAGGCACCAAGGACATGAGCATTCCACGGCTAGATATGGGGCCTCCCTTCATGTCACCTCTCTTCCTATCATTTCCCGTGAGGGCGGGGTTGATCGCTTGGAGGGAAATTGGTAGCGACGGTTTCAAGGGACCTTGACGGATCGACACTCGACATCCATCGTACTAAGGAAACCCCATACGACAACATCAGAGAAAAAGTTAATGGTTAAATGTTGTTGTGTGTGGCCAAAGATGCCTGCAAGCAACGGGCCCTCGATGCGTAGCATACATTGGAATCGAAGATATAAAAAATTTGTATTGACAACTGTTATTTTTATGTCTGTTTGAAATGTTGATCTCATCGGTACAGAGATTGGCGTTTGCTCGTGGATTTATATTGCGGCCCATAAGCTGAGCCATTCTTCCTATAGAACACCGCACTCGTATCGTTCTCAATCACTCAAAGCCTACCCGTCGACTCCCTCTCACACTCTTCTCCATTTGTCAGATGCCCCCCCCCCCCCCCCTATTGAGTTTTCTAAAACGGCGATCGCAGGGTCCATCACCGTCTGCTGCTACATGGAGTAACAACGTCGACTGGTCTTGCCGGACAAACAAGCAATTGGGCTCAACACCGCTGCGGCGCAAGACCCAGCCTCCGAGTCAGCCAATCCACACTGTGTTCGGGGAGTCCCTGTCGCGTATGGCGGCGACACTCCTAGCTGGCTGGGCTCAGCCTCGTCTTCGTCATTCTCCTCGTCGTCGGACGAGGACAATGACAATTGGGACCATGAGCTCACGCTTCGCGTCTCCCGCACCAAGCTCAAGCGCAACGATGCCACGTGTCTTCTGCTAGAGGCGATTGTTCTTCCCTTCGCTATTAATTTCTAGTTCGATTGCCCTGATGATGCAGTGTTCGAGTCTGACCTCTGGTCCGCCATAACCCTTTCACTGCTCCCAGTGACGACCAGAGGTTAGGGCAGCGACGCTGCTATCTCATATGCAGAAGACGCTAAACGAGCCCGTCTGTTTGCTAGATGTAATACTAATAATTAGATGTGTGTACTTAGTGATTATTTGCTCTGTTCATATGGTCTATTTATGATATAATTTCTACTATCAATGTATTTGTGTTAGTTCAAAAGTTTATAAATTCCTTCATATCAATGTTTTGTGTTAGTGCATATGCTCTGTTTATGTTATAAATTCCTTCTTATAAATGCATTGTGTTAGTTCATATGCTCTGCTTATGTTACAAGTTTCTGTTTATCAATACAATGTATTAGTTCATATGCTCTGTTTATGTTATAAAACCGGACACCCGATGCCCGAATCAGTATATCCTGAACCCTATGCCCGAATCTTTGAATCGGGTGTCAAGTCCGAAAACCCGACGCTTCAGCCGCCATTATTCACCCTTTATTCTGCCGGCCGCAGCTGGCCAGTGACTTCCTAGCACATCACTAGGCAATTCGGGATTACCCGAGCCCGAACCCGAAATGTCGGGTTTCTTTTTTTTCCAGACAATTTTGGGGTGTCAGACATGAAACCTGCCCGAATTACCGGGTAAACCTGAAATGCGTGTCATACGATCAACCACCCATATCTTCACAAGATCTTGAAGAAATTGCATATGAGTTTCCCTCCTTGGAGACGTCACCGAGGGGTGTTGCATCTTCCTCGCTTTCACTTGGGTTGGCAGTTGTCTCTAGGCGAAATCCTAGGTTCTGAGCGGGCTGGCGCGATGGCGGCGTCCTCGACGTCGTTCCTCCATTGGGAACATAGCATTTGGAGATACGGCTTGGAGGTCTTGTGGTGCTCCTCCGGTGCTCGGCGTGATCCAAGCTGAGCATTAGGGGCGCAATGTATGCCTTTGTCAGTGAGTCCAACGATGTCTTTCTCGGGACCGACCAAGTCCCCCATCTACTTTCCATCTCCTCCTAGGCATTCAAGGGTGGATGGTGCATCGACAAGGAGAGTCCACTTGGAGTTGTTGATCTTCGCAGGTGACTGACTTTGGTCGAGGCACGGCTTTGTTGTTCATCTTAGGATAGGCTCTTTCGTGTTGTAGTTGTAACGTGTGTGATGGCTGTCTTCGGACTAGCATGGAGTGGAGTTTGTATTGTACTCGCTGTTCGCAGCGAGTTGCAATCATCTTATCAATATGGTACGCCATTGGCGTACTCTCGAAAAAAAGTTGTTTACTAGTAAGAAGCCTAATGTCATTGGAACGGAATAAAAACCCCCCAAAAGGAAGGGAAAATTAACACAAGCCAAAATTTAAACAAACTCAACCAAGAAATCCGCTTTGTCTTTGGAGTGAGCTGCTCCATAAACATTTCATTAAATTCCACTCAAACCATCTTTTTTATTCATAAAAGCATGCTGGTAAAATATTTATTAGATGCACACTCCCGGACTCTCCCACATGATATAAATATTCCCTGACCTCCATGAACAAGCCTCCCGAGGCTCCTATAGATGGCGACCATAGCAAAATGTAAATTAAATCACCACTTATACTTTCTAACCAAGAATCAAAGAAATCATTTTTCTCTAACACGAAAGAAACCCAGTCTATGATCTGCTATGACATCTTGAAATAAAACGCTGCTATCATAATCTCCTAAGGCTGCGATTGGATGCCCAGTAAATTAGGCCAACTAGATAATACCCGCGCGTTGCAGCGGAAAGATATAAAAACAAAATAAAATTATTGGAGTGAAATAAAGCACGTAGAATAAAAATCTTTTGTGCGACAAATTATAATGCGTGACCCAAGACGATATGAGGTACAAACAAATGGATAGCCTAATAAAGGACACTTTGAGATCAAATAGCATATGAAAATATGGTAGCAACAAAAGGGTATATTTAATATACATACAAAGATATTATAGTTTGTGCATAACAAAAACAATGATTAATGTTGGGTATATTCGAACTGAACGAATATCGTTCAGCTTTATAGCAAAGGCAGGTCCACCGAGCTGAAGTACTTGCTTTGGATGGAAGCGCGCTCATATATCGTTATCAACTCAGCAATGTCTGCATTTCAAGGAAGAACATGAACATTGTGGAATCATGTCAAGCAATGATTGAAGGAGAGAAAATAAATTCACGGGAGAACAAACTATGTTTGATCATCTATAGAACAGAGTATGAACAAAGATATTTTAAAAAGGATCGTTTGATGGCGTAGTATAAGCAAACTACAAATTGAAGGTATTTTATTTTGATTTGGTTGCAATCTTCAGAACTAATTAAACATAAAAATTGTTTGTCAGTTTGGTCATGTCCCATCAAATCTGCAATCAGATAAGAAAATCTAGTATTTTGTAAGTGTATAAAGGTTCACAGTGTGCAAAGAAGCCGCTAGCAATTCTTAGCAATAAGTGTTAGGAACTTGGGATAGAAGCATTTTAACTCGTGATTCCTCTTTCCCTGCACAATCAAATTAAAAAAAGAATAGGATTATATGACAGGAAGAGAATACTTACCCAAGGATCTGAAGATACAAACCTTTGTGATCACACAACCTGAATATTCAAAATGATGAGAAATACAAATTTTGTGTTCCTTTATATATAGTCCATTCTTGGTCTCCACCTGAACCAAACAAAACAGATTATTTATAATCAAGTTCAAATGTCGTAAAACATTCAAAGCTTCTTATAGTGCGCTGTAACTAAAGGGCAAGAAACCAAAAAAAAGAAGAAGCAAGAAACAATTCCCGTCTCCACATGATCCTCTTCTAGCTACTTGTAGATCCTTTGAGTGAGGGAATAGAAAATGACAGGTAGCTGCAGTTTGTCCAAGATGGAGAATTGATCAATTTCTTATTGCAGTATGAAGCCACTGAGATTGGCGTGAGGCGGCCAGTAACCGGGACGAATTGTTGGGCGGATATATCGTCCTCCAAGACTCTGCTGCTGCTCTCAAATCGACAAGAAAATCAGGCGCGACTTCACCGGCGACATGCTATAGAAAGGCAGGGGCTGACTGCTGACAGACACTTCCAGAGCCAGCACACCACACCAGGCCCGCCGTCTTGGAGAGGTAAATCAACAGCAGGACCGACGCAGCAAGATTATGAGTCGGGATTCATGACTAATTGACTGAACACCGGCCTGCCAGGACTCAGCCATGACACCGATCATCAGTGTGCTCTTGGGAAGAAAGGGAGTACATATTTGGCGATATGTTGGGCAAGAAATCTCGGTGGAGCATGGGGGAATTTATACGAAGAGTTGGGAGAAAAGCGAATTAATCATGAACCTTCTCGTATGCCTGCATCAATTTCCTGTCCAGCTGTTTCTCACGGGAATTCCGTGGGGAGGGGAAGAGGGAGGGCTGCTTTTTTTTTTTGAGCGAAAGAGGGAGGGCTGCTGTGACTGTGAGCATTGATTGAGAGAGGATATTGTCGGTCGATCAAGATTCTGGTCCGAAGAGAAGAGAAACAGTGATGGGCTGGTTTCTTGTATAGAAAATGGGCCAAATAATGGGCTTCTATTATATGTGGCAGGAGCCATACCGAACGGATGGGAATTTGTCATATTCCAGTACAAAAGAAACGGAAAAACGGGACTGAGGTTGCTGATGTGGCAGCTTGCTGAGTTGGATAGGCTGCAATTTATACGAAGAGTTGGGAGAAAAGCGAATTAATCATGAACCTTCTCGTATGCCTGCATCAATTTCCTGTCCAGCTGTTTCTCACGGGAATTCCGTGGGGAGGGGAAGAGGGAGGGCTGCTTTTTTTTTTTTGAGCGAAAGAGGGAGGGCTGCTGTGACTGTGAGCATTGATTGAGAGAGGATATTGTCGGTCGATCAAGATTGTGGTCCGAAGAGAAGAGAAACAGTGATGGGCTGGTTTCTTGTATAGAAAATGGGCCAAATAATGGGCTTCTATTATATGTGGCAGGAGCCATACCGAACGGATGGGAATTTGTCATATTCCAGTACAAAAGAAACGGAAAAACGGGACTGAGGTTGCTGATGTGGCAGCTTGCTGAGTTGGATAGGCTGCATGTTGAGAGAAATAGTTAGTGGGGATGACCTATTTAGTTATATAGGATACCGGCGTATTAATTACGGACCTCCATTGGTACATATGTTGACGAGCGGAATACACAGGTATTTTAGCCACGCCGCTTATTTAACTGGAATCCAAGCGCGGCCTAATCCTCTACCATTCCATATAAAGCCAATCATAAATGTCCAAAAAAAAAACTATCTAAATCTGCTTCTAGCTTTGGACTTCACACTGAAACCTGGTGTGGAAGTTCTATTCTTCCTACTGGTATGCAAAGAAGCTAGCTGAATATTACAGTCATTAAATCCCTTATTCTCCTCTGCATTTCATCATCACTACACTCACTACCAGAATCTACTCCAATAGCCTTCATAGGAGCAAAACTGTCAAGTGTTGATCCTTCTCCCTCTTTAGCTTGACTCTCTTTCCTCTTACCAGACATGAAAATATCACTATGAGTTTGCTCTAATCTTCTAATTATGGATAAGGTCCTGTCAGAATCCTTATCATCGACTCCAGGGCCTGATCGACTCCTAAGCTAACATCTACACCAGAGGCAGTATGTGCAAGAAAAGAACTGGGGGATTTAGAAGCCAGCAGCAATATGCCCTTCAATTCCACTTGGTTCTGTTATATCAAGCGTTGAAGGGATTCGGCTAGAAAAAACAGTGCTGAAGGGATTTAGAAGCCAGCAGCAATCAACCGCGATAAAATTAAACCGCACCCTCCATTTGTACTGACGGCGTAAAGCACAATTTCATTCACAGATTGTACCAACTCATAGCAGGCAGGCACGCAAACATACAGAAGAAAAATTAGCACGCAGAAGCAATGTAGCAGCTCTGAGTTAAACTGCCACAAACAGAGAAGAGCAAGATGCATTCATGGCTGAACAAAGCTAAACTGTTGCTGCACAAATTAGAAGGAATGCACACAGATCAAGCATATGAAGAAGTATCATCACACAAGCAGAAAGTGAGCAAAACTGCATCCATTCACTGATTCAGATTCAGATCATATCGATCACATAGCAGTGGTTCATCTTACTAGAGCAATCATGGGACCCAAATTGTTCACCTCTGATCGACAAACACGGTGGACATACTAGAGAAACTAGGCGACCCAGAACACATGAAAATACTGCTGCTAAGAGCTACCACTAGCTAGGCGCGATACAGAAATCTCGGTACCGGATCAAAATCCACTGTGTTGTTCGGACTCCAGACAGAGAACCAAATGGCGAGAAACATGAAACAGGACAAAACGAGTACTGCAACTGGATCATATCTTGGTGAGGGGGGGCGGCTCAGTCCTTACGGACGCAGAAGACGATGACGTAGATGAGGAAGATGAACACGGCGATGTTGGCCCCCTGGGACGACGAGGCGCCGGAGTGTGGTGGCTGGGGCGCCGCTGGGGAGATGGCAGCAGTGGGCGCGAGCGGGGAAGTAGCCTCGTAGGCGGGGATGGCCTTGGAGTGGGCGGCGCCGGCGTGCTGCTGAGGCGGCGGCGACGGCTTCTCGGTTAATCAAACAGGAGGAAAACTTATGGATGATTTCGGCCCGCTCTGGGATCTTGACGATGGTCGCGTCAAGATAAATCCTCGAGAAGAACGTTGGCCATGGCCATGAAAAGTACTAGATCACAATCGAGAAAATAAGGCAGAAGGAAGCGATGAAATAACTCGCAACTGTCCGTCGAGACAATGGAAGAAACGCCTAAATAACAAAATAGAAGGCGAACTAGTGGATGTCTGCAACTCGAGCGTAAACTCTCTCGAAGCGAGAGGTACATATAGATCTGAAAGCAAGCGAATAAGCTTGCATTTGAACTCGGGCAAACAGAAACCGCATGGAAATAATCACCACAGGAAACTCGGGCAAACAGAAACCGCATGGAAATAATCACCACAGGACGGAACGGAAGAGCCTGAAAGAGCAGACAAGGCCTCTGCATGGCTCTGGATCTAAGCATAAACCCTACTACTAGTAGATATCAAACAGCAAAAGCCAGAGGCTGTCGAATTACTGACGGGAAGAAGGAACTACGAAACCCCAAATCTGAACAGAGAAGGCGAAATCACGTGGAAGTCGGGCGCGCCACTTCCTGATGTCGCCCAAGTGCGTCGGACTAGCAGTGTCCTAGGACGAACTGCTCAAAAGCAAAACCGCGTATCTCCGGGCAAAAACTGAGGGAATAAGGAACTAGGCCGGGCGCTCGGGTTGCTCGCCATGGCAAACGACGAGAACCCGAGAAGGCCATACCAGATCCGTTAGAACGCGAGAGAACCAAACCAAAATCAGAGCACCGGCATCACGCAAAACCCATCAAAAGCACGAGAAAAACACAAAGGGAACACCGAATCGACCGTCGCGAAGGGGGGAGAGGCAGGGAGGGGGGCAGGCGTCGTGTGTGTGCACCTACCTTCGCAGGCGGCGGCGAGGTGGGCACCTCCGGGATGAAGTCCGCCGCAGGAGGTGTAGAGCGTGAGGAGGTGCGTGGCGTTGAGGCCGGCCATGACGAGCTGGGGCTCGGCGGCGACGCGGCAGAGGCAGGGGACGCCGCCCCCGAGGTCGACAGCGGCCACCACGGGTTCGCAGCACTGCGCGGTGGGCATGTCGGGCGCGCAGAAGAGCGCGACCTGGGTGGCGAGGAGGGTGGGCTCGCAGGAGGACCCCAGCTGAGGCCCGAAGGTGGCAGCGGCCGCCGGGAGCAGCGCGGTCAAGAGGCCGAGCACCACGAGGAGGCGGAAGGGCCCCTCCATGGCTGGGATCTCTCTCTCTCTCTCTCTCGTGCGTGCTAGGGTTTGGCTGGCTTCCGCGGTGGGTGGAGGTGGAAGGCTCTGGTGGAATGGAGCCGGGAGGAAGCGGGTGGCGGCGTTATATAGCCGGAGGAGCCGTGAAGGCTAAGCCAAGAAGCACAGGGCGCGCGGCCGGCGCTGGCGCGGTCGATCCCGTGCGTCCGTTTAGGCCAGCTGTCTGCATGGACGGTCGAGATGCGCTCGCTGTCACGTGAGAGTGGCTGCACGGGTTGGTGGGTGGGTGGGTCCCGCACGTAACAGCTCCTCGGGATTGGAGAACGGGACGGGGCTGTAAAGCGTTCGGATATTTTTGAAATCATGGTAAGTTGGTAACAATGGGCTGGCCTCACGCAGTGTGCACTGCTCCCATGCGTGCCGTGAGCGAAAATATTACCGCGCTTGATTAATTGTCCTGCAAGACTAGAGGTGATAACACTGACATTGGATTCCGAAAATTAAACCCAAACGGCATCTCACTCACAAGGCTTTATTGACTCCATAGCGTTCTTATCCCTGCTTTGTACCTCCACAAGGAAAAGGAAGAATCATGTTGCCCCGGGCTCTCAAGCCCATGTACAGATGTACTAGTACTAACTTTGTTTCTTAAAGGAAGGCCCATGTAAGTTTATTAATATCATGATCAATTTGCCTTTGAAAATAAGCTCAATTTCAACCTGAGTTCTCAAAGGGTCGTCAGATTATTAGGTTTTCTCTGTATTTTGTTCTTTATTGTCTTTGGTTAGCTTGATTTTTTTTACGCTCATCGACAGTTCTGTGTATCTTTTTATTCTGAGGGCTAGTCGGTTGAAAGGAAAAAAAAGGGCAATACATCTCCAATGACCTGGGCGTCGAAAGCATCTACACCATCGTTATCTATATTTAAACAGAATGTATGTTCCTACTTTTTTTCTTGAAATTTAATAGATAAATAAATAATGTGACCTTCCATAGCATAGTTTTATTTCATTTTATTTATTATTTCCCTACTGTCTTGCCATGCAAAGCTTAGGGGGATCCACCACTAGGTGTGTTCACGCACACTTGGCCCTTAATTTTGTTCAATTTTTTTGATTGTGTAGGGTTATCGATGTTATCTCTTTGACTCCGACTGGTTTTTTCTAAAGCTTAAGCAACACGGAAATTAGCTTAGGATGCTCATATGCTAATGGAAGAGTTGGCTAGTTGACAAGAGCATATGGGCACACGAACTAATATTTTTGCAAGAGAAGACTTGATAATTCACCGAATGTTATTTACAAGCGCAAGTTTCACTCGGCATCCCCGAGTGCTTGGTTCACAGTAAAAACACCAATACAATAAATTAGTAGTCTGTATCATGGCAGAACAACTTCGCGAGCTCTCACTAGAGCATAGCGCACCTCCTCCTCCGCCAGCACTTGGATCTCTTATGTAGAGGTCTGGCCACTAACTCTCGTATGGACTCCCTCCATGACAAAGTTGTTGTAGTAGGAATCAGCTTGAACCTATGTTTTCATGGACCCGAAAACAACGGATGTCGGCTTAAGGACTTAAAACTACTTAGGAGCATGTTACAACCGACACAGTATAACGTTTCCATCATAAGAGGTTGGAGTACTCATCCAAATTTCATAACAAGCCCCTTGGGCTGCAGTCTTCACGGTGGCCAAAGCTTTTCGGTCCTCCTTGGAAGTGGTGCAGAGGTCTACAAAGGAACAAGGAAAAGGGGATCAAAAACACAATTATGTAATCAGAAGGAACAAGGAATGTCTCAGGGGATGACCAATGGGGGCTTGAGTGATTTTTGACAAAGAGGACTCGGCCCTCTCAAGATCCTCGTGCAACTCCGCAACCTTGTGGTTCCTTTTTTTTGTTAGTGCTAAGTTATGCGCAATTCAATGAAAAAAGTACTTGCTTTTTGTTAAAAAATAATTCAAGTGTGAACTAACAAACTAACTCGTGTTAGCATCTAGTTCCTTCTTCACGAAAGCATCTGCGCTCCTAACACTTTCGAGCACGGTTGCCCTGTCGATGCTTGGTGTCAAAACATTCCCACGACTTTATATGAAGGAAGTTTAAATCAGTTGATGCTTGTTATGTTTACCCTCAACTTGGGAGGTAATGTCAAGCAGTTTTTTCCTCAGCAGCCACCTACTTAATTATCATGCATGTTGGTCCACTAAACAATGCTTAGTTTATCCTTATTCAAGACGTGGATGTATTCCCGAGCAAAGAAATACTTATGATTTGCCCTTTCACCAAGTTTTGGTCAAGGAGAAAACAAAAAGGGTTAACCACCTAGAAAACCGACAAAGACCCTCAACTCAGCATCACATGTAAATTTAAGGCTCACGGGCTACACCCTAGGGGTGCACGCCGTGTTCCCCAGAGTTAAGTTTGCAAATGCTACACCCTATATCCACTATCGCCTGCGCAGGTATGCGACTATATGTTAGTCACGGGGATATTGGAATAAAAAATACGAGTAAACTAGTAAATGTTAGGAAATGAGGGCAACTAGGTATAGTGATCAAAGTGTTGATTGTGGAATACTGATGGCGTGGAATAACACGTTCGCTGGGAGACCACAAGTGTAAGGTTTGATGTAATTTAGCAGCAAGTTTTCTCTTGATTACAAAACCAAGGTTATCGAACCAGTCGGACTTGGAGAAGGATTCGGAAAGGTGACAATGGCAATGGCGCCAGAAAACTTTATGGCGGGTTGACGTGGACCTGCGCACACACCAATAAACTACTTGACCCAACGAAACAGAGAGGTTGTCAATCCCTCCGGCTTGCTGAACACAAATGATTAAACGTATGGTGGAAAATAATATGAGAGCAAAAATGATCAGCGAGCAAATGACTAGGAAAAGCTATTAAAACAATTGTAAGCAATGTAGGAAAATAGGACCGTGGTCCACAGTTCACTAGCGGTGTCTCTCCAAAAGATAAACGTGTTGGGTGAACAAATTATAGCGAGGCAATTGACAAACATGGGCGCAACACAATACTATCATCACACAAGGTTCACCGTTTCATTTAATATGGGCATTACGTCAAAATACATACACCGTTATCCAACTGCTTCTATGACTAATAATCCACCCCGGGATCGCTATCCAAGATGTCACCCGAAAGTATTAAGTTGCAAGCAACAGATAATTGCAATAAGCAAGGTGCGTAATGTAAGCAATGAGTACAACATAAAGCAATAAACACCGCTGTTTTATCCCTAGTAGCAACATCACATCTCAAGTTCTAATCGTTTCTGTCAACTCGAGCTCGAACAAGAGAGACATGAACCCGCTATCTAGCATAAATACTCCCTCTACTGACACAAGTAATTACTTCGGCCAAAGCATATACAAGTATCGGAGAGTATGCAAGATCATAAATAAAACATATCATAGATAAACTGAACCATAATGTCAAGACTCCATAATTCATCGGATCCCCGCAAACACAACACATAGTATTACATAAAGATGATCTTAATCATGCAGGCAGCTCATAAGATCTAAACAAAAGAGCACAAAGAAGAAGAGACAACCATCTAGCTACTGCCATGGACCCGTAGTCCCGTGGTGACTACTCACGCATCACTCCGGAGGCAGACATGGTAGTGTAGATGCCTCCGGTGATGATCTCTCCCTCCGGTAGGGTGCCGAGAAGATGTTCAGAACCCTCCCGATCTAGGGTTGGCGACGGCGGCGGCCTCGGAACTTTTCTGGAAAATATGATCGGATATCGAGGGTTTCCGGGACGAATGCAATTTATAGGCGAAAGGGCGGCGTCGGAAGCTTCTCGAGGGCGCCAGGTGGGGCCCAGGCGTGGCCAAGGCTTGGCCGCGCCTGGGGGTCGTCTGGGGGCTGGGGGCCCCCTGCAGGCGCCCTCCTGGCTCCGTCTTTGTTTCTTCGTTAAAATAATTCATGTAAATTGGCAGCTTATTCCGAGAAAATTCCATGACTAGCTTTTCTGAAACAAAACGACAGCAAAAACAGGAACTGGCACTGGGCATCTTGTTAATAGGTTAGTTCCATAAAAATGTGCCAAAATGATATAAAAGCATTATAAAAACATGTGGCAATGATATATAATATGCATGGAACAACAAAAAATTATATATACGTTTGAGACGTATCAGCATCCCCAAGCTTAATTTCTGCTCGTACTCGAGTAGGTAAATGATAACAAAATAATTTTTGGTAGTGACATGCTACCAACACGATTATGATCAAGTAATGTAAAGCATATGAACTGAATGAAGTGATCCAAGGCAATGGCCTATAGTTGACATAAAGCAAATAATGATTAACCATGTGTAACATCTAAGCAAGAATTTTTCATGGATAGTACTTTGGAGACATGAAAATTATAAGACTTGTCAAGCTTGATAGTTCACAAAGCAATGAACTTTCGGCAAAGGTGCTCAACCAACACAAAGGAAGATTTAATTTTTCAGCAAGAAGCTTCAACTTGTAACTTATTTATCTTAAGATAATGTCAATATGAAGTTTTCACAGTTAAACATAAAGATAGCATGTAGTAGATTTGTACCACAATTGATACTATGCATTTTCTTGAGAGATAAGGATTGGGAAGAAAAACTGAATCAACATAAAAGTAAAAGAAAGTCCCTTCGCAGAGGGAAGCAGAGATTAATCGTGTGCTAGAGCTTTTTAGTTTTTGAAAGCATATAGAGACATAAAAATACATTTTTGAGAGATGCATACTATGGTCAACGAATGATAGTGAACAATGCATTACTACATTTGCTAGACAGGCTTTTAAGAGCGGCTCCCATGAGGAATGTTGTTTCTGCAGCAAGCAGATCATTCCTCTTTATCTCCTTTGTTTACATATGCAGATGTTTGGCTGTATTCACTGGAACAAAATGTGAGGAGTGTTTTTGGTGAAAGTTGTAATTTATCTTCTATGGGGCTGGGCATCCCGTTGCCAGCTCTTTTTGCAAAATTAATGGACAAGTAGATGAAGCATACAATTCTTGAAATAAGTCTGTCCAACAAATGCAATAAAGACCACCCACTACTTCCTCATGAGCTTAGTAGTAGAGGCACAAAAAGGAAGTAATAACGTTTTGAATATTTAAAGGTAGCACACGAAAAATTTACTTGGAGTGGCCTGGAAATACCACATGTAGGAAGGTATGGTGGACACAAATGGCATGGATATTTGGCTCAAGGTTTTTGGATACACGAGAAGCATTCCCTCTCAGTATAGAGTTTTTAGGCTTAGCAAGGTGTCAAGGAAATACATATTAACAACCGAATACATGAATGACTACAAGATATACATTAAGCATAACCATTAGACTCCACACTGTCTCCCTTGTCAACCAAACATGCTTTGCAAAAAGAATATCTAGACTTTGAGAAATAACAATCAGAACAAACATCATAATTCTAAGCTTTACGGTATTTCTCCACTAGTCCATTCCTAAGCAAATGATCCACAAGTTTAAGAATTAATCTAATTTATATCTCAAAACAAATTACAAGCATTAAATAACTCAAGACAATGCTATTTAAATTTCTTTTACCACTTCCTACATGATAGTTTCCTTTCAAGCAAACCCCAATCAATTTATTTGAAACAACCCTCTAAGCAAATATGCATGTAGCACAAGAGAGTACAACCTAACTACAAGTAACTAATAGCTCTGGACAAGAGATACATGAAAAACGAGAGCTAGAAGCTAAAATAATAAAAAGCTAAACACTCTACACATATAAGTGAAGAACAAGAGTGTTTTACGAAAAAGCGGAGCGTGTCTCTCTCCCACACAAGAATGCAAGGATCCATTTATTGAAAAGCACCAGCAAGCAAAACAAAACAAAACATAAATGACGCTCCAAGAACAACACGTATTATGTAAAGGAATAAAAATATAGTTTCATGGGATCGACCTGATTAATTGTCGATGAAGAAGGGGATGCCTTGGGCATCCCCAAGCTTAAACGCTTGAGACTTCTTGAATATTTGGTGGAGGTCCAGGGGAGCCTCCCCAAGCTTGAGCTTTAATCCCTTCTTGATCTTCTTTCATCACCTCGTTCTCTCAACACTTGAAAACTTCCTTCACACAAAACTTATCACAAACTTATTAGAGGGGTTAGTCCTCAAACAAAATAATCCACCTTCAGTTCTCACTTGACAAATTGCATAAACTTGTTTCTAAACATTAGGTACTGTCACAAAGATCTAAGTGATGTTCTGTGGATAGAAGAACTCCACTTTGCCCGTAAAAGGTGCAATGCAAAAACTTGGACAGAATCTGTCAAAAACAGAACAGAACGCAAAGATGATTTTTTTCGAGCTACTAGGACACCTCGAATCAGAGAACTCAAAAGTAAAGAAAGGTAGAAAAAAACCCAGACGCTTGCTGTCAAAAATTTACAGCTCCAGATCACGTTCAGTGATTGTTTGGATTTTCGTACGGTGACGAACAGAAATCTGTTTCTAGACAGCAAACTTAAAATTTTACTTTCCTCTCATTAGAGGCTATTCTTGGGACACAAAAACGAAAATAAAAGGATACAAAGGAAGTGTTACCAAAGTAACAGCAACCTTGACTCAAATAACAGCTTTAACGCCTTTTAGCTAGGCACAATGGCAAAAAGATCAAGTATTATCAATATCAGCATTCAAATCAAGGATGGATTTTTTTTCATAAATACATTGCATCTCTCCTATGCAAGGCTCAGATTCTCTTCTCTCACTTCTTTTAGGTTTGCTAGTTTCATCAAAAGGATTTTCAGGAACAATCCAATCAAAATTCTTCTCTAGGACTTCATACATTGCTATGAGCTTAAAGGGTATAGGTATTTTTAATTCCCTTTCACATTCGATTTTCCCCTCATACTTCATCCTCTTATCCTCAAAAGTTTTTAAGGTATGCTTAATATTTAGGCTACATCCAAGCTTATTATGATGGGCAAAGATCTTTCTAGCCTCTCTAGCAATATCATCAAATTCCATAAGCAGAGTTTAAAGCAAGAAATCTTTATCTTCCCTTTCTTCTATACTTTCAAGTTTAAAAATAATTGCTGTATTGTGGGATGAAGGTTAACAAACCTAGCTTCTAACTTTTCCACTAGAGAAACTACATCAGTTTCATAATCATGGGTGAGTTCCACCAAGGATTTTTCATTAAGATCATAGAGACTATTTATATGATTAAGAAATTCTTCAATATTATCCTTACCAATGGTGGAACCGCTTCCTACTTTAATGTCTTTCATAAAGAATTTAGGCAAAAGCATGATGACTAAAACAAAAGATAGAACTGGACAAAACCGACATAAACTAGGTGCTGGAATTTTTAATTTTTTGTGTTTTTGATTTTTAAAGCAAACGAAAAGCAAAACAGGACTAATAAAAAATATACTAAGCAATACAATAACAAAATAGAGTGTAACGATGTGCGAAACTCCCCTCGCTGAAGCTTCCAAGTCCCCGGCAACGGCACCAGAAAACTTGCTTGATGGCGTGGAATAACACGTTCGCTGGGAGACCCCAAGTGTAAGGTTTGATGTAATTTAGCAGCAAGTGTTCCCTTGATTACAAAACCAAGATTATCGAACCAGTAGGAATTGGAGAAGGCTTTGGAAAGGTGACAATGGCAATGGCGCCAGAAAACTTTATGGCGGGTTGACGTGGACCTACGCACATACCAACAAACTACTTTGCCCCAACGAAACAGAGAGATTGTAAATCCCTCCAGCTTACTGAACACAAAGGATTAAACGTATGGTGGAAAATAATATGAGAGCAAAAATGACCAGCGAGCAAATGACAAGGAAAAGCTATTAAAACAGTTGTAAGCAATGTAGGAAAATAGGACCGGGGTCCACAGTTCACTAGTGGCGTCTCTCCAAAAGATAAACATGTTGGGCGAACAAATTACAGCGGGGCAATTGACAAACATGGGCGCAACACAATACTATCATTACACAAGGTTCACCGTTTCATTTAATATGGGCATTACGTCAAAATACATAGACCGTTATCCAACTGCATCTATGACTAATAATTCACCCCGGGATCGCTATCCAGCATGTCACCCGAAAGTATTAAGTTGCAAGCAACAGATAATTGCAATAAGCAAGGTGCGTAATGTAAGCAATGAGTACAACATAAAGCAATAAACACCGTTGTTTTATCCCTAGTAGCAATAGCACATCTCAAGTTCTAATCGTTTCTGTCAACTCGAGCTCGAACAAGAGAGGCATGAACCCACTATCTAGCATAAATACTCCCTCTACTGACACAAGTAATTACTTCGGCCAAAGCATACACAAGCATCGGAGAGCATGCAACATCATAAATAAAACATATCATAGATAAACTGAACCATAATGTTAAGACTCCATAATTCATCGGATCCCCGCAAACACAACACATAGTATTACATAAAGATGATCTTAATCATGTAGTTAGCTCATAAGATCTAAACAATGGAGCACAAAGGAGAAGAGACAACCATCTAGCTATTGCCATGGATCCGTAGTCCCGTGGTGGACTACTCACGCATCACTCCGGAGGCAGACATGGTGGTGTAGATGCCTCCGTGACGATCTCCCCCTCCGGCAGGGTGCCGAGAAGAGCTTCATAACCCTCCTGATCTAGGGTTAGTGGCGGCGGTGGCCTTGGAACTTTTCTGAAAAATACGATCGGATATCGAGGGTTTTCGGGACGAAGGCAATTTATAGGCGAAAGGGCGCGTCGGAAGCTTCTCGAGGGCGCCCGGTGGGGCCAGGCGTGGCCAAGGCTGGGCCACACCTGGGGTCGTCTGGGGGCTGTGGGGCCCCCCTGCAAGCGCCCTCCTGGCTCCGTCTTTGTTTCTTCGTAAAAATAATTTATGTAAATTGGCAGCTTATTCCGAGAAAATTCCCCGACTAGCTTTTCTGAAAAAAAAGACAGCAAAAACAGGAACTGGCACTGGGCATCTTGTTAACAGGTTAGTTCCATAAAGATGTGCCAAAATGATATAAAAGCATTATAAAAGCATGTGGCAATGATATATAATATGCATGGAACAACCAAAAATTGTAGATACGTTTGAGACGTATCAAATACCGATGAAATCTTGCATCGAGTTGTGTAAAGTATTGTGAAGTAAAAGGATATGTAAATCGAATACTGACATTCACATGATACTGATCTTCTTAGATGACGTGGGAGCTGCAATGGATATCCAAATCCTGCTATTGGCTATTGGCAAGAAATTTTTTGGTGCGTGCCCACATTTTCCTGAAGCTGAAGGGTCACATGCTTAACAATTTAGCGACATTTAGGAACACAACTATTATATGAATAATGAGATATATGGATTCCGAAAGTGTTTCGGATGATCTCGGAATTGTTTTAGGATGTCCAAGATAGTCTCGAAAGTGTCGGAATGGTGCTCAAATATATATATGGAGGGTTTGGAAGGTTTTAGAATATTGTAATGTTCTAGAACATCTGGAAGATTCCAGAGTAATTTAGAAGTACTGGGACATCCCCTCATTCAGCCGCTTGGAAGTGCCTTCAGGGCAAGGTATCCCATCCTAGTTTTATGTGCAGTTGGAGTCCAAATAGGACCCCCTCCCCTTGGATCCGCATGTCACACCCAAATTCCAGTTGTCGCCCTGCCGACACTATCGTCACAACCTCTCAACTTCGTGGACCGTTGCTGAATTGCTCTACCTTTTTTGGATCCATGTAGAGGAAAATCCTGGAGACTTTGATCCTCATCAAGTTCTTCCTCACACGATCTATATACTAGAGCACTATAGCGGGCACAGTGAGACTACACCAGAATGCGTGGATACTAGATCGTGGGAAGATACCTCGGAGGTGTCTCCATTTCAAGATAGAACGATATATTGTAGGTACTGAGGTTCAGTGGCTTTAATTTTGTCACTGTAACACCTTACTTTGGCATTTTATTTCTTTTGAGGGCGGGCTTATGATGTTTGTTATCCTTAAGACCATGGGGATTGGAGTTGATATCGTCTAATAAACGAGAGAAAGAAAAGACGACGTAGTGGACCACACAATTCACCAGGGAGCCTTGATCGGAGGCCCCTAACCAACTATTTGGTCCCGGTCCCCATCATCCAGCGCCATACATATATAAGGAGAGGTTGTTATAAGATGCTAACTCATGTACGTGACTCACAACACAAAACTACCGATCCGAAAGTGGTGCCTGGAGGTTCGAAGACCGACGACCACCGCCAACCACCATAGGGTAGTGATGTCGGTGTCCATGGGCCTCCTCCACGACTATGACGCCTCTTCTTACTCTACGTCCACTACTCCAACCCAAGTCTTGCATGCACCAAGCAGGGAATGATGTCGACCTCAATTTCCCATAAGTTCATCTCCTAATTCTTGGTCTAAAGTTCATTAGGCGCTCTAATAGATGATCAGTGCATATTTATATCCCCCCTAAGGATGTTTAAGATCTAACAAATGTCCCCCTAAGAGGATCGTCGACATGTCACGAGCATAGAAATATGCACCGGAGAATTTTTTTGCATGTGGCATCAACCTCACGTGTGGAGGATCTTGATCAATGTGTGCCTATGGTCATGGTGGTAGTGAGACTATGGGCCGAGAGGCTTAGGAGCAGGAGGCTTTGCCAGTGGTTTCCTCAGTGAGACGATGGGCAGTGACCCTGAAAGGTTACCCTGAAGGGTTACACCTGTGTCCTGTTCTATGGCTGTCGCTAGTGGACATATGTTAGATCTTAAACATCTTGAAAGGGCGGAAAATTTGATGAATTTGACCCTTTTTTGAAATCATTTCACAAAATGGACCCAAATTCAAAACATTTCATCATCTGACCCTTTTGCACGGCGCCCGCCCCCGGGGCGCCGTGCTTAGCTCTACAACACCGCGATCCAGGGCGCCGTTGACCCTGCCAGGTCGGCGTTGTGGGCCCATAGGTCGTAATACGACACCCCAGGCCAGGGCATCGTGCTACTGACCATGGCGCCCCGGGTCAGGGCGCCGTATCACTTAAAAAGGCCAGCCCGCGCCGCCGGCCTCCCCTCTCCCTTTCCTTTGTTCCTCCTCCAGCACGAAGCTCTATCTCTCTCTCCCTCACTGCTCCTACTCCATTTCCACTCAAATCCCACCGAATCGGAGGGATTAATCCATGCAATTCGTGTCCTCTGCATTCTCCACAGTAAACTACTTGGTTCCCCTCAATTTTGGCCAACATAAATTTTGGTATTTTGTTGTATTGTGCAAATTCGTGGAAACACTAGAAATTAAGTGGTCGCGTGCTTATGACTCTCAAGGCATGAGGTACGGTGACATGACAAGCAACATGGCCGAATGTTTTAACAAAGTGCTGAAGGGCGTGCATGCGTTGCCAGTGTCAACAATTCTCGAATATACCTTCGTAAAGACAAATGAATACTTTTTTGAAATGGAGTGAGGTCACCGCTAAGCAAATAGCCGGGGATAACAAAACAAACAAGAAATATGACTATCCACCGAAGATCGACAAGTGGATGGTATATCAGAAAAGGAAGGCTGACACGCTAGAGGTACAAGAATTTGAAAACACAGAGTTGGTTTATGAAGTCCACGAGCCCCGAGGAATCACTCAAGGCGGTGTACATATGGAGGTTGCTCGTTCAAGGTTTATTTGACACAAGGCGAGTGTTCATGCACGAGACCAACTGTGTACCATCTCCCTTGCTCACACATGTTGGCGGCAGGACGAGTTAGGAAAGTGGGTTACGAAATGTCAAGTAATATTAGGATGCACGAGCATACTATTGAGGCTGTTAAGGCCACATGGGCATCGAGGTTCCAACCCATTCTAGACCCATCAGTTTGGCCGGTTTATGAAGGTCTCGCTCTATACCGCGATCTGACTACAAAGGTGGATAAACCTGGAAGACGCATACAAAGCGTTTCAAGAATGACATGGACGATTGGTGTTGGGGATATGCCTACTAGGGGTATCACCAGCATGGATCAATCCGGCTAGTCCAGGGTGGCCCGCAGTGGTGGTGAAGGCTTTGCCTACCGGGCGGCCCAGATAGCTGACGACCAAGGAAGGCGGATGCCGGCAAGGAGGAGGCCCAAGACTGAAGCCCATGAAGCCACCAAGACCAAGACGGAAGGCGGCATACTTGCCGGCTAGGTTTAGGACTCCGTATACTTGCTGGATACGTAATCACCTTGTAACCCTAGGTCCAGCCGCCTATATAAGCTGGACCTCGGGACGCCTTTAGGGCACATCAACATCTTCATACACCAACTCATTGTAACCTGTTCACGGCGATATTGCCTTATAGTGAGTTATAGCAGCACGTAGGGCACCGCCACCGCCGTGGTGCCTGAAGCTGGGTAAACCGCCGTGTACAATCCCGACCTTGACGACGTCCACCTTCTTGCCCTACGTTCACCCTCGGCTAGCAGGACCCCGTCTCCTATCCAAGATGCCGATACGACGACAGTTGGCGCCCACCGTGGGGCCTAAGGCGTCAGGCGTCACGTTCCAGGCGGGAACTCTTGGCGGCATCGGCGAAACAATCGCCGTCGGCCGCGCTGTTCGCTACGGCGACAACCACTACATCAGCTGCGACGAGTCCTACATCCCCGCAGACGACTACATTGTCGGATGCGGAGTTGTGCCGTTTGGCGGCGTCGATGTGTTCATCGGCTACACTTCTGAGGCGTATGGGTTGCCGCGAATTTATTCGCCATCCCACCCGCCCTACAATCAAGACGGATCTGAGTTTGCCTCCTCTGAGGAGTCCGCAGATTCAGATCTACACTTTGTCGGCATGACGGGACTGGGATCAGACTCCCAGCCCAACAGTCAAGATCCCGAATCTATTCTTCCTGCGCTCCAGGATGATGCGATGTCGGATGCCGGATCCAGATCTACCGTTCACGTCAACGTAGATTCTGATTCCGAAGAAGATTCTGCCAGCATGTTTGAGCAACGGGTCAAGCAGTGTTTTGTTACACCTGATCCTCCGCCATCTGAGGCGGCTACGGGCTCTCCGTCAACATGCAGCAGGTTTTTGTGGCGGATGTCACCGGTGCAGCCTCAGAGAAGGCGGCAACTGACGCCGCCAACCTGGGGACCCCGGCAACCGATCCACAGTTTCCAGAGCCTCCTGGGGCTCCAAAGAAGAAAATTCTGGAGAAGGGCGAGCCCAGCAAGATAGGAAGCATGGCGGCTCTGGCGGAAGTTCTTCACACGCCGGTAAACGACAAAACCAATCCGGCTGATTTGGAGAAACTTCGGAACACCTTGGTGGAGCAAACTGAGTACCTCAAAAGCAAGCAAGCAGAGGTCCAGAGCCTCCTCGACGAAGCCAAGGAGGAAAACGCCAAGATAACGCCAAGTGCGACCCCAAGCGCAATCTTTTCACCACCACCCATTGCCCAAGCCGGCAGGACTGGGGAGAGAAGAAAAGGAAAGGCAGGGATCATGACACCTTCAAATCCCCTGCCCAAAAGCTTGGTTTCGAGTGGGCTACAGCGCCGCAGCGTAAGGACAAGAACGGGGACGTCATCCTCGCAACCCTGTCCTCAACACTGCAGCCGCCTTGGACATCCTCAACAATGATGACTATGACAAGGACGAGAAGATCTACTACGCATCGATCCTTGCTCACAAAGCTCTAGAGCAGCAGGCCCGTGCTGATTCTCGCGCCGACATGGCGGACGCAAGGGGAGGAAAGTTGGAATCAAAATCCAACGCTTGCAAAGCTGCGGCCGGTGGCAACCCGAAGATCCGTCCGGCTCCAGTAGCCACGGAAAAGGGAAGGACAAGGAGAAAGACCCACGCAAATCACCACCTCCCAAAGGCAGCGTGACGAGGCATCCAGGACCGGCAACAGGCGCAAGGCCTCACCTCCTCCGCCTAGGCGGGATGAAGGCGGAAGCAGGGGCAGCAAGCAGCCGCCAAGGAGTGGCGGCAACCGCGACGACGCCCCGCCGCCAAGAAGAAGCAGGGACCGCACACAGTCCCCACCACCAGTGCCCAGGCACGAAGGCGGAAGCCGGGGACACAACAATGAGCCTAGGCACAGCCGGGCAGCGCAGGACGAGCCCATGCTGATAGATCTGGCAAACAGCTCAGTCCGCAAGACGCGAGACATCGTCTCAATGACATCAAGGCTGGAAAGCAAGATGCCTATCTAGGACCTGAGTGCTTTGGCCCAGCCATCCGCAACGTTCAAGTACCCAGAGACATGACATCAGTGTCAAAAACTCATCAAAGGTACAATGGAGCGGACAAGCCAAACTCATGGTTGTCGGACTACGCGCTGGCAGTTGAAATTGCCGGAGGCAATGGCCTCGTCGCGCACGCTTCCTTCCCCTCATGCTGGAGGGGACAGCCCGAAGCTGGATCGAAAACTTGCCGGAGAAAAGCATTCATAGTTGGCATGACATGGAAAAGGTGTTCACGCAGCACTTCCAAGGCACGTACAAGCGACCCAATACATACACAGATTTGGTTCGTTGCGTGCAAAAGCCAGATGAAACAGCTACAAGCTTCTTGGCAAGGTGGATTCAAACAAAGGCAAGCTGCGAGAACGTAGACGACAATCAAGCAATCCATGCCTTCACCACAGGCCTCCTGAAGGGCTCAAGTCTCAGACATAAGCTCGTACGCATGCAAGTCAAGGATCTCGGAGTCATGCTCGAAGTAGCAGCCATGTACGCACAGGCGGATGATGATGCACGCGATGGAGATGGCGCACATGATATGGCGCCAAACAGGCGAGCAAGTCACAAACGCAAGGCTCCCCAGGATGACAAAGCCGGACCATCAAACGAGGTCGCCGCCGCCTTCGAAGGCAAAGGCGGCAACCGCAAGTGGAAAGGAAAGGGTAAAGATGGCGGCTCCAGCAAGCAGCGCCTGACGTACGATCAGGCGAAAGCCTTGCCTGCCCAATCCACGCGTCCTTAGGCAAAGTAACCACACATTAGGGGAATGCCGGTTCATGGAGGACTTCAAGAAGGACCCCGAGGTTGGCTGGAAATCAAAAAAGAGCAAAAAGGCTGAGAAGACAAAGAAGGAAGACGATGATGGGGCTGTCCATGTCCGAGGATGAGGAACCCAAGCTGATGCGCAAAGAAAGGAAATATCCCAAGGTACATGGCCAATTGGTGTGCTTCCTGGGCACTCCTTCGGCAAAAGAAGAAAAGGCGGAGATGCGCGAGCTAAACGCCACAGTACCAGACGTTCCCCAGTATCTAGACTGGTCAGAGGAGCCAATAACTTGGGATAGAGATGATCATCCAGATCACGTTCCTCACCCCGGCAAATACGCCCTTGTCGTCGACCCAATTGTCGATAACTTCAGGCTCACCAAGGTGTTGATGGATGGCGGCAGCAGCCTCAACATCATCTACGCGGACACTCTGAAGCGCATGAACTTGTCGGAAAGCCAGCTTGACTATAGCAAAGTCAAGTTTCATGGCATGTTCCGGGAAAGCAAGCCAAGTCAATGGGAAGCATCAGATTGGAGGTTACTTTTGGGCCTGAGACAAACTACCGCTCGGAGTATCTCAGGTTCGAAGTAGTCCCCTTCAAAAGTGCCTACCACGCCATTTTTGGACGGCCAGCTTTCGCCAAATTCATGGCTCGCCCGTGTTACATATACAGCAAGCTGAAGATGCCGGGACCCAATGGTACAATTACCATCAGTGGCAACTTCAAGAAAGCAAAGGAGTGTGAGCGTGGCAACGCCGCCTTCGCTGAGGCAGTCCTCCACGCAGAGGAGTTAGCCATGTTGAAAAAGAGCTCGATACGTCGCAGTTGCCGGAGCATGTAAAGACCGCTGAGCAAAAGAACACTTTCAAGGCGTCCGAAGACACAAAGAAGGCGGATCTGGTCCCAGGTGACAGCTCCAAGCAAGTCACCATAGGGGCTGGCTTGGACGACAAATAGGAAAGCGCGCTCGTCAGGTTCCTCCGTGAGAATCAGGACATCTTTGCATGGTCATCAGCGACATGCCAGGTGTCCCGAGGGAACTTGCCGAGCACTCTCTTAACGTCTACGAAGGAGCCAAACCAGTGAAGCAAGGAATAAGCGCTACGGTGAGAAGAAGCGGACAGCAATAGGGAAGGAGATCATCAAGTTGCAAGAAGCCAAGTTCATTAGGGAGGTAGTACACACTGATTGGTTGGCAAATCCTGTAATGGTTCCAAAACCTAATAAGGAAATGAGAATGTGCATTGATTATACCGGTTTGAACAAGTGCTGTCCTAAGGACCACTTTGCTTTGCCTCGTATAGATCAGGTCATAGACTCCACAGCCGGCTCCGAGCTGCTGTGCTTTTTGGATGCGTACTCCGGGTACCACCAAATCAAAATGCGAGAATCCGACCAAATCAAAACAGCGTTCACTACGCCCTACGGGACCTTCTGCTACATCACGATGCCCTTCGGTCTAAAAAATGCCGGCGCAACGTATCAGCGGTGTATGCAAAGATGCCTTCACGAGCAAATTGGCCGCAATGTTCACGTCTATGTTGACGACATTGCCGTCATGTCAAGAAAGAAGGCAGATTTGCTTGACGATTTGAGAGAAACCTTTGATAGCCTCCGGGTATATAGGATGAACTCAACCCGAAAAAATGCGTCTTCGGGGTTCCTGCCGGCAAATTGCTTGGCTTTATCGTTTCCGAACGAGGGATAGAAGTGAATCCAGAAAAAATCAAAGCGATCCTCAACATATCCAGGCCCAAGGACCTGAAGGACGTGCAGCGACTTGCCGGCTCGGCGGCTGCCGTCAGTCGTTTCATTAGCCGTCTTGGTGAGAAGGCACTGCCTCTCTACCGGCTTCTGAAGAAATCCGACAACTTCGAGTGGACAGACGAAGCAGACGCCGCCTTGCAGCAACTCAAGGACGCGTTAACGTCTGCTCCAATTTTGGCAGCTCCTCGTTCGCAGGAACCAATGCTGCTCTACATGCGCAACTAACTTGGTTGTTAGCGTGGTACTGGTTGTGGAACGCAAGACGGAAAATTCAGACTTGCCGGAACAACGTCCGGTTTACTTCATCAGTGAAGTATTTTCCGCCTCAAAACAGCGTTATCCGCATTACCAGAAGCTGGTCTACGGTGTTTTCTACGCCGCCAGGAAGTTAAGGCACTATTTCCAGGAACATTCAATAACGGTGGTGAGCAAGGCACCTCTGGGGGATATCATCAATAATACAGATGCAACAGGCCGCGTTGCCAAATGGGGCATTGAACTTGCCGCCTTCGACATCTGTATAACCCAGAACGGCCATTAAGTCTCAAGCCTTAGCAGATTTGTAGCTGATTGGACGGAGGCCATGGACGAAGTACCTCTCCCTGAAGATGCATACTGGATCATGCACTTTGATGGATCAAAAATGCTTCAGGGCTCGGGGGCTGGCATTGTTTTAAGAAACCCTCAAGGAGACAAGCTTAGTTATGTGTTACAAATTCACTTCAAGGCAACTAATAATGTTGCTGAATACGAAGCTCTCCTTCATGGTTTACACATTGCCAAGGAACTTGGCGTCCAGCGTGTCCTCTGCTACGGAGATTCAGACTTGGTGGCGCAACAGATACGTGGTACTTGGGACACAAAGAGCGAGACAATGGCGGCATATCGAGCTACCGTTGACGAATTCGCCAAGTGTTTTCTAGGCTACGAGGTCCGCCACATCCCAAGAGCTCAAAATGAGGCGGCAGATACACTTGCCAGAATGGGTCTGAACGCAAAAAGGTACCAAAAGATGTTTTCCTGGAACACCTACACAAGCCGTCAATTAAAGGAGCAGACCTCCTTGACCCAGAATCGGCAGAACCAGTTGAATGCTAGCTATGCCGTCTACTTGGTAAAGCCGGATTGGACGACGCCATATTTGGACTTCCTGATCAATCAGGAGTTACCGGATGATGAGGTTTTGAAAAGGCAAATAATAAGAAGAGCCAAGGCATTTACAATAATCAAAGGCGAATTGTACAAGCGTAGCACCACTGGTGTTTACCAACGCTGCATTTCGCCCGAAGAAGGCAGAGAACTGTTGGATGAGATACATGCCGGCGTATGTGGACATCATGCTTCCTCACGCGCCCTTGTTTCAAAAGCCTTCCGACAAGGTTTCTATTGGTTGACAGCCAAGCAAGATGCAGAAGACATTGTTAAAAGATGCAGGGGCTGCCAACTTTATGCCAGACAATCACACATGCCGGCTCAAGAGCTTAAAACAATACCCATCACATGGCCTTTCGCAGTCTGGGGCTTGGACATGGTTGGTCCGTTTAAAACGGCGCCTGGTGGCTACACACATTTACTTGTGGCTGTAGACAAGTTCACCAAATGGGTTGAAGCTAAGCCTATCAAAAAGCTAGACGGCGCCACAGCCGCAAACTTTCTGTGGGGAATAATCTCTCGGTTCGGGGTGCCTCATAGCATATCACCGACAATGGCACTAACTTGTCGCAAGGCGAAGTCGAGGAATACTGTTATAAGCATGGTATCCGCCTAGATCTAGCCTCAGTAGCGCATCCGCAGGCAAACGGTCAAGTAGAGCGTACAAATGGTTTAGTCTACAAGGAATCAAACCACGTCTCGAAGTACCATTGCACAGAGCGGCTGGGGCTTGGGTGGATGAATTGCAGTCTGTCCTTTGGAGTTTACGCACAACTCCAAACAGATCAACCAAGTTTACTCCTTTCTTCTTAGTCTATGGCGCAGAAGCAGTGTTGCCAACCGACATGATGTACGATTCTCCCAGAATTCAAGCCTACGTCCAGGAAGACGCAGAAGATGCAAGACAGGATGGCCTTGACCTACTTGATGAAGAACGAGATGTTGCCCTTGCACGATCCGCCATCTATCAGCAAAGTTTGAGGCGTTATCACAGCAGAAGGGTGAGGCAACGAAGTTTTAGAGTTGGTGACCTGGTTCTCCGCCTAATCCAAGATAGAAGGGCTTGCATAAGTTATCCCCGCCTTGGGAAGGACCTTTTGTGGTCAGTAAGGTGTTGCTCAATGGTTCTTATTACTTGGTCGACGCACGAGACGGATACAAGAAGAAGCGAGGTCGCAAGCGCAAAAGGAAGGTTGACGACAAGTACGAAGAAACCAAGCGACCTGGAACATTGAGCAGCTACGTCCTTTTTACACTTAGCAATTTCCACATTGTAATAAGTACTATATGATTATGAAATAAAAGTCTGTGGTTTGCTCATTCAGTTTTGGGATCATGCCATCTTTTGTCTTTTCTCGCAATCATATATCTGTTGTCATAAAAGTTACCAAACAAAATAAGTTTTGCTCCGTGCTAAGGTCCAAACTTTTTGACATTTGCCGTCTGCCGGCTAAAAACGCAAACAATCTTTGCACCGCCTAATATGCTTATCTGTCTGTTTGTGTGTGGGTCGCCTAGTAGTATGTCGTTGGCACCAACATGCTGGCTTTGGTCTCTGAGTCTAAATTAGTTGGTATTGCACCTGGTTGGCTCAGCTAAAGTAACTAAGATGAGGTTCCGCCAACATATGAAAAAGCTAAACATGCAGGCGAGATACATATTAAGGCGGGCCACTTAATAAGCCTACCGCCAAGTGTAGCATAAAAGTTGGCCCATAAATATTTACAACCCAAAATAAAGTTTTATGCGTTAACAGATTAACGCAGTGTTTTGTGCTGCCTTTGCAGGAGGAAGTCTAAGGGATTGCCGCCTTGGTAGAGCTGGTGGAGAGATCCTGGGGGCTGACGCCGGCATTCTTGGGGCTGGCTCCGCCATCCTTGGGGCTGCGCTTGTCGGCTCCGGCTTCGCCTTCTTCCTCGGCAGCTTCAGGATCCGCCAAGGAGGGATCGGCTACGGCAACATGCGGGTCCGGGTGTTCCTTGTAGAACTTGCGGATGTCAACCATGTTGGCAACCCGGGTCGCATAGCCGCGAACAGACCGCAGCACGTCCTGCATCACGATGGCTTGGTTGTTTTCGTCTTCGGTGGGGAAGTACTCGGTGACTTGATGAATATCAGCCTCCGGGTACCACGCCGCCGTCATTGCCAATGCCAACTTGGCGCCGCCTCGTGCTGCTGAGCGTAGCGTGCTGTCGTGTTCGGCTGCCGCCTTCTCCAGCAGGTCCGGCAGAGCATCGAAGATGACGGGATCGCCGTCTCCCCAGGGTAGAACTTGGCGGCAAATGCTTTGCCTGCGCCGACAATCTGGTTGACGATTTCGCCAACTTTCAAGATTCGGGCAAGGCGCGGCGTTGTAGCCAGGTCATCTCCCAAGCTAGCCGGCACTGCACAAACACAAAGTTACACACTGCAGCTTCAAGTTTCAAGAGCAAGGTGACAAAGATGAAGGATTGGACATACCCAAGACATGGTCGTGGATGGCGTTGACCTCATCCAGATGGTTCTCAAGCGTTTCTTGAGCTAGCTGGACCGCCTTGACAGTTGGTCCTGCTGCTCCTTGGCGTTCTTGTTCACCTGGTCAAGGTTGTTGCTCATGGCCTCAAGTTGTCCAGTCAACTTGCTAACTTCGGCAGCATGGGCCAACGCACGCTCATCCAGCTCCTTGGCGTGATCCGCCTTCAGCTTGGTCACCAGCCCGGCAAGATCTGCAGCTTCGTTCATCAAAGCTTGCATGTCAGTGGAGTTCTTGAGAATATCTTGCGCAGTGTTTAGTAATTCTACAAATAAAAAGAAAGACGACTAAAATACTTGTCGGAAAAGGAAAAGAAGTCGGACGAAAAGAAGGCAAAGAAAGCTTTGTCACCTTCATCCTTCTTGCGAGCTTCTTCCAAGCTCGCAATTTGGGCGTTCTTCAACTCCACGTCCTGCTGCAGTTGCTGGCATTCCTTGTTTTTCTTCTCTTGAGCACGAAATAGCTCAAGATTGGAAGCAAGAACGGCCTGCATGCACGAAAACAACATTATGGTTAGCACTATTTAGTCAACGAGACCACTTTGCCGGCTAAATTTTTCAGCCGCCAAAGTGCTCGGGGGCTGGGACCATAGGCTATTTTACCTCAAGTTGTCCGTGCAGGGTCGTGGAGTTCGTCCATGTGCGCGTACCAGTTGCGGGTACCGTCACGCATGGTCTTCAGTGTTTGCCGGGGGTCTTGCAACCCTTTGCCAGATTGGGAGCCAGGATGGGAGGACGATCCGCCTTGTTCGGCCGCCATCTGGTCATCCATCTCCTGCTTCATGGCAATAAATCGAGCGGCATCACTAGCCGAAGCTTCAGCCGTCTTGGAAAAAGTGTATCCGGCAACTGATTTCTTGCCCGCCATCTTCTCCGTAGCCGCCTCTGGGTACCAGCAGCTGTGTACGTTCCCTGGCATACAACCACGGGAACGCCAACTGTGGGCGTTGTCGGCGCAGCGGCTGGAGAAGAGCGTGGTGGCTTGCCCCTGCCGGCAGCAATCTTCAAGTTGGAGCGGAGCTTGGGCATGGCAGGCTTGCCCTGTAAGCAGAAAATGCAAGTTTGTCAGCACAAACATATCAAAATAGCTAAGTCAGGGAAAGCCAAAGTTTGCTACCGCTTGAAGGGGACATTCCCCACGGTCTCATCCTCTGCATCGACAGAGGTGGCCGCCTTCTTCCTCTTCTCCAAATCCTTGGTGGAGGAGCTCAGCTTGCGCTTCTTCGATTTGCTGGCACCGGTGTCGTACCAGTTTGGAGCCAACTCTTCCTCCCCAAGGTTTGCAGCTGAAAAGGAAACAAGACAATATTAATCCAGTACCTAGTGGGCAAGGATGTTAGTGAAATAACAAAGTAGCTTTGACTTACCGCTGGGGCTGGGTTGTCATGGGTGAACATGGCGACGCCTTCAGCCGCCTTCACCGACAGAGGCTTGATAAGCTCTCTGAGCCGGTATTCTAAGGCATCCTGATCAAGGGTGCTGTTGCCGGCGTCATCCGCCTTGTACTCGCACATCTTCAGTGGGCGATGGCGGAGTGGCATTATCTTCCTCGACACCCAGCAGATGACGGTGTCAACTCCGTCAAGTCGTGGAGCCAACATCGTCTTCGTCAAGAACTCGATCCGCCTAACGGCAATTCGAAGTTCGCCGACAAGCTGCTGAGCGGCACCTTTGCCGTCCAACAGGCCTTGTGGGTTGGCGGACCGTTGACGAAGCGGCATCCCTTGTGTGCTGCCAGGTGTCGGGATGTCCTTGCAGTAGAAGAAAGTGCTGGTCCAGTGCTTCACCGACTCGATGTATGGTATCTTTGGGTACCAGTCGGGTTGGCGGCAGTTGAACGTGACACTACCGCAGGTTGCTAGGTGGCCGCCTGGTATGGTTTGCCGGCGGCACAGGAAGCAGTACTTGAATAGCTCTATGGACGCAGCTATGCCTAAGTACCCTTCGCACAAAGCCTGGAAGCCGGCTAGCACTAGAATACTATTGGGCGCTATGTTGTGTGGCTGCAGCCCATAAAAACTAAGCACCGCCAAGAAGAAGGCGGAAAGCGGCAGAGACATACCGCGAAGGCTGTGCGACGCCAACATGACGCGCTCGCCGTCTTGGGGTCAGGCACCGCCTCGTCGCCTGGAACCCTCCAGGAGCATTCCGTCTTTGGCGGAATGTATCCGCCTTCCTCCAGCTCCTTCAGATAGGCTGACGTCATAACTGACGGCAGCCAGTACCTGGAGCCAAGGTCTCCAGCCTCTTCCTCTTCCTCGGCGTCGTCATCTCGTCGGCGGCAGATTCCGCCGCAGCCTCAGAGCTGGTCGCCGCGAGGGATGGGAGGGGAAAGGTTGGAGCGGTTGCAGGCGCCGCCGGAGCTGGGGAAGAAGTAGAAACCCGCCCGCAGCCACGGTGGCAACGGGAGAGGTCATCGATGCGCCCACGGGCACCGCCGCCGCCGCTGGGCAGATCCAGATCCGGCGGGGGTCGAGGCCGCAGCCAGCGCCGCCGTCGCCGCCGCATCTGCTGAGTGCTCGCCATTTGGGGGAGAATGCCTGCTCGTGCTCGCCGGAGTTGAGTACGGGGAGGAGAGAGCTCGGGAAGGTGAGGAGGCCACGGTGGGTGCGAATGGGAAGAAGTGCATCGATGTGCCCTTTGGGGTATTTATCCCCACGCGCCAAGATCGTGCCCGAGATTGGGGGGACGCGAGATTTCCGCCACGTGCCCACGATTTGCACGTCGTGGCAACGGTGTCTGCGGCCCTCGCTCCGATTTCTGTGCGTAGTGGAGAAACATCATGACACATGCCCAAGTCCAAACTGTCGTGGACTGCATGCGTCATCCGTCAACATTTGACAGGACCAGTCAATTGACAAGACTGGTGCCAGGAAGATTCCTGACAATGGTCAGGCCGTCTTTCCCATGATGGCGGCAAATGTCCGACTACTTTAGGCGGACCGCCGCTTACTTTCAACTTTGGAATGCTTCAAGCTCTTCAGACGCTTACAAGACAAGGCGGACGTTGCCGACAAGAAGAAGACGGCGCCTGAAGAACTCGAACCCTCCCAGGGGCTAATGTTGGGGATATACCTACTAGGGGTATCACCAGCATGGATCAATCCGGCTAGTCCAGGGTGGCCCGCAGTGGTGGTGAAGGCTTTGCCTACCGGGCGGCCCAGATAGCTGACGACCAAGGAAGGCGGATGCCGGCAAGGAGGAGGCCCAAGACTGAAGCCCATGAAGCCACCAAGACCAAGACGGAAGGCGGCATACTTGCCGGCTAGGTTTAGGACTCCGTATACTTGCTGGATACGTAATCACCTTGTAACCCTAGGTCCAGCCGCCTATATAAGCTGGACCTCGGGACGCCTTTAGGGCACGATCAACATACTTTCATACATCCAACTCATTGTAACCTGTTCACGGCGATATTGCCTTATAGTGAGTTATAGCAGCACGTAGGGCACCGCCACCGCCGTGGTGCCTGAAGCTGGGTAAACCGCCGTGTACAATCCCGACCTTCGACGACGTCCACCTTCTTGCCCTACGTTCACCCTCGGCTAGCAGGACCCCGTCTCCTATCCAAGATGCCGATACGACGACAATTGGGGTGGTGGTTACAATCACGAATGGGGCAACCAACATTTTGTAGAGCCTACACAAGAACAGTACAGGAGTGGTAGTAGTAGGAGAAAAAAGCAAAGGGAAATGATGGTGGAAGTACAAGTCAACCAATTGGAGACGCAAGCCAACGAGGTTGTGGTAGCAATGGGAGTGGGCATGGTCGTAGTTTAACAAGTGGTGGTGGCATACCAACTGGTGGTCGCAATGGTAGGGGCCATGGTCGTGGCGTAGCAAGTGGTCGTGGCTTACCAAGTGGTGGTGGCAATGAGAGCGGGCATGGTGGTGACATACCAACTGGTGTACCAAGTGGTGGTGGAGAACATGCTGAGGCTAGTGTTGGTGGTTACCGACGTGGTGGCATGCCATATTGGTTAGGATTTCCTCCAAGTCGTAGAGGTGGTTTTAGAGGGGAGGTAGGGCGTAAATAAGGTAATAGCTTGCATCTACTACTTGCAAATACTTTTCTTTTGAGTTACTCATTTCGAAATAATGTCTTCTTTTCTCCCAACTAAGTTCGAAACTTGCAATTTGTAGGAATGGACTATTCTGATCCGGATGCGAAGCCGGTGGCATGGCAGCACAGCATTGACACTACCGTAGGGCATGAGGCGCCGAAATATTGGTGTGGTGACATTTGCAAGATGAAGCAGTCCAATGATTGGGATGAGACGAGAGGAAGGAGGTTCTGGATGTGTCCCAACTATGCTTGGGACAAGCCCGAGCCAATAAAAAGCAAGCCCAAGTCAACAAAAAGCAAGCGGAAGCCTCCAATAAATATGGAGCGCCTGCAGGTACATGTCTCCTCTTCTAAAGAACTTACCTCTATTGTCTGCAAGTTCTAACTCATTATTGTGTTTGTAGTCGCCTCTGCCTATTTGCAAGTACTACCGGTGGATAGACTTGGAGCAATGTAGCCTCTACAAGAGCGAGGTCAAAAATATGGTCGACAAATCATGGGAGCGATTCGGGGAGAAAGATCGTGAGGAGGAGCGGGCCAAAAAGAAGATGGAGCAAGCTGAAAAGGACGCAATGAAGGCTGAGAAGGAAAAGAAGCTACGCGAGAAGGAGAGGCATGAAAAGACTGAAAAGGCTCTTATTGCAAGATTGGCGTGGGAGGCGGGACAAGGTGAAGGTGCAAGGGTGGGGAATGAAGAAGATGAGAGACGGCGTGAGAGGGCTCGTCGTGCACGAGAGGAGTACCAAGAGGAAGAAGACCCGGCGAAGCGCAAATGCAAGTATCCCCGCTGGACTCAATAGAGATCATGTATTAGTCCAAAATTTGTAGTGAAGAAAGAAACTATCCGAACAAAAAACTTATGGATAGAGATCATTCGATGTCGTTAATGTGTACTCGCCCTTATGGCTTGTTTGATGTAAACTTTCGATAAATGTTTGCTGTCATTATTTATTTCTATTCAATTTTCTGTTGTGTACCTTTGTCTAGCCTTCTGTTAAATTGGCGGTGTAGTTTGAAGTACGGTGCCCTGTACCGGGGCGCCATGGTGCCACGTACGGCGCCCTGCATCGGGGCGCCGTTATCCTGGTCGCCCGGATGTCTGTGTTTCCTCCGTGGAAACCCCCGAACAAGAACAGAGGACGCACGGAGTTAGATCCCGAGGTGAAAGTACGACGCCCTGGGCTAGGGCATCGAACCTGCTACAATGGCGCCTTGTCTGGGGGTGCCGTGGTACCCAGAGTTCCGAGCTACCTCTGGGGTACCCCCGAACAAGAACAGAGCGCACGCGGAGTTAGCTCCAGATGGGAGAGAACGGCGCCCTGTGCTGGGGCATCGAACCTGATAGCACGGCGCCCTGGATTGGGGCGCCGTGGTCGCAGAATTCCCAGGTCCATGCTCTGCTGTTTTTGACATGTACAGATTTACATTCCCTAGTTCCCTGTCATTTCGAACATTTCAGAAACAGAGATAAAATCACACAAATAAATAGTCTCTAACATTGCACGAATAAAATGACACATGATTTATCATTACACAAAGAATCACACATGCGAAGTCTCTAACATTACACAAGTCTCATACATAAGGAGTCTTTACATTACACTCATACTAGTCCGAACCGGACTCGGATGCCTCACCATCGTCATCATGATCGTCTTCATCATGTCCCATACCAAAGGGCGGTGGAAAACCAACAAAACCATTGAAGTCATCTTCGTTGAGAGGTGGCATGTCGAAATCGTCGACGTCACTAGCATTGAGGTAACCTTGTGAATCACGTGGAACATTGTTGAAGCCACGTTGAATACGGTCGTCTCGTAACTCTCGTAAGTTTTTTTTGAAGAGCATGCATCTTATGGCCCCGCACATTCGTTGCCTTGCACATTGACCACAAACTAGTGAAATAGTTGAGTAGCCCGCTCGTATTCTGTTTTGTCCCACTAGATGATTCACCCATTTCAATATTCCTTGACCGAGTTGTGGAGTTGGTGGTGGACTCCTTGCGCTTGACCAAAGGTTGGTACGTACGATGAGCAACAGTTGGAGTAAGCAAATCCAGAAGGAGTGGGGTCTTTTTATATAGAGGTTGGTCCTTCACATACTTGATGAAGGCGTAGATGTAGGGTCCATAGCATAGAGATCGGCGGTTTATGACCACCTGTCTCATAGTCTCATACATCCATTGGATCACATCTATCTCACCATCATGATGGCGAGCTTTGTACAATAGTTGGATCACATGACCGCGAACTGAGCCAAAGTCGTCGGCCTTTGCACAAATGGTGACATTGAGAAGGTTCATGAAGTAGTACTCCCTCCGTATAAAAATATAAGACTTTCTAATTATTCCACACACACATGTATCTAGACATGTTTTAGTGCAAGGTTTATGTGAATCTTGCACTAAAACATGTCTAGATACATGTGTGTGTGGAATAGCTAGAAAGTCTATATTTTGATACAGAGGGAGTAGTATTTTTCCCTCAACCCAACAATATTACCAACCTTGCGGTAGCCTTTGGATATATACTGTTGAGGCAGTTCTTGCTTGGCGGAACACCTTTCCCATAGCATTGAAGACCCTTTCCCGCCTCAAATTGTTCTTCATATTCCATGGCCTTGACAAAGTCGATGAAGGGGGCACTAAACATGTCGTTGCCGGTCATCCACTTCCATGTTTTTGGCTTGTCCTCCACAAAGAAAACGGTTGCGTAAAAATGTTTCACAACCTCCACATTGTAATCTTGTTTGAATTTCATGATCTTGTCAACACCCATTCTCTCACATAGGACCTTCACATTGGCAAACATAGACTCATTTTCCTGAATGTACTCAAAGTCCACATACTTATGTTCCACAACCTCCCTGCTCTTCTTTTCAATAACAACATTATATATGTCGGCTTGTTGTCTACTCCAAAAATGCCTACACTAGTACAGAAACGTAAATTAGAGCCGGCCCCAGAGAGTCATCTCAGCCGGTTAAATTGTCTGTCTCTCCACGGGGGTCTCTAATGTACGCTCCATTGGAGCCGGTCCCATGGGGCTGGCTGTAATGGCCCGGACCCTCAGATGGCGGGGAAAAACAACCGTCTCTAATGTCCATCCTATTGGAGACGGTCGATGCACACAGCCGTCGCAGATCCACCGTATTGGAGACGGCCAGGGTTAATGCGTGTCTCGAATATGATTATTATTAGAGACGGCTGGAACAAATATACGCCTCCATTGGTCTCTTTGTTATAGACGAACGGTAATATTATACGCCTCCATTGTTCTCTTTATTAGAGACGGACGGTAATATTATACGCCTCCATTGTTCTGTTTATTAGAGACGCGTAGAAATAATGACTGGCGGTAACTTTTCGGAGGGTCTGGATAGCTTCTCCGGATATTAAATCAGAGTCGAGCTGTGCAATATCCGTCCCCTCCGGAACAGTTTCCGGAGTGTATGACATTTCCAGCAATAGAAACCACACAATATATTATAGCGGTAGTATTATCCATAAAGAAGAAAAGCCACACTTCGAAAATAGAAATATCTGCATCACATGAAAGTTTGTAGTACTACTGCCATCTGAAATGGCATACATAACATGGCAAGTTTGTAACAACATCAGCATAGGAACTTTGTCACTTCACGTGTTGTGGAACTCTCCGCTGTCTTGGACCACATGTGTAGCAAGAAAGTTGGCAACATCTTGGCGGACTTGATCTAGCTTGTGCTCCGACAATTCCTTTGTGTCGATTCGCAGTTCCTACATAATAACAATTGATCATGATCCAAACCAGAACAAGTATGGAAAACATACAACATGATAATAAAAGGATTTTCACATACGCAGGATGATGACTTAGGTGATTGAACTCTCTCTATCATGATGTCCATATGTCTGGCAACATAGAAGCCACAGAGAGCTGTCCCAATGGGCTGCTGGTGGCACTGACACATATATAGTGCATACAAATTATGATCAATTTCTCATTCTCCAAAAAATAATTGACATCAAATGCATACTAAGCCCGTACAAGCTAGTACTGCTATTAAATGGAGACTAACCGGGTAGTTAAGGTGATGGGTTAGCTCATTGTTCTCCTTTGAATTTTCTCCCCGGTAGCAAAGTACCTTATACGATCTGAAGAATATATGGATAAAAATAAGTATATCATATTTTTGTAAGACATGAATGCATACTCGGGCCCAGTAGAATCACATTTATTATACAGATAAATCAATCACCTGTCAAGAAGCTTGCTTATGTCTGTATAGTCTGGTGTGGGATTCCTACTCAGCAAAGAATCAAGATAATAGACAAAGCCATCTCGTACTGAGATACTGATCAGAATCCAGTGATCCCTGAAATTTAAACCAATTAGTGGTGTGCGCCTGATCACAACGTATAACAAGATGCGGTACAAGCTTACTTTTTATGATAAGGCCAAAGGATTAACTCCTTGTCTTTGCTCTTCTCCATCACATAGATGATGTAATCCTCGACTGGCCTTTCGCCGTCCTGATCAATACATCCCTGCGAAGCAATGGAGGGGTCGATGAAGCTTATTTTAGAGCCACCGGCCCGGTCGTCAAGCATTTTTGCCCTACATACATATATAATTGTATTAGAGTACAACACATACAATTATACATACATAGATGTTGACAAAAAATTGATGGTATAAATACTCACAAGGAATAACATCTTAGTATGCTGGAGTCCAATGCTCGCATGTTAAGCAGGAGAAACAAGTCTTCCCAAGTGACACAGAAATCAAGAGACCTGTCATGCATGAAGTGTTCCTGTTTGAAGAGAAACATGATTTCCGAAACACGGTTTTTGATCGCCTTCCTAAAATTATTCGTGTGGAGCTTCTACAACGCTGAACAGGCCCAGCCAAGCTGCGAGACAATACTGCCACGCGTAACATGTATAAGCTTTGCCCCGGGCTTGTACTGCGGTACTTCTGGTGTTGTTTCAAAGACACCACCCGCCTCCTCGAATGCTTGGAGCTTTTCCCCAAACAACGTAGCTGGATCAAGTTTCAACAAATCTATTGTGGATGTAGGAGTACTGTCTGATTGGGGTACTTCCACAGGTGAAGTGTCTGCTAGCTGGGAGGTGAGTGGTTAGCTGCAGTGTCTCATTACGTGGCTTAGTTGGCGCGTCAGCAAGGTTGGGACTTGTGGTCTTGGCTGGCATAGTAGCAGAACTGCTAGGAGAGCATGGTTTGGGTACATGAGCTTTTGTGGTGACTGCTTTCTTGGAGGGAACAGGTGTTTGTTTCGTGTCAGTACTTGGCTGGATTGGATTTTGAACGATGGTAACATGGTTGGCGACCAGACTTTTGGCCGGTTCGGTTGCGATATCTCGGGGGTGAGTGTTGGTGAGGGTGGCGTGTTGGTTGGCATATCGTCCTTGGGCCACTGGATGTAGGTGCCCTTCGCATCGTACAACTTGGTAATATCTTCATCGGGGGGACCGGAAGAGCGAACCCATGGAACTCATCGACGACATCATCAACACTCACCTCAACATGACCGATGATAAGAGGACAGTTGTGTACCAATAGCCCTGGCCTTGGAGGATACACCATGCCCCACGCAGCCAGCTCCTTATATGCTGATCCATCTGAGTCGCCAAGCCTCACAAAAATCTGGCAGCTGGTGGGCACCTGCAAGGATAGTTTAATTAGTTCAGCTATATATACATAGGTTGCATGCCATGAAAATGCATTATATATTTATGTACTTAATTTATTTCTATGATATGTATGCATGGGTACAATTTACCTCTATGGTATCACAAGGATTGATTGTGTCTGTGTCAGTAGTAGGGGTGACTTCTCGGGAAGCAGTACAGCTACTAGGACGTGGACCAGGGCTGGGCATTGTCAGCTGTAGGCTGGGGTACATAGCTGATATCTCGGCTACGATTTCAGCTTTGATACTGTCTCGCAAGTTCTTCTCGTATAGCTCTTTCCTAACTTTTTTGCATTGACGCTTGTCATCCTTAGTCCAGTTGCAGCCTATTTTCCACGGGGCGAAGACACCTACTCCCTGGTGCGACCAGAGTGCTCGGGGTTTCCCAACCCTACTTCAAGCACATCTTCGTCGAATGTACCAACTTGCCTCTTTGCATCGAAATCCACCTACAACAAATTATTGAAGGAATGAGAGAAGAACGAAGGATATTGAGATGACATGCATGCATATATAGTACTCATCTATTTTAACAAGTGAGTCCTCACCAATTTTATGTAGGCCTTCAGGGTTTCACCGTTACGTATAGTTGGCTCACCCGTATCTTCGTCACATTTAATTCTAGCTCTGGTCCAAGCTCTTGTCCTAGGGAACTTGATATGTCCATATGATATAGGCTTTCCCTTCGACAAAGCTTTCTCATCCTCCTTTTGCCATACCGTGTGCATGCCCGCATACCCAGCAGTCCCCATTATGTGAGGGTGCTTGTGTTTCAAGGTGAGCTCCCTCGCTAGCCTACTCTTTTCCACAAACTCGGGTAATTTTTTCGCCCGAACAAACTCAATCCAGTCATCGTGTCCGATCTGTGGGAACAGTTTACGTGGGTCATTATCTCTAAGTGCAAACTCAGTCACTAGCCTGGACTTCCATTGCTTCCAGGTCTTGCCAGCTATCAATACAGCTGCGCGCTCAACTCTCTTCATGGCCTTTGGGCTCGAATCTGCGACGAAGTCGAAGTAACCCATGATCTCCTTTGCGATAGCAGCACGGGCGGTCTTGCCAACTTTTTCCAACTAGCAAGGTTGATGGAAACTCGGTCTCGTGCTACGATCCCACAAACTGTCGAGAACTTTCTTCTACTGGAATCCGGCTTCAAAACAGCTCCGGTGTACGGATTGAGGGCGGTCACTAAGCACTTAAAATCTGGCCTTTTAGATTTCGTCCTTCCGAGCCTTTGCGGATTTTCTTCTTTTTTGACGTAGAGGCACTGTATATAGCAAAGACAGATATATGAGTAACTAGCACAATTAACGAAACCCTCACGGTTTTCTTACTTTTCGGAGTTTCTTACTATATGAATTTTAGAAGCAAAAAACTACCGAAAAATGATCCTCACTTTATGAATTTTGAGATTGCACTAGCAAAGACAGATACTCCCTCCGTTTTTAATTATAAGATGTTTTTGCCCTTTTCTAGATCTACATGTATCTAGACATTTTAGTATATATATCCACTCATTTTAGTATGTATCTAGTCAGTATGCACGATACCCAAAACGCCTTATAGAAAAAGATCCTTACTTTATGCAGTTTGACGAAACCTAAATAACTAGCAAATCAAGAACTAATAAAATCTGTAAATATCAGTAACTAAAATCACCGTAAATAGCAATAACACATTACCTAGGGTCCAAGTTGCTCGAAGGCGTCTCCTCAAGATCATCGGAGTCCTGATCTGTGTCGCTAGAATCCTCTTCTACTGAAGCGCTGGGGGGTAATGACTTGCCTCGCTCACTACGCCGCGGCACTCTTGGAGCCGCCGTCGACATCACGGTGGTATTGGCGCCGGCGTTGGCCGATGGGGAGCCGGTCATTCTCTTGCAACCACGGTGGCGGGGGGTGGGGTGCAGCGACTAGCGGCGGCGATGGGGAGGCAGCGACGGGCAGCGGGAAGGGGGCAACGACGACGGGCGGGGAAGTGCAGTGACGAATAGCGGCGGGGAGGGGCAGCGCCGGCGCCGGGAGGGGCAGCGACGAATAGTGGCGGGGAGGGACAGCGACGGGCGGCGGGGAGTGGCAGCGAAGGCGGAGGGAAGGGCAGCGGCGGAGGGTGTGGAAGAGTGGAGTGGAGCTAGGGTTTGTGGAAGAGGAGTGGGCGGCGAGATTTAGAACATATCCCCAAACTTTTGAGCCCAAATTTTCGACCCGCGAGGTTATCTGCCGCCAAAATTTCAATATACGGACCCTCTGTGTAATTCCGGAATGTCCGGTGATTGCGTTACACAAAAACTACAAATGATGCATATGTCGTAGTAGAAATGCTAGTGCACATATTCTACAGTTTATATTATTTAAAGAATGTTTGAAGGACATATCTAACTAATATATACTCTGCAGCTATTGAATCTAAGCCAAGTTGGATAGCTTTTTCATATCTAGGGCAGGCTTTAGGTATCTTTAGTTAGTTCAAATATAAGGTTGTAAAGATAACTTTGCGGTTTGTACAGAAGATCCATCGAATCAGATTTGTAAAGTTTGTCAAAATCCGGACCCTCCGAACTGTCATTTGAACATTCTTTAATTTACGCAAATGTGTATACAATAACTTTGAAAACGTGCATATACAAAGGAGCATGAATGCTTACCACTGTTTACCGAAGTTATCTACGAAAAGTAAGGTGCGTATGAAGTTATATTATATCACGTAGTACAAGTTTTGGAGTTTAATGGGGAAGGGTATGCATATTGCCCGGGAGTGTGTGCTATATACTCATACAAAGCAACATCAATGCTAGAATCTCAATTAGTTCAAAAAAAATAGCAAAAACATTAAACAAAAATTTTGTAGTATAAGATTATCAATAAGGGTTGTCACGTTTCAAGATAAGATGCAAATATATGAGTTTCGATAGAGATTATCTAAAAATTAATGTGTTAACAAAACCCGGAGCTTGTCCAGAACCTCCGAACATTAGTTTACAGTTTATTTGCTGGATACCCTTGCCGTGCCCCTACCTGTCAGCCCCCATTCGCCCCCCGCCCCAGCCTTAACCCTAACCCGGTCTCCGTCGCCGTCGCGGCAGTGAGTCCTTGCCCACTCCCGGTGCCAGCCAACTACGCCGCTACTCGTGCTAACCGGGCCGTGGTGTCATCGTCTGAGACGCCTCACCGACGCCGGCGCCGTCACCACTTCGACGAACACAGAAATGTCGTCCGAATCGGGTAAGAACGACACCCATTTTTTGCAATTCATTGTTCAATCTGGGAGTTTTGGTTGATTCGTACCACGCTCCAGGAGTGCCCGAATTCCCTGTTCAACTAGGGGTTTATAGGGGACTAATTTCATTTTCATATGTGTCTATTGTATATAGGTTCAGAGTATGAAGCATCCTCGTCAAGTGAGCATGTTCGGCAAGAATTGTCAGAGAACAAAAGGAAAAGGCGCACGGACGCGGTGCCAGTAGACGAGGTACCTAAGAAGAGGGCCAAAGCAAAGAGAGCCGTGAAGAAAGATGCTGATCCAAAGGCAACCAAAAGGTCTTCAAACCATAATCCAAACCCTCCAGTGAGAAGGTCTACAAATCCCGTGGTCGTTGATCGTCGGAAAGTACCAATGAAAACTGTAAGCTTGATGGAAATGGAGAAGCCAGAGTACACAACTCTTCGTTGGGATACAAATCCTTATGATGGTCGGGCAAATGTTGACTGTGGTCTGATGTTCCGCACAAATATTCAGAAAAAGTTATTTGAAGAAGTTATTCTCGCACTTGATACAAAGATTGCTCCTCAAAAGGCAATCGACTTTGTGGACATTCAGAAGTTCGATAAAACTTTTGTCAACGTGTTTCAAACTTGTCAGCGCCTGGGCTTAGTGGACATCATGGAGTTCAAAAATGACTACAACGAAGAGGTGGTCTTGCAATTCTATGCCACCCTCTTTCTTGAGAAGGATGTAGATAAGCATTTTCGGTGGATGACTGAGGATAGAGAATATTGTGCCCCACTTCGTAAATTTGCTGAAGCTTTAGGAATCGATATGGTTGATCCAACCGATACCAATTTCTTTCGTCTCCATGATGATGACTTCACGAGGAAGCCTCATGAACTGGCTGAATGCTATGATCCTAGTGGCAGAGTAATGGGTGTTGTGCATGGGCACATTGGAGGCCTCTTGCCCTACTATGACACATTGCACAAGCTATTTCGGTGGACCTTGTTCCCAAAGGCAGGAGACTCATCTTACATACGAGGATATGCAAAAAACCTCCTTTGGTTCATTTCGAAGAGGAAGTCAGGAAAGGTTGATGTGATGGATCTTTTGTATCAAGAGATAAGGAAGAACATTGTTGATCGTCGAAGGTCACGCGTTTACGCTCCATACATTCAAGCCTTCATTCAGCACGTCACAAAAAACACCACACCGCCGGCCCTGGCGTCAAGAAGCATGGTTATCACAAACCTGCCGTTGAGAAGCCAATCAAAGGTGTGACCAAGAAAGACCTCCGCAACAAGTCCACTAGAGATTTCGACTATCACGATGTTCCGGGCTCCACTAGCTATGAGAGCAAGAAGAGGCAGACCCGGATCATTCGTGGTCTCAGGACGTGGTATTGCATTTACCTGGAAGATCGGGAAAAGCGTCACAGCGACCATGCTAGACTTAAGCAGAACAATAAAATGCTTAAAGATCAGGCACCACAAAATTGATATGCCTACTGACAAGGGGTCTGAGGATGAGTGGAGTGACCTAGAGGAGGAAAAGGATGTATTTGCAACTGATGCTGAGGATGATCATGAAGATTCAGAGCCGGCACCAGCATCCAGTACCGACAAAGAGTTCTAGAGAGGATCTCAGATCCTATATCAGCATCCAGTTTTAATTATTTATGTATCGAACTATGTCTCTGTTTGCTTTAATCCTCGAGTGAGACTATGTATATGGGCATGAGACCCGCCCTGTGACAGCCCATTGTGTGTCCGGCTTATTTGATTAGATTAATTATTTATGTATATGCTTGTACGTGTGCAAACATGTGTTTTAATTATTTCCTTATTACTCGCTTGTACGTAGTTTTATTTGCTTGTCCGTTCATTTCATTATCAGAGACGGCTCACTTTTCCAGCCGGCGCTAGAGTTTCATTTCCGGACTGTCCGGCAGAAAATCGTAGGACCCCGGATTACCTATCAGCTGGACTAAATATATATATGTGGTTCTTCCGCACCATATGGAAATCAATCCCACTAAAACAGATGACACTTGATGGTTGGCATATTACAGCATGATATATGAAGATATAAATGTACTTCATAATTAAAAGTACACAAGTACGTAGTTCATACGATTACTAAAATCCGTACAATACATAGAAATTATATGCTATCGCCTTCATCGGAACTGTCATCGCGGACGTGCGGCTGTTCCGGTATAACTTCATTGCCGTGTCTGTGCGTGATGGAGCAGGAAGGTCCATGAATCTCATCAACCTTTTTGTACTCTGCCTTGGAGATCACGCCTTCGACACCGAGGATACACCTTTTTTACAGCATAACTACGTGTCTCTTCTTATTCTTCGGGTCGACGATGTAGAAGACTTGGTGAACCCGGTTAGCTGCTACAAATGGCTCGTTTTTGTAAGCAACACGATCAAGGTTCACAGTTGTATGTCCACTGTCATTTGGATTCACCTGATTCTTGCTAACCCATTGACAACGGAACAATGAAAATTTGAAATCCACATAGTCTAACTCCCAAATATGTTCAATGTATCCGTCGTAGAGTTCTTTTATGTGATCTTCTAAGCAAACACCACTATTTTACGGTGTTGTATTGCTATCTCTTTTTTAGGTAGCAAATGTGTAACCGTTGATTATGTACCCTTCAATTTTCTGACCTCCCATGTTGGGCCTCTTGCAAGAGCAGCAAGCATGGGATCCGCATCTACCACACCAGAAAATTTATTCTTGAACCAGGTGTTGAACTCCTGGATGTGTACTTTGTCGAGGTTCCGTCGATTAGGATACTTTTATCGCAGAAAGTTCAAGTGTTGTGTCAAGTATGGACTGACTTCTTTCCTGTGTTGCAGCACTGTGAAATGTGCCTGAGAATATTCAAGCCCAGTTGGAGCAATCTTCGTCTTTCCATTCGTTCCATATCCTTGAAGCATCCCCTCATGTATAGACCTAGGAACACCAATCGGGTCAAGACAGGCCATGAAATCAAGACAGAACTCAACAACCTCTTTGGTCACATAACCCTCAACAATGCTTCCCTCTGGGTGTGCTTGATTCCTAACATAATGCTTAAGAATTCCCATGAAACGTTTAAACGGGTACATGCTTCGCATGAATGCACGTCTGCACATCTTTATCTCATACACAAGGTGAACAATGAGTTGTACCATGATATCGAAGAACGACAGAGGAAATATCATCTCCAATTTGCATAGAGTCACCACCACATCTTTTTGTATCTTATCCAATTTATTAGGATCAATCACCTTCCGAGATATTATGTTGAAAAAGTTGCATAACTCCGTTAGAGTATTTCGGACATGTGGTGTCAAGGAATTCCTGAGCGCGACAGGGAGTGTTTGTGTCATCATGACATGGCAATCGTGGGACTTCATGCCCATTACTTTTTTGTCCTTCAATGAAACAATCCGTTTATAGTTGGCGACGTAGCCATATGGAAATGACAAGCCATGTAGAGATTCACAAACATTTGTTCCCTCTTTTGTGCTGAAGACATAACTCACGGGGTTCGCTTCACCTCAGCCTCGTCATCCGTCACAGTTTCTACCCCTGTTCTGAGTTGCTTAGCCTCCAGTCATGCGTTAACGCTATCTTTTGTTTTGTCCTTAATTTTCATCAATGTCCCTAGTATGGTATCGGCCACATTCTTCTCCACGTGCATGGCATCGATGCAATGCCGAACATCGAGTTCCTGCCAGTATTTTAGTCTCCAAATATCGATTTCCTCTTCCAGACGGACTTTGTGTTTGGAGGCTCTTCCTTGGGGGGCTCTTCTTCTGTTGCTATTTCTTTGTCTTTGCCTTTGCCTTTGCCTTTGGCTTTCCCTTTGCCTTTTCCGTTGCCTTTGTCTTTAAACTTTTTTCCCATGGACAACTTTCAAGTGTTGAACTTGAGCATAGATCTGGCTGCCCTTCAAAATTGCAGGAGCCAAATCTTTCTCAACGGTATTATCAAACTTCCCCTTCATCCTGCGATATGGATGTTTCTGTGGCAAAAACCTCCGATGTCGCATGTACACAATTTTCTTACACTTATACAGATACTGACTTGCAGTGTTTTCTAGGCACTACACACATGCTTTGAACCCTTTAATTGCCTGGCCGGAGGTTTTTCCATAAGCCGGATAATCATTGATGGTTAGGAACAACATGCATCTCAGGGTAAAGCTTTGCTGCTTAAACGCATCATATATTACTACTCCCTCATCCCAAAGAAGTTCCAAATCCTCCACCAAAGGTTCAAAGTACACATCAATGTCGTCTCCTGGTTGTCTCGATCCCTGGATTAGTATTGCAAGCATGATGTACTTGCGCTTCATGCACAACCATGGAGGGAGGTTGTAAATGCATAAATTCATGGGCCAGGTGTTGTGCGTGGTACTCATGTTACCGAACGGGTTCATTCCATCAGTGCTTAGTGCAAACCTGACATTCCTAGTTTTATCAGCTCCGATTTTTTCAGGAAACTTCCTATCCATATTCCTCCATTGCGGAGAGTCAGCAGGGTGTCTTAGCATCCCGTCGTCAGTGCGTTTCTCTGCGTGCCAACACATCAGTTATGTGGTTTCCGGGTTAAAATATAACCGTTTCAAACGAGGAATAATAGGCAAGTACCAACAAACTTTTACCGGGATGTCCCTCCTATTCGGCTTTTTATTCTTCTTGCTTGCTTGTGCAGTATTCATGTCATCGTCACTGTCATCGTCGCTGATATGATCCTCATCCTTTGGAACCTTGAACCTAGAAGCTTTGCACTCTGGGCATTGCCGCAAATTGATATTGTCACCACGGTACAATATGCAATCATTTTGATGAACTTCCATTCCCAGCGGACACACAATCTTCTTAGCTTTGTACATACTCTTCGGCATGTGGTTTCCTTCCGGAAGAAAGTCTTCTAGGAATGTAAACAACATAGTGACGCTCTTATCTGACCATCCGCCCTTTTCCTTCATCTGCAATATTTCAAGCATGGTACCCAACTTTGAGTACTGCGGCTTGCACCCAGGGTACATATCTTTCTCCGAGTCTTCTATCATACCGAGATATTTCTTGTAAAGTTTCTCATCCTTACCGTCTGCTATATTGCCCTGCAACATCTGACTGAGAGCGTCCCTCTCTCCATCTGGCTTGTCTGCTATACCGAGATGTTTGCTCTGTTTCATGATCACCAGTTGATGTATATATGGTGGTAGCCTCAACATCATGCATCACGGCAACATCATCCGTGTCTGCATGGCATTGCCCTGCACTCTGCTCTTCATAATCATCATCCTCTGTAATTGGGTCTTCGCCGTGGTTGCTCCAACATGTGTAACCCTCCATGAATCCTCTTTTGATCAAGTGTCCCTGGATTTGGTGAATGTCTTTAGTACTCATCATGTTTTTGCAGTCATTACACGGGCAAGTTACCCATTGCTTTTTTGTACGAACCATATGCTCATTAGCCGCTTCCAAAAACTCTGTCACACCAGCCATGAACGTATCGCTCACACGCTTCTAGAGATACATCCATCCTCGGTCCATCTGCAAAAGAACACACATTCTTATTTAGAACTACAAGAAGATTAATCAGAAAAATGCCTTTATTCTTTGTGAATAGCAATTGTTAATTCACAAAATTCGTTTTTTTACGGAATGCCCGGAAATATCCGAAAGGTCCGAATAAGGTTCTGTTTATCAGTACCAGAACATGCCCGAGCGGTATGCCCCGCCCCACTTCCTTTTCAAGGTCCGCCCGCGCCTCTCATCTCATCTACCTCAAGATCCACCGCCGGGTTGTCCCAGCGCGTCGCCTTGCGCCACCCATCCGTCCGCCCCCAGCCATCGATTTGACCCTACGCTTGAGATCCAGGCGATATACGGACCTCTCGTTCCCGGTCCACAGATCGTCAAATTGCCGCCGCGGTCAGACACACCATGGTTGCCAATCACGATGGCGAGGCGGTCAGCACCGTCGGGACCTACAGCTCCAGCTCCGATGAGGTATAAATTTTCTACAGGTTATTTTGAGTGTGGATTTGTACGAGTTTTCCAGATCCAATTAGGTTTCAAATTCTCTTAGGAGTCAACGTGTGGATGAGGTATTAAAGATGGATGTTCCTAGTTTCAACATTGTCTACAAAGCAAAATACTTGTTTTAGAACAATTAAACCTTACAAGGGAGAGAAGAGGAAATATGATGAAGAAAGGAAGAAGGCCGAAGAGAAGTTAGGTCAAGCTCAAGACACAATCCGGAAGATGGAAATGGCAATTGAAAAGATGGAAGAAAACATGAAGAGAGTTGTGGACCAGAAGATGGAATTAGAGTTGCAATTGGCCGATATCATAGATGGACACAACATCAGTGAGCAAGCTACTAGGTTGAAGATGAACATGATAAAAAATATGCTCTCCACAAAGAAATAAGTTTACGATATGCCTTCGGTGCTATTGTTATCCTAGTCGCTGTTATAATCTCTATGTTAGGATTTTTTTTAGATGCGTGAAGTGTCATGGCAATTGTTTGTGTGTGTGAGAGTCAAAATGGGTTCATACGCTATTGTTATCCTATTCACAGTCTATAAATGTTATATGCACCATAAGCTGCTCTTGTACAAATAAAATGGGTGAAGATATGGAGAATTATAGAACACACCTTCAAACTGCCCCGGAGTGTTTTCTCGGACCACCGATTTTCTGGAAAGCGTCAGCACAACCGCACAGGAGAGATACCCCGGAATCGATCCCAAGTTCCCAACGGCCTGAGACGAACATATAAGTAACTGCAGAGGAGACCTCAGTCGGTTTTTAATAAAAAGCGTCTCCGATGGTATATACATTGAGATGCCCAACCGTCCCCTGCGGTCTTCAAAATTCCCCGCACATGGCTGCCTCCGCGCCGCCCCCTCCACCGCCGATTTTTGCCGCCACGGCCGTCTCTGCGCCTCCCCACCGCCTACCCCCGCCGGTCCGTTCGATGCTGCACTTGAGTGACCCCAGTTCGACACCGATTCCTACCCCACGTCGCCGCATCCACCCCGACTCGCCGCCGTATGTCATGCCGCCGCGCCGCCGCGTCAAAAGCAGCTCGGGTTTCCGTGGCGTGCGGCTGCGGCCATCCGGGTGTTGGACCGCGGAGATAACAGAGGCCGGCCAACGGTGGTACATGGGTACCTTCGATACGGCCGACCTCGCCGACCACGCGTACGACGTGGCAGCGATGCGGTTGGGCCGCCCGCGCGTGATCTCAGCTTCCCAGAGGAGAGCAGGGAGAACGCCGAGTTCATTGTCGGCGCCCTTAGGATGCTGAAGCGCGAGGAGGTGATGCAGGACCGCCACGCCTACATGCAGCTGCGCATCCGCTGTGACGATGAGGCGGCGATGGCGCGGTTCCGTCGTGAGCATCCGGAGCTCGTGCGGGCGCAGATGGACTTGGACGCCGAGAGGGACGCGATCGAGAAAAAGCAAGCAGCTTCGTCATCCCGGGGAGAGGCTGGACCCTCTGGCACCATAAACGTGCCGTCGGACTCCGACGAGTCGTTCGAGACCTACTGGAAGAGTCTTGGCCTGTCCGATGATTCCGATGATGAGTAGTGTAGATCGATTGAGTGTTAATTTCAAGATTGTCTTACCTAGCCAACTTGTTGAGTCTGAGTATAGTTTTAGTGTCAACTTTTACCGCGCATAATTAGTGTCCTCTATTCAAAACTTCCAAGAACATGGATGAAACGGGTGTAAATCTGCGCCGTCTCCAAACAATACCATTAGAGACGGCGCAAAACACCGCCCGGCTAAGAAAGATGCGGCGCCGGCTAAATATATCACCCGTCCCCAATGGAAATATAGTTAGCGACGACCGTCGTTAATAACCAACGCAGTTGTTATCAGAGACGGACAGCAAATTCCAGCCGGTTGAGGTGTTTTATCCCAAATGGCCGTTATTCTTTTTGGTTTGACCGGCTCTAGGTCCCGTATCCCATTTGAGGTTTTGTACTAGTGCTATCACCAACTTTCTCTCTTGCCGACACGTAGGGATCCACCTTCATTCTCATCTCAATCCAATCTTTCTGACACATGGTGATGAAATCGTTACCCTTTGCCTTTCCTTTAAGAGGTTTTGCCTTTTTCGAAGGGATGTTTGACGGACTCGGAGAATTGGCCGCACGCTTGCCACTGGCATCACTAGAAACACGCATTCTTCTCCAATTTCAACCTTGTCCTACAAAAAATTTAGACATCAATTTCCCTAACACGCAAGAGAAAGCTAATTGACAAACCCTAAACCCTAAATCATAAAATATCCAATAGGTAGCATGGTTAAGACAAGAAGACATGATACAAACTGCATAAATCATGACACATCACCAAAAGCATAGGTTCGTCAAATTCACGAGGATACAAATTGAAGGATACAAGGTTCACGAGGATACAAGGTTCACGAGGATAATTTGGCTACATCTATTAAAGAGTATTTAAGTCCTTTAGGTACTTGGAAGGTTTGTTTCAAATTGCCAAGGAACATTTTTTTTTAACAGGATCTGATTATGCGTTAGTAAATAGCACAACATCTAAACTAAATCCAACAACTAGATAAAACTATAAGCAAATAAGATGTGGTAGAGAGCATGCCTTGAACCAGATGTTAAATTTGCAAAAAAGGGTCAAATTCGTTAAATTTCCCTGAAAGGGCATCTAGGTGGCACAATTCAACGTGATGGTGGTACGACATTGATCGGAACTGATGCGATTCATCCTCCCTTCCGTCATTTTCTCCTTTGACTAATCAGTTCTATGTGAACATGCTGGTAGAGTGGTGGACGACGATTATTGCAACCAGTATCGCAGTTGTTTCCTCCTGAGGTGAAAACCCATGATCTACCTTTCGGGCTTGGTCACGCAGCATTGACATCCCAACATCGTTACCTTGTTTAAAGTGTTGGCACGAATATCTGTATCCGGAGTGATAGCCCTAGCCCATGGTCCGACGTTGGTTGGACTAGTCAAAATTGGCATGCGATCAACTATTTCTTCTTGAAGACGTTGTCTTGAAGCGTTGCACACATTGTAACTCATAAGTCTCTCACCTAGTGTATTGATTCATGGTCATAGGATTTGTGATTGGTTTTTAAAGATTTTGTCGCGAGGCATGTCGTGGATGACCCAGGGTTTTTATTTTAGAAAATTTCTCTGCGAAGAGATGGCCAGCTATATCGGTTGATTCCAACCGTTTTCCGAAAGATAAATAACTTTTTTTGAACTACAAAGATAAATAACTTACTCGGAGGGAGTACTAGTTAAGGATAGTTACAGACTTGCAGGACTATAAAATATGAGTGGCCGTACTAGGAAGAAACCAGCAGCGTTTTTTTTTTATAGCAGTGATTGTGCGTACGCACCAAGTGCGAGCAGGGAAGCTCGAACTTGGGCGGGTGGGACGTAATAGCACGTTCCCTACCACCGGGCTATGCCTCGGTCCACGGACTTGCAGGACTATAGATCAGATAATTATGCAAAGAGGGGTTCGAATTGTTTTGCGATAATGTAAGTAATCCCTTGTCCCAACTAACAGTACGTTTGTTCATTCGAGTTATCTCTCACCAACATTATGGAAAAGCAATGCATCCTACCTAAAAGTGCAAACTACCCTTGCAACGGCGGTGGTATCATCGAGTCCAGGTTAGATAGAACAGTGTATCTGCCCACTGCTACAGAGCCACCTTTTATTTTTCGACGAACAACATGTTCAATGCACATATAAATGAATGAGCCCTGGTTCTCTGCACGTTCATCGACCGCAAGTACGCAACACGCAGCCCAAACCCCACAGTTCACTCTGATCGATCGATCGAGCACGACACAATGGCACAGCGCCGCAGCGGCCTCTCGTCCACGCTATGCCTGGCTCTCACCGTGATCGCCGCGATGTGCGCGGCGTCCACGGCGCAGCAGCAGCCTGCAGTGCCGCCGGCCATGCCGGTGCCGGTGCCAGTGCCGGTGCCGAGCGCGCCGAGCTGCCCGCCGGTGCAGGCCTCCCTGTCGCCGTGCGTCAGCTACTTCATCGGCAACTCTCGTCGCCGTCCGACGCGTGCTGCAGCCAGATGCAGGCCATGTTCCAGTCGCAGGCGCCCTGCCTCTGCGCCACCATGGCCGCGGTGCCCTCCCAGCTCGCCTCCGCGCTCGGCCAGGTGCTTCCCAACGCGTGCAACCTGCCTCCCAACGCATGCTCCGGTACGTGCTTTCAGTTTCAGTAACATATACGGAAAATGGGAACTCTGTAGTGGCTGCGTGCTGTCAGTGACACTTGGCGCTTCTGTCCAAGATTTAGACTGAAAATTGAAGAGACCATTGATCGGGTTTCTGTTGGTGTTTGCAGCCGTGACAGGGACAGCGAGCTCTGCTCCGGCTGGTGGCTCAACGGCGCCGTCCTCAGGGACACCTACTGACGCTGCTGCTGCGGCGCCGGTGGCCGATCCGGCTGGCGCGAAGCCTGCAACGCCTTCCGGTGGTGGTGGGGTGAAGTCGGATTCGGGGATGGTCTATTCGGCTGCCGTGGCAGCCGAGCGCATGGGGGTCTCTGCTACCGTTGTCTTGGCCATGGGTGCCTCGTTCGTAGCTGCTTATGCTTTCTGATCTCATTATGTTATGTAGTTCTGGGTCGGGACGTGTCGTGAGTTTGTGAGTCCACTGCATGGTTGTGCCGCTTGTTATCACTGAGTTTGCTGTTAAGATGATCCATGGCACATCAGAGTCGTTACTTTTTCATCGGATGTGTCTCGCAGAGTTGCCACATGGTTCAGGGGAATTCATCTCCTTCCGTTGCGGTTTAATTATGAAACAACCCTGTTAACTCATATTTGCAAGTATTGGTGCAAAAAAGACTTAACAAAGAATTCATTTCGTCGGGCAACGTGGTTTCCTCCAAGGTCTCATGATTTTTTTACAAATATGCCCCCCTGCCCAACGTATTTATCAAAACTAGCCCCCACCAATTTTTTTTTGCCAAATATGGCACTGGCGGGAAGCACAAAAGGCGACACGTGTCTTCCCGCCGGACCAGCTGGCAGAAAGCCACATGCTGCCAGCCCGGCTGGCGGAAGGTCCCTTTCCGCCAATTGAAAAGGCGGAAGTTGACTTTGTGCTATTTAAATGTGCACCACGGCCTCCACTTTCCGCCTACCCAGAAGGAGACACATGTCCTTCCGCCAGCTGGAACGGTGCGAAGTGGCTTTCCGCCAGCTGTTCTGGCGGGAAGACACGTGTCGCCTTTTGTGCTTCCCGCCAGGGCCATATTTGACATTTTTTCGGTGGGGGCTAGTTTTGACAAACACGTTGGGCAAGGGGACATATTTGTAAAAAAATCAGGTCTCACGGTGCTGGGAAGGTGAAGTGAATGAATTTTTATCGGACACTGAGCGAAGGACATTCCAAGGATGGACAGACACTCCTAAATCATAGTCCTGCGACTGCAGCCAAATGTATTGGAACTATTGTTCCCGAAAAGCATTTTGCCTCCCGAGTTCTAGTGATCTCATATTTTTAAAAATAAAAAAATATTTAAAAATCTGAAAAAAAAATCATGCAAGTTCTCAATGGTATCCTATAAGCGTGCAAAATCTCAATGCAAAACACTTTACGTTTCAAGCTACACAAATATGACAAAAGTTTGAAATTTGAAACTATGCATTGTTCACTGTACATTTGTCATTTTTAAATAGCTCAAAACGTAAAGTATTTTGTATCGAGATTTTGCATATTTTTAGGATATATCATTAAGAACCTGCAAGATTTGTTTCAGATTTTTTTGAAACTTTTAAATATATATTTTAATTTTTTATAAATAGTGAGATCACTGGAGATCGGAGAGCACCAAATCTCCACTCGTGTTAGTTCACGTTAATCATCAAATCAAGGGGGACAAGCGACAGAAAAGTTCGAGGAAGGGTTAAAATGAAAAATAACCTCTCAAGACTAGACCATCGACCCTAACGAGAATCAGATAGAAAGGCAGGTTTGTTGGTAAGGTGGGGTCAAGGGTTCTCCAAAATTTTGGTGGTTTAAGTGGGTTTTAGAGAAACACCGGCCACCTGAATCCGGGCTAGTTTTAAACCCACGTTTGGGACCACATTTCATCAAAATTAGAAGGGATTGGCGCACTTGCTGCGCTCGTTGAACTGTTATGATAATAAGTTGAAGATATGTATTGCATGTTACTGTGATCCATCATTCGAACTCTCTGTTTAAAATATAGACAATAGATGTGAACTAGGCGCTATCACATCACTTACTGATATGATAATTGCTCATATGATAGAACTACCAAATAGATACAAATATGACGATTTTGAATACAACTCAGCAAACTGGAAGCAATAACATATGTGAATATATTAGACATAAATATCTCAACCTCACTTCCCAAGCAACATCGAGATCATATTCAAGAAGACATAGCAATAACAACATTGGTTTATGTTCACATAAGAAATCATACGGTCATCAATAAGCAAATGCACTTGAGTTAGTAGTTCAAAAATCAACTGACAGTAGTGGATACCTGAACACTACGTCATTATGAGCATTAAGATTGGGAAGGAGGGCATTCTACGGCATGCCATTGCTGCACTGCCCATCTGAGTTGCAGGTCGCATCCATGCAGGTGATGCTAAGCATTGGCGGAGCTATACCCAAGTGAGGGGGGGCATCCCCCCCCCCCCCCCCCCCCCCCCCCCCCCTCTCCTCCCTAGCCCAATTTTGTTTAGCCTAACTATGCTACATAATTAGGTTTAGGTAGTTGTAAAATGGGTAATTGGCCACCACAGCCAACCATTTCTGTACACGTATAAGGAGCAACCACCCCAGGAATTTTCCGTAAGCTCCGCCACTGATGCTAAGGGTCTCTTATCTAAATACAAGTGTTGATAAGAAGGCTCAGTGGAGTTAAAACTTGCACAAATCCAAAATCATTCCAGGCGATAACTATACGTGGAAAGCGTACAAGAAAATAAAGCCAAGGAAGTAATTAAAGATATATTGTGCATGGAAAACCGTATTAATTAATGAGTTCACACGAAGCTGATTATAACTAACTTGCTCATATACACAAGAATCACATAATACCAGCATAAATAATCTATACCGTTGAGTATAGCTTTACATATCACAATTCGTGGATCATCTTGTTTCACAGTTGTAGGTTGATTTTCTTATAGCCGGACTGGAGAGTCTTCGTAAGATGCAGGATTTTCCTAAGGACTTACACAAAGATGCAAAAAAGTTTGACAATTTTCTCATATCCCTAGAACCATCAAGTAAGCAAATCTAGCTCAGAAAAGAAAAGAAGGTACCATACTTGTAACATAGAGCTAGTCAATAGTTATGCAAGATTCCTTGGCACTATTCATGTATTCACCTTAACAATTTCGTAATTTTGCCAAAAAAATGTATGCTAATAATTTTTTTGGAACTGCAAGCCCGAAACAAGTTGTTAGTAACTTATCCTATGACAAGAGCACTTACAAGTCAGAACGCGGATCAGAACCTACCGAACTATATGTCAATATTACTTTCAGATAATAATAAAAGACGCACATGAACCATATAGGAAATCATCAAAAGCCTCGGTACATACATGTATATTTTTTCAACGTCAGGCGCCTCTTAAGACATTTAGTTTCAGCCTCGTGGATCTCATGAGTAGTGAGTTTAATTCTTGTAATCGAATATACAATCTAAATATTTTACATATATTATGAAAGCAGTTGTCGCCTTAGGGGTTTCCTGCAAATTCGTTTACTCAAGACCCATGGCCTGAATTTTCTCTTCGGAACTAAAATAAGGTCGATATGCATGATTTGTTGAAGAGAAAAATATACATGCGAATATTAATTTACACATATCTATGTGCAAATTTATATCTCTCTACGTTTCTCAACATGCTCCTCGAACCATATACTAAAACCTGATACAGTGGCATTCTTGCACTGAATATTGGTGTGCCTGCAACACAACACCATGAAACACAACACCAAGCGATAGAATTTGTGTTATATTTGCACCATAGGACAACATCCAAAAAGGAAAATATATATATGTGCAAGTGCAACAGTTGGGAAAGGAAAACACATCATCCGTCATTTTTATTGGAAGTGGTCACCTCAAAGGTTTAGTAGTATTGTTCTCATTTGGACTGTTCAGGATAAATCCCAAAAATTTCAGCATAACCAAACAAAATCTTTGGTAAAATTAATATTTTCTTTGTTTAACAATTAATAAATCACCAAACCGACTGAACTAAACAGTCCACTTTATGGTATAGATTACAGAATAACCCAAATTGCCAGTAACATAGTTACTCCTAAACTTCAGAAGAAGTATCATATGGAGTTGAGGTCACTGGTTCGATCGTAACAGGCTATATCAAAGAAAATACTTGATATGGAGTCAAGTGAGAACCAAGTTAATTTGAATACAAAAATAACCTAGAGACTTTGCATCAAGTAACTGACTACTCATACTCTTACCCTGGATCGGGTACAACAGACATCTGGAACGAAATCGGCCTCGTAATGCCCAATCTTCAACTCCATCACAATTCTATAAGTAAGCCCAACAGGAACCACTTCAAGCCAGCTCAAGTACAAACCCAAACCCAGCAGCGACAGCAAAATGCCACCGCAACTATTATGCAATTCAATGAGAGCAAATATCACTGTAGCCACAAATCCAAGATAAAGGTGCTGAAATTGGGGGCGGGGTTTAGCAGAGAAGAAGATGGTGATACGTCTCAAACGTATCTATAATTTTTGATGTTCCATGCTTGTTTTATACCAATTGCTACATGTTTTGCATCTACTTTATATCACTTTTATACATTTTTTGGGGACTAACCTATTAACAAGATGCCGAAGTGCCAGTTCCTGTTTTCTGCTGTTTTTGTATTCCAGAAAAGCTAGTCTGGAAATATTCTCGGAATTGGACGAAACTACACGGGGTGCCTATTTTTCCAGAACACGTCTGACGGAGCGAAGGAGCAGCAGAGGAGGGCCACCAGGGCCCCACACGCCACGAGGGCGCGGGCCCCCCTCCTGCCGCGCCCTGGGGTGGTGTGGGCCCCTCGGGGGTCCGCAGCCGCCGCCCTTTCGCCTACTTATTCCCCCGACGCGAAAACCCTAAGTACCTGAGCAAATATCCATGAAAAGATCCAGAGACGCCGCCGTCGTCAACCCTAGCTCGGGAGGGTTCAGAACCTCTTCCCGGCACCCTGCCGGAGAGGGGAATCGTCACCGGAGGCTTCTACATCGCCATGCCTGCCTACGGAGTGATGCGTGAGTAGTTCATCCTTGGACTATGGGTCCATAGCAGTAGCTAGATGGTTGTCTCTCCACTTTGTGCCATCATGTTTAGATCTTGTGAGCTGCCCTACATGATCAAGATCATATTATTGTAATGCTACATGTTGTGTTTGCTGGGATCCGATGAATATTGAATATTATGTCAAGTTGATTATCAATCTATTTTATATGTTATTTAAGATCTTGCATGCTTTCCGTTACTCGTAGATGCTTTGGCCAAGTAGATGCTTGTAACTCCAAGAGAGAGTATTTATGCTAGATAGTGGGTTCATGTCTCCGTTTAACCTGGGACAGTGACAGAAAGTTCTAAGGTTGTGGATGTGCTGTTGCCACTAGGGATAACCTAACGATGCTATGTCCATGGACATATGTGTTTGTTTACATTACGCACTTTACTTAATGCAATTATCCGTTGCTTGCAAATTAATACCAACGGGGGACTCGGATGACAACCCGGCGGTGGATTATTAGTCATAGATGCTGTTGGATAACGATCTATGTATTATGTCGTAATGCCCAATTAAATATCATAGTAGTCAACATGTCATGTATATGCATTGTCATGCGCTCACTATTCGTCAATTGCCCAGCTGTAATTTGTTCACCCAACATGTTAGTTATCTTTTATGGAGAGACACCACTAGTGAACTGTGGACCCCGGTCCATTCTTTTACACTGATTAATGTGGAGGTTATGCCGAACGGGTATACCTGCCACGATGGATAAAACCTGGCCCACCAAGGAGGCCCATCAGATAAAGCCGGAGGGCTTAATGGAGAAGGCCTCATGGGCTTAGGCGCAAGGATAAGCTCTGGGCTGGCTTAGTGAAGTCCAAGACGAAGGCCTGGCTGCGTTCGCCTTAGGGAGCAAGTTAGGGTTTGTTACCGTGTTAGTCTAGGACTCGTGATCTAGGTCGGTTAAGGCTTTCCTTGTAGGGGAAGGCTTGGCGCCTTTATAAGCCAGCCTTCCAGCAGCCTTAGGGCACGCATACAATCTCATTGTAACCTGTACACATATTCTCCTTGAGTGAATTATAGCAGCACGTAGGATCTCGCCACCGTCGTGAGATCCGAAGCTGGGTAAGATCGTGTGTGCAATCCCGTCACTGGAACCCTCTACGTTCTTCCCCACCTCCTCTACGGTACGTATGAATCCATATAGTAGTTCCGCGTTACCAATACCTCGACAGTTGGCGCCCACCGTGGGGCCCAAGGCGTCGGGAGTTTTGTTTCAGGCGGGAGCATTGGGCGAGATCGGCAAGACTATGGCGGTTGGTCGCGCCCGCATCATCAACAACTTTGGGTGCATCGAAGACGACGGTCCTACGTCCCAGCAAACGACGCACTGGTGTCAAGCTTCGTCGTCCCCTTCGGCACCATCAACATCTTCATGGGTTTTACGGCTGAGGCGTATGGATTCCCCAGGGGATCCGCCGCCTTTTGGCCCACCCACCACCCCATCGATTATGCAATCGAGCAACAACACAGATCGGATCAGGCCTTTGTCTATCGCGATCTGAGTGACTCTGATACCCAAAGCGATTCTGACTCCAGCTCTTATGAGCTTATGGAGCCCGCCTCTCGCTTTGTCGGTGTCATTGACGCATCTGGCCCTAAGCCGGCCGAATCTGACCCTGAGTCAATATTACCTGCCTTACAGACAGGAGCAGACTCAGAAGCCGGATCTGATGGCACCGCTCCAATGGCGGAAGATTCAGATCTCGATGAGCATAAGGAGGAAGACTTTGCAGCACAGGTTGCCGCGCGAGGCTATGGCTCATCCGATCCAAACGAAGTCTTAATGACTTTCCCGGCACAGATAGCTATGGAGGATGGTGCGGCCGCGGCTAAGCCAGACGAGGCTGAAGTTTCCTCTAGCATCAAACACATTGGTGACAAGGCGGAAAAGCCAGAGGATGTGCTGGACCCTAAAAGGCCTCCCCCGGCTACGCCTATTGAAGAAGACCTGGAGCGGTCAAAGGAGGAACACATGCGCGCATTGGAGCTTCTCAAAACACCTTTGGGACCAAATCCAACCGCGGTTGAACTTGAGGAAAGACGGAAAGCGCTCCTGGCTGAGACTGAAGTCAACATCAAGTATAAGTTGTCCCTCCTGAACAAGGAAAAAGAGTTAATCCTAGTTGGAAAGGCTCTAGAAGAGGAAGAGTACCAGCGTGAGCGCGATGTTGAGAAATTCCGCAAAATACGAAGTATACGTGACCCTCTTCTGCATCGGGATCTGCAGGGAAACTTCGAGAAGACTTCTGCCCAAAAGCCTTTAAAGCCTTGGCAGAAATACTCTTTCAGAGTTAACCCTGATGGAGTCATATTCTTCTCCACCCCGGCCAAAAACCTAGAGGCGGCCAGGGAAATCATGGGAGACGAAGCAGTCCAATTGAAGAGCGCCACCATTATTCTAAAATGCTCATCGAAAAGGCGGTAGAGCAGCAGGCTAAGGCGGACTCAAACTCAAAACTGGCGGACGATACGCGTCTTTGCAAGACAGCCGTTGCCGGCGGTGGGATCCAGAGGAACCAGCTGGTTCCAGTAGCCATGGCAATAAGGGTAAGGAACCTAGGAAGGACAAAGTTCCTGACAAGCACAGGGATGAGTCAAAGACTGGGTCCAATCGCCATAGTGACAAAGGCAAGGACGACCACCGGCAAAAGGATAACACACGCCATAAGAAGAATGATCCGCCTCGCCGTGAAAGAGATCAAGACAAGGACGCACGGCGTGGGAGTGACCGGCTTAACATGCCACCTCCGCCCGCAGCACGGGCAAGAGACGAAGGAAATAGGGGCAACAGAGATCCGCCTCAAAGGCGATCTCGCTCCCGCTCCCCTCATCGCCAAAGCCGTCAGGAGGAGCCAAGGCGTAGCCAATCCAACAAAGGGCCAGCCAGGGAAAACACTCATATCTCAGACGCCCGCATCCGTCTCGATGAGATTAAAGCGGCCAAAGAGGAGTCTTACCTGGGCCCTGTGTGCTTTGGACCGGCGATTCGCAAGGTGCAACTCCCATCCTCGCTAGGCAATGTCAAGAAAATTGTGGACAAGTACAATGGCATTGACAAACCGGACATATGGCTGCCTGATTACATCCACGCCGTTGGTATTAATGACGGTGATTACAATGCAGCTGTACGTTTTCTTCCACTCATGTTGGAGGGAACGGCCCGGTTGTGGATCGACACTTTGCCAGAAAAGAGTATCCACAATTGGCAAGACATGCAGAAAACATTCATGCAACACTTCTCATGCACATACAAACGTCCAAAGGCTTACTCAGATCTACTAAAGTGCGCTCAAGTGGAGGGGGAGTCAAGCAGAGCTTTCATAGCTCGATGGACAGAGACAAAGAATGCATGCGAAGACGTTTCTGAGATCCAGGCCATACATGCTTTTATGAACAGCCTGAAGAAAGGCAACATGATGAGATATATGTTGGCCAGCCAAAACATCAAACACCTCGGCGAGCTCTTAGACAGCGCGAACAATTACGCTGCAGCAGAAGACGACGCTCGAGCTGACGACGGCGATCTGCGCATGGACATAGCTGTTAACCCGGAAAAGCGAAACAACAATCAAAGCCGGAAAAAGAAGGAAGCCAACGATGCGCCAGGACCATCAAAGGAGGTAGCCTTTGCCAATAAGAAGGGTGGCCAGAGCGGGGCTAGCAGATGGCAGAAGAAGAGCGATGACAGTCAAGGGTCAAGACCCATTAAAATCACCTATGACGACATCAAAGATGAACCTTGTGCCCATCATAGCAAGCTTGGCAAATGCACCCATACCAACAGGCAGTGCCGCCTTAACGATGATATCAAGAAGGATCCGGACGCTGGCTTCAAGGCAAAACAGTTCAAGCGCAAGAACCGTAAAGACAAGAAAGAGCAGAAGGACAACGAGGAAAGTGCTTCGGAGCCGGAAGATCAGGAGCCAAAGCACAAGAGGAGCAACAAGTTTCCAAGGGTCGAAACAAGCCTTGTCACTTCCTTGCCACTCCTTCGGCCAAAAAGGAAAAGGCAGCCTGGAGGGAACTCAATGCCACTATGCCAGCGGTTCCCCAGTATCTCAACTGGTCCGAGCACCCCATTACATGGGACCGCAACGATCATCCTGATCATATTCCACAGAACCCAGGGAATTACGCGCTCGTTGTAAACCCAATTGTGCAGCAATGCAGGCTTTCTAAGGTGCTTATGGATGGAGGGAGTAGCATCAACATCCTCTATCTTGAAACCTTAAAGCGCATGCGCCTTTCTGAGACACAGCTAAAACATAGCACAGTCAAGTTTCACGGCATAGTGCCAGGCAGGCAGGCCAGTTCTATGGGAACAATTGTCTTAGACGTCACCTTCGGTGACGAAACAAACTATAGGACTGAGGAAGTTGCCTTTGAGGTGGTGGAATTCAAAAGTGCGTATCACGCAATCTTTGGCCGCCCAGCCTTTGCCAAATTCATGGCACGCCCGTGTTACATCTACAGCAAGCTCAAAATACCTGGACCAAACGGCGTCATCACGGTCAATGGCGACTTCAAGAAGGCGAAGGAATGCGAAGCAGGAAACGCCGTCTTAGCAGAAGCAGTCATCAGCAAGGAAGAGCTGGAGCAGTACAAGAAAGAAGTTAACACCAATGAAATGCCGGATGGTAAAAGCCTCCTTGCGCCTCGGATGTCACTTTCAAGGCCAGCTCAAACTCGAAGAAGATCGTGCTGGACAACGCTGATGCAAGCAAGACGACGAACATAGGCGCGGACCTCAGTGACGCATAGGAAGGCGCGCTCGTCAAGTTCCTCCGTGAGCAACGGGATATTTTTGCATGGTCACCATCAGACATGCCAGGAGTACCCCGGGAACTTGCCGAGCACAGCCTTAATGTCGCCAAAGGTGCCAAGCCAGTAAAACAAGGTCTTCGTCGCTTCGGTCCAGAGAAGAAGAAAGCAATAGGAAAAGAGGTAGCTCGGCTTAGTGCCGCTAATTTCATTAGAGAGGTTATCCACACAGATTGGCTAGCAAATCCTGTATTAGTACCTAAGAAGGACGTGAAAGACTTGCGCATGTGCATAGATTTCACCGGCTTAAACAAAGCCTGTCCTAAAGACCCCTTCGCATTGCCGCGAATTGATCAGGTCGTAGATGCTGTATCAGGTTCTGAATTACTATGCTTTTTGGACGCTTACTCTGGCTACCACCAAATTAAGATGAAGGAGTCTGACCAAATTAAGACTTCCTTCATCACACCTTTCGGAACGTTTTGCTACATAACTATGCCTTTCGGGCTTAAAAACGCTGGCTCAACGTACCAACGGTGCATACAACGTTGCCTACACGATCAAATAGGCCGCAATGTTCACGCTTATGTCGATGACATTGCCGTTATGTCGCGAAAACGCGGCGATCTCATCGTTGACCTTCAAGAAACCTTTGATAACTTAAGAAAATATAACATGAAGCTAAATCCGGGAAAATGCTTTTTTGGCGTCCCAGCAGGAAAACTTTTAGGCTTCATTGTTTCAGAAAGAGGTCTTGAGGTTAACCCAGAAAAGATTCGAGCTATCATGGACATCAAAAAGCCTACTTGTCTTAAAGATGTCCAAAGGCTCACAGGATCTGCAGCAGCTGTAAGCCGATTTATTAGTAGGCTTGGGGATAAAGCTTTACCCCTATACAGGTTGTTGAAGAAAACTAAGACGTTCGTCTGGACTGAAGAGGCAGATGCAGCCTTAGCACAGTTAAAAGACGCCTTAGTTTCAGCACCAATATTAGCGTCTCCTCTACCACAAGAGCCGATGCTACTTTACATGGCGGCTACCAACCTAGTTATTAGTGCAGTGGTTGTTGTTGACGAAAGGAAGAGGGCAAGGAGCTACCGGAACAAAGGCCGGTATATTATATCAGCGAAGTCTTCTCCGAATCCAAACAACGATACCCTCACTATCAGAAGCTGGCTTATGGAGTTTTCTTCGCAGCCAGAAAATTACGCCATTATTTCCAAGAGCACCCAATCACGGTAGTCAGTAAGGCGCCATTGGGTGACATTATAAACAACACCGATGCCACTGGACGTGTGGCTAAGTGGGGAATTGAATTGGCAGCCTTCGACATCCAGTACAAGCCACGTACAGCCATCAAATCCCAGTCCTTAGCTGATTTCATCGCAGACTGGACAGAAGCAATGGATGAACTTCCCCTCCCTGACGAGAATATTGGGTTATGCACTTTGACGGCTCCAAAATGTTGCAGGGATCGGGAGCTGGCGTGGTACTGAAGAACCCTAAAGGAGACAAGATGTGCTATGTCTTGCAGATACACTTCAATGCCACTAATAATGTTGCAGAATACGAGGCTCTGTTGCATGGATTGCACGTCGCAAAGGATTTGGGCATTAGCCGTCTTTTGTGCTATGGCGATTCAGACCTCGTTGTTCAACAATTAGAAGGGGCATGGGACGCGAAGAGCCCTACAATGGCTGAATACCGACGCACGGTAGACGAGTTTGGTCGGTGTTTTATCGGCTTAGAAGTCAAGCATATCAAAAGGGAGGAAAATGAAGCAGCGGACGCCTTAGCCAGAATGGGCTCGAAAAGATCGAAGGTGCCCTCCGATATATTTTTGGAGCACCTGTACGTGCCGTCTATTAAAGGCGGAGATGAGGATGACCCCATGGCTTCGCAGTCTGTTTCCGTCATGCTGGTGAAGCCAGATTGGACACAGCCCTACATAAATTTCCTCCTTAACAAGGAAGAGCCAGAGGATGAAGTATTAAGGCGGCAAGTTGTGCGCAGAGCTAAGGCATACACAATAATAAATGGAGAGCTATACAAGCGGAGTACCACAGGTGTATATCAACGATGCGTTTCGCCGGAAGAAGGACAGGAGATACTAGAAGAGATCCATGGTGGATGTTGCGGTCATCATGCCTCTGCCCGAGCAATTGTCGCCAAAGCTTTTAGACATGGATTCTACTGGCTCACAGCAAAGCAAGACGCAGAAGAACTCGTCAAGAAATGCGTTGGATGCCAAAAGTATGCAAGACAGCCAAAGATGCCAGCCCAGGAATTGCGCACCATTCCAATCACGTGGCCATTTGCGGTCTGGGGACTGGACATGGTAGGTCCATTCAGGACTGCGCGAGGCGGCGTCAAACATCTCTTAGTTGCGGTGGATAAATACACCAAGTGGGTTGAAGCTAAGCCCATAAAAAAGCTTGATGGGGCAACAGCCAAGAAGTTCGTCATTGAGGTTATAACGAGATTTGGCGTCCCCCACAGTATCATTACGGACAATGGGACAAACTTCGCCGTAGGAGAACTGGCAAAGTACTGTGGTGAAGTTGGTATTCGTTTGGACTTAGCATCTGTGGCTCATCCACAATCGAATGGCCAAGTTGAGCGAACCAACAGTATAATTCTACAGGGAATAAAGCCAAGATTAGAGGTGCCTTTGCATAGAGCAGCTGGAGCATGGGTAGAAGAATTACCTGCTGTCTTATGGAGCATACGCACAACTCCAAGCAGTGCAACAGGCTACCCCTTTCTTTCTCATATATGGCGCTGAAGCGGTACTCCCAACGATGTCCTGCACGACACACCTCGTGTAACAGCCTACGTGAAGCAGACGCAGAAGAAGCCAGACAGGATGGCTTAGACCTTCTCGAAGAAGAGCGTGAGATAGCGCTTCAGCGCTCCGCCATTTATCAGCAGAACATGCGGCGTTACCACAGTCGCAAGGTAAGACGGAGATCGTTTCGAGAAGGCGATTTGGTGCTTCGCCTTGTTCAGCAAAAGGAGCACAAACTATCTCCCATATGGGAAGGACCCTTCGTTATCAGCAAAGCGCTTAAGAACGGGGCATATTATCTTGTGGACCTCCGTGATATCGAGAAGAAGAAGAAAAGAGGCCGCAAAAGGAAAAGGAACGAAGAAGCAGTGCTCAAGGAGACGAAACGTCCTTGGAACATTGAGCAGCTACGTCCTTTTTACACTTAGCAATTCTATTGTAATCACACCATATATGATTATGAAATAAAAGTCTTTGGTTCCCTCAATTATTTTTATGCATGAGTTCTCGCCGTCTTTTATTTCCATTTGATCATATATTTCGATAAAAATATCAATGTTAACCCGAATTGGCTCGTGCTTGTGGTTACTCACATGATGCTTTTGCCTTAAGGCCTTACAAAAATTAAAATTGCATCCGTCTAAGAGTATTTATCTGATCGCGTATATGCTGGCTTGTCTTAGTAGATGCTTTACGCACCAAAAGCCGGCGCCGTTTCTGTGTTTAAACAGTTTGGTTACTAACCCTGTTGCCAGCGAAGTGTTCCGTGCTTAGGTTCTGCCAGCATACGAAAAGGCTAAAGCATATAAGCCAGAAAACTTGAAGACGGATAAGGAGCATAGTTTGCAAGCCTTTTAAAAATAAGTGCATGCGTTGCAAAACAAACATGTTCAACAGATAAAAAGGCTCCTGCCATTACAAAACATAACTTAACAAGTCTTTTGTGCCATCTTTCATGACACGCTTAATGCAAAGTTTTTCCTGCATCTTATGCAGGGGACTGAGGAGGCGAAGACGCAGGGGACTTGGATGGATCCAGCGTAGCTTCAGACTCGCCTTCTTCTTCTTCATTTCCGTCTTCTGACTCATCGCCATTGCCAGTGGTGGGTGCTTCGGCTTCGTCATCAGACACGTCGTCAGGACGGGGAGGCACAGGCTTCTTGGAGAAGAAGATAGACAAGTCTACCATCTCGCAACGGCTGAGGCAAAGCCAGAGACAGAGGCATAGACCTTTTCTTTGATGAGCTCGTTGCCGTCTCTGTCCTTGGCTGGGAAACACTTGATAACGCGCCACATGTTGACTTCGGGGTAGTGGCCGCGAACAAGTCCTAGAGCAAGTTTTGCTCCGCCTCTAGCTGCTGAGCGAAGACGCTCCACCACCTCTGGGACGCAGTTCTGAAGAAGTGGCAGCAAGTTGCTGGTGTTTGTCACTTGGGGCAGCTGTTTTGGGAAGATGTTGGCGACAACGTCTCTTCCCGCAGTACAGCCCTGACACAATTTCGCCACACTCCAAGATAAGCTCCAGGCGCGTCTCAGAGGTAAGCCTTTCCCCAAACCCAGCTGGAACTGTGGAAAGGAGGAATGAAAAAAGTTAAGGCGTACTGAAGTGTTGGAATAAAGGCGAAAAGTGACAGAAAGTGCGAGAAGTAAAAGAAGAGAGCTTACTTAGCAGTTTCTCGTCAATGGCGGTGCTCTCATCAGCTTGGCGTTCAAGACGACCTTGTAAGCTCTGGATTAGGAGCCCATCCTTTTCAGCCTGTCGCTGCAGTTTCAGAAGTTCTGCCTTCAGTTTGTTCTGCCTTCAGCGGCGCTGTCTTGGACGGCTTTAAGATTGGCCTCGGCCGTCTTTCGGTTCTCCTCCAGTTGCTTAAACAAGGCGGCATTTTCCCGCCTCACAACTTCTATATCGCCAGTCTCGCTGACGATCTGTTTTGCCTTCGCCACAACAGCTGTGAAAGACACATTGCATGTGTTGAGCATCTTATGCCTTAAAATGAATTAAACACAATGCATGTGAAAGAACATTTACCTTCGTTCGCCTTATTTTTGGCGACGGCTTGCTTGAGCACTTGCCTTTGGTTACTCAGGAGTACCACAGATCGCATAAGCTGCTCTGCTCTGCTAAGGCAAGGGCAGTAGTAAGTAACAAAGGTAAAGACAATAAGTATAGCTACAAGGGCTTGGGGACTGAGTCTTTATCAACATTAAAGAAAGGCCATTACGTCGGCTTAGTCAAAGCACAACGTAATGCCCGGGGACTAGTATGTACATAAAGACGGAATATTTACCTGCATCATGGCCTTCAAGGCTTTGTAGCTCTCTTCATTGTGACGTACAGCTCGTCACAATTATCTTCCAGTTCAAGATGGTCAATGTTGACCAACTGGCCTTAGCTTCGGAGGCGGCTCGTTGCGCTCCTTCTCATCGGCAAGCATGGCGGCGATGTTGGGTAAGATGTACCCCTCGTCGTCAAAGAGCTCTTGCTTCACCATGTTGCGGATAGCTTCACGAGTAATGGGCTCGTTCGGCTCTCTGACTGAAGTACCGCCGCCTTCCCAGCAGCGGCAGCCCTGGCCAACTTTTCAGTTTCCGTCTTATCAGGAAAGACGGCTGAGTCCAATCTATATGATGATCTCAGATGGGCCTGGGGATGTCTCTTGTTGAACGGAGGGAGTGGGGGGAGCGATGGCGGAGAAGGCTCAGTCTTCTTTGCCTGGAAGAAATTACTTTCTTCCTCTTGAGAGGTGCAGTTGGTTTGATCCTGCAAATCACATACAAAATAAGATAACATTCATAGACATTGTTCGCCTTACTAAAGAAATTGAGGTTCGGCTTACTTCTGTACTGGAGCATTGAAGGCCGCATCTTCATCGTCCTCAATGTCGAGCACTTCGGCGTTAGCAGGGATGGCTTTCTCACGCTTCCGCCTTTCTGCTGCTGAAGTTGCTGCAGTAGCTCCTGAAGCCTTTCGTTTCCGAGTCTTTGGGGCTCGGGTGCCGCTTCAGGCACGTAAAACAAAGGAGCCAGCAGATTATCCGGCAAAAGGGCGAGCTGAAATCAAAAGTGGTGTTAGTAAGGCAAACATTGTGGAAGTATAAAAACAGTAATGGTAAATGCCTTACCTTGGAGCTGGGTTGGCGGCTGTGTACATAGGACGCTGCTCTGTCAGCTGGATCCTTTCCTTGGCAATCCTCTTAAAGCGATACACAGGGCGTCTTGCGTAAGGTCGCTCTCACTAACACGGAGGGGATCTTTCTTCTGGTCCGTGTAGTGGCACATGAGGCCTTTGCGATCTTTCAAAGGCTGGATTCGCCTTGACAACCAACATAGGATGGTGTCTGCGCCCGTGAGTTTGGGCACAGCAGTCTTTGTTAAGTACTCAATCCGCCTTTGCATGCGACGGAGGTTGTCAGGAAGGACCTTCAGCGGTTTCTCGCCCCAAGAAGGCGGGGCTCCGCAGGCAAAGGAGAAAAGCGAGGAAGTCCTATGTCTTTGCCTACTGGCGCCATGTCTTTGCAGTAGAAGAAGGAGCTATTCCAGCCTTTAATGGAATCTATTTTTGGCGCCTTAGGATACCAGTCTCTGCCTCTACGAAGGTTGATGCTAACTGTTCCTAAGGAAAGCAGTTCTTCCTTCTCTGTTTGGCGCTTGCAAGTAAAGCAGTACTTGAAGAATTCTAAGCTGGGCTCTATGCCTAGTATCCTTCGAATAAAGCCATAAAGCCAGCTATGTACAAGATACTATTGGGGCCTACGCTATGAGGCTGAAGGCCATAGTAGTCTAAGACTGATTGGAAAAAAGGATGCGGAGGCAAAGACAAACCGGAGGAGATGTGAGACGAGGAGCACTCGTTCATCGCCGGCGGGATCTGGAGCAGGGTGGCCGTACGCTGACCGCCAGTGGCAGTTCTCCTTTGGTGGGAGGATGCCCTCCTTTTCCAGCTGCGTGAGGTCCGCGTCGGTGATGGTGGAAGCTGCCCAGTTGCGGGATGATGCTTCCTCTCCCTCCTCCTCTGCCTCCGCCGCATCGCCCTCGTCGGAGGGCTGGGCATTCTTCTCTGCTTCGATGGAGGTGGCCGCAGAACTTGTCGCCGCTGCCGCGCGAGATGCAGATGCATCCGCGGTGCTCGATCCCCTCATGGCCAGATCTTGTCCCTCCGCCGCCGCCGCCGTTGCCGCTCCCGCTCGCATCGGAGCTCTCCATGGGTGGGTGCGCAGGTGGTGGTGGTGGAGCTCGCCGGAGTTCGGATGGGATGGGCGCGAGGAGGACGATGAACAGGGAAATGAACCAGATGGAGAAAATCAGTTCCCCTTTTATGGGGGCCGTGCGCCGCGATTAGTGCGGTGAGATAACGTCGCGCGATTTTCGCCACGCGTCCCGCAACGGTCAGATAGTGGGCATCTTCTCCCGCACGCCTCGGAGATCGTGTGCGGAAAAATAGCAGTAATGGCGTCACAACGTCTCTTTGCTTGTCCAGACTGTCGTGGACTGGCTTTGACTGCGGTGACGTCATGACAAGACTCGACGCTGACAGAATCTTTCTGCCAGATTGTTCAAAGTGCAGGAGAGTTCGGCTTAATCCTTAAGGCAGACTGAATGTCTCATTTTGGAATGCTCCAAGCTCTTCTGTCCGCCTTGCGCAAAGGCGAAAGCCCGTGTTTCACAAAGACGGCAAACGAAGAACTTAAACCTTTCCGGGGACTACTGTGGAGGTTATGCCGAACGGGTATACCTGCCACGGTGGATAAAACCTGGCCCACCAAGGAGGCCCATCAGATAAAGCCGGAGGGCTTAATGGAGAAGGCCTCATGGGCTTAGGCGCAAGGATAAGCTCTGGGCTGGCTTAGTGAAGTCCAAGACGAAGGCCTGGCTGCGTTCGCCTTAGGGAGCAAGTTAGGGTTTGTTACCGTGTTAGTCTAGGACTCGTGATCTAGGTCGGTTAAGGCTTTCCTTGTAGGGGAAGGCTTGGCGCCTTTATAAGCCAGCCTTCCAGCAGCCTTAGGGCACGCATACAATCTCATTGTAACCTGTACACATATTCTCCTTGAGTGAATTATAGCAGCACGTAGGATCTCGCCACCGTCGTGAGATCCGAAGCTGGGTAAGATCGTGTGTGCAATCCCGTCACTGGAACCCTCTACGTTCTTCCCCACCTCCTCTACGGTACGTATGAGTCCATATAGTAGTTCCGCGTTACCAATACCTCGACAATTAAACAACCACAAACTGCAAACTGTTCCTTTTTCATTCTCTGCAATTTAATACTCATTTTCCACACCATATGTTTAATCCTTTGTTTTCAGCAAGCCAGTGAGATTGACAACCTCACTGTTTCGTTGGGGCAAAGTAGTTTGATTGTGTTGTGTGCAGATTCCACGTCAACAGTCCAGACTCCCTGCGACAGCTATTTTTCTGGCGCCGTTGACAACCTTCTGAAGAGTTGCTGCTCCTACTGGTTCGATAACCTTGGTTTCTTTCTGAGGGAAAACTTGCTGCTGACTACATCATACCTTCCTCTTGGGGTCTCCCAACGAACGTGTGTTTCACGTCATCAAGCTATTTTTCTGGCGTCGTTGCCGGGGAGTAGAAGTTCTTCAGGAAGCTCTCTGTCTCCCGTCAACAGCTCCTATTTTTCTGGCGCCGTTGCCGGGGAGACAGCAGTCTTCTGCAAGGGGAGTTTCACGCTTCCAATCTCTTTACTTTGTTTTTGTCTTGCTTAGTTTATTTTATTTTATCTTGTTTGCTTTCAATTATCAAAAACACACAAAAAAATAGTTACTTGCATTTAGTTTATTTTCAGTTTTGTTTTCTGTTAGTCATCATGTCTAGCCCTGTTCCAGTAGTAATGTCACCTGAAGAAGAGATCTTCACTTTCAAGCAAGGGAGTGAGGAGAGTTTTAAAGATGCTTGGTCTAGAATATCTGAGTCCTATGCTAAAACTGAACCTAAAATGACTTTAAGCCTGCTTCTTAGTAGCTTTTATTTTGGTCTTGTTCTTTGCTACAGATATGCTTTAGATGCTGTGGTAGGAGGAGATTTCCTTCGTTATGATGGGGATCAAGCTTTTAATGCTATAAAAAAATTGATTACAATTTCTAGCGCCCCAATCACTAAAATTGATTTGGCTTTGACAAGCATAAGTGATAGACTTAACGCTCTTGAAACGAACATATCTGGTCTAAAAGAAGGGTATAATCAGATTCGTGAACATTATGATAATGTGCCCGTAAATTTTGAACCATCGGGATGGATTCCCTCAGTAAAAGTTGTTATAAATGGTGAAACTTTTCATTCTCGCTGTGATATTATGTCTGAATTCTGTTTAATGCCCAAGAATATTTATGATTCCTTTAATCTTTGGGAGCTTTCCAAATGCGAAGATTGTATAACTTTGGGTGATAATACTGTTAAATTACCAAGGGGAGTTGCTGAAGGAGTATTTACAAAACTCTTAGGGATAACAATATCTATTGATTATCTTGTCATTGAATGTGCAGGAGTAGGACAAATTACGCTTGGAAGGTCCCTGTTGAAACGCTTTGGAGCAATAATAGATGTGGGCCAAGGCACTATGAATTTCGCCTCTTCACCTATGTGTAACCAAGTATTTCCTAAAGATAAAGGTAAAGGTAAGAGAGCTAAGCGTAAGAATGTTGATGCTTCTTCACTTGGTAATACTTGATGCATGCTTTGTGCCTAGCTAAAAGGCGTTAAAGAAAAGCGCTTATGGGAGGCAACCCATTTTATTTTTCTGCAATTTTTCTTTTATTGAGTCAAGGAGTTTGTTTACTTCTGTAGCAACTCCTTTGTATCTTTATTTTCTCGCATTGTTGTGCCAAGAGTAGCCTCTAATGATAAGATGATGCTTAATTTTGATTGCTGTGCAGAAACAGATTTTTGCTATTCACTGTACGAAATTCCTAAAATCACCAGATTGTTAATTAAATCTGAAAAATTTTGTGCGTAATCTTTATGAATGTCTGAAACTTTCATTAGTTCAGAGTTTCTCGATCTGAGCGTCGTAAGTGCCTCGAAACAATTCGTCTTTGCGGACTGTTCTGTTTTAGACAGATTATGCCTTTTTATTTTTCGCATTCTCTCTTTTACTAGTGTTGAGTGAAATTCTTTTTTGGGTGGAAGAGCTTCACATAACATCAGTGGCTGCAGCAAATCATATTGCGTCTTTACAGAACATGTGAATTTTTGATTAGAGATCTACTTTGAGTTTGGTGTGACGGAAGTTTTCAAGGGTCAAGAGAGAAGGATGATATAATAGGATCAAGAAGAGTGAAGAGCTTAAGCTTGGGGAGGCTCCCATGGATCTCCCCAGCATATTTCAAGAAGACTCAAGCGTCTAAGCTTGGGGATGCCCAAGGCATCCCCTTCTTCATCGGCAAAATTATCAGGTCATCTCTAGTGAAACTATATTTTAATTCTTTCACATCATATGTGCTTTTCTTGGAGCGTCTGTGTGCTTTTTATTTTCAGTATTGCATTTTTATTTTCAATAAAGCTTGACTGGACCCTAGCATTTCTTGATTGAGAGAGAGACACGCTCCGCTTTTTCATGAGAATACTCTTATTCTTCACTTATATTTGTTGAGTATTCATATCTAGCGCTGTTCAGCTTTTAGCTCTTGTTTTCATGTATCTCTTGTCAGAGCTATTAGCTTTCTTTTGTATAAAGTACTCTCTTGCTTCACTTATATTTGTTTGGAGAGTTGATGAAATAAATTGATTGGTATTTGGTTGGTTCAGAAAATGTTGCATGTGGTAATTGGTATAAGGAAAAAAAACTTGCTTAATCTTGTAGATCACTAAAATGGATAACTTGATGCTTGTCAATTGTTTTGAGTTAACAAGTAGATCATGATTAAATTGTGCATCACATGAGTTAAGCCTATTAGTGAAGAACTACCGTAAAGCTTGTTGAAAATTTGGTTTGCATCGGTGGTACCTCTAAGATCTAGATATTTTCTAATAACAGGGTTTGGTTAACAAGGAAGACGGTATGAAGTCTTATAACGTTTGCAATATGTTTGTCATATAAAACTTGGTGTACGGGTTGATATTCTTGTTTGCTTACATAACCTTGCTAGCCTAAACTCTGTACTGAGATGGAATGCTTCTCGTGCATCCAAATCGTTGAGCCAAAATCCATGCCATTTGTGTCCACCATAACTACCTATATGTGGTATTTCCTTGCCACTCCAAGTAAAATTTTCATGTGCTACCTTTAAATTATTCAAAACTAGCTGGGTGGCCCGCGCATTTGCGCGGCTAGAGTTGTAAATGTTGTCATATTTTGTATTTTATCTGCTATACATAAACTATTGTTCATGGAAAAACGTTGCTGCTTTAGTAGTATATAAAACTTAACATTTAAAAATATGTAAATTAGTTGTACACAAAATGTACATTATATTGTATATAAATGGATTGTAATACAAATGCATTGCATGGTATAGATCATAGATTCTTTTCTCCGGATGTATGCGCATCTGCCAACCCCTTTTCATTTTTTGTCCATCAAAGATTACTATTTTAGGAGTCGATTCTAACCCATTTTATTGGGTTCATGACTTATAAGGAAACATATATTTATTCTTCAGGTAATTACATTTTGAATTCTAGGTACAATACGTATGCGGAAACAATTTTGATATGATTCTTAAATCCCAAAGTGCTCAACCAATCCTTAGTAAATACAATAAAAAAAGTAACTGACTAATGAAAACGAAACATCAGTTCTTTGTGTGCTTACTATTTGGTGCATTTGGTGGCATCAATTTTTTTTTGTCATATTAACGACTCGAGATATATAAATTTATAGGCTGCTCATAAATTGGTGTATTTGTTGGCAGCCAAGTTTGGGTCATATTAATTACTCAGTATAAAGATATAGGCTGCACTTGAATTCAGGACCTCCCAGTTTTTGAAACTTCATCCTACTCGTTAAAGGTCATTGTAAAGATGTCTATGTTGAGAACAATTTCAGGATAACAATATAGAAATAACCCCGAGAAGGACTGATCAGCGATTTTCCTCTTCTGATGTTATACACCAAACCAATAATATTCCATAAATCGGTCGAGTTATTCTTATCATTTTCTTATGCTAATCTATCAATTATAAGTTTAAATCTGTAGAATACTGGTTTGCACGTATATATAAGCACACTGGAGAAACCGAGAAGTAGACCACCACAATCTTTAACGTGCCATTTTTCTAATTTATATTTTGCACCTGCCTCTCCAGCGGAAATAAAATTCATGTGGAAGCAACATCTGAAATCTCAAAGTACACACTAACAAAATTCTTGTAAAGTATGAGTCAAGTTTCCATAATAAATTATGTAGCTTATCAATATGGATGGTCAAGATACTTCTTATTGCACAAAGCCCGCGCAATTGCGCGGCTAGCATTGTGCTCTGTCCATAAATCATCAAAAATTATGACCAATCTACAAATTTCAATCATAATCCAAAGAAACATTTTCATCGACGCCAAATGCGAAGCAACAAAGATAGCAAAATACGTGCCTAAAATTAAAGATTTGTACATCGTGCGCACAAAAGGAACAAATGTTTATCAGATCGATCTATAATTCCAGATCCAAACACACACACGTACGTATACAACTCCCTGTCAATTTCAATATTTACACGTGTGTATTATAACTTTGTAGATAAAAAAAATAGACATATACAGAGAATCTAAAGAGGAGTCAACGGGTGAACCTCAACAGTGTGCTGTGTGTGAAGTTGACGCAGGGGCTGCGGCGACCTTGCCTCAGTTACCTGGTGGAGGCGACGATGTTGACCCAAGGACGCCGGCGACCTCAGCACATCCACACAACATGTCGATATGTTCCAACCACATTGGACTTCTGGTGTGTCATCATTTTACCTAAATAATAGAATGGAAACGCTAGATGCATGAGTACGAAATAGATACTAACTATATATTGTGATAAAAACAATGAAATACATAGGAGAGAATTAAGGTGGACACCACACTTTCACTTCTATATATAATATATCCATGAGAGAAGATATGGAACAAACATTACTCTGCTGGTATGTCTAGAGTCCAAATATCATCTAAGTAATGCTTAGAACAAAATACTGGTTCTTGTATTTAATTACTCATTTCCTTGCTTCTTTGTTTATTTCCTGAACATCTTAATCATGTAAAATATACTGTAGTTTTTCAAGTCAGACACCTCATAAGTATTGCTTTAATATTGGCCGGCCGATAGTGTCATGATTCGGAAGTAGTGAATTTTCATAATTCGACAATAATCTCCATTGAATGGAACACTTCCACCTGAACCAATCAATATGCGTAAGGAGAGATCTATTTAACTGGAACAACCCTGAATTTGTTAGTCGAGCAGTCATGTGATATATCAATAAACATATGCAAAAAAAAAGAATGTTTAAATACGCACTTGAAGGGAAAAAAAGCTCTCTTATCTGTGATAGCATAACAGCACTTTCTTGACCTTCAGAATGCACTCCTGTCTATCACTAATTTTGTAAGTAGATGGTTGTTAAGCTGAATGCGAACATCAGAAAAACGCAAGACCAAAGCATCTGATTTGATCTTCGGAAGCTACAAAATCTGCAAGATGACAATATGGAGGGGTAAATACCAACAAAAAATTTGACATACAAATCCAATGAACTTACCTGCAGTGCAGCAATGGCGACCGCTCGACACTGGGTAATGATGCTTTCAGCATCGTCATGTGGCCGCCAGCCATTAGACATATACTCCGCTCTGTTGCAATTTCCAGTTCTGTGTTGATGGCCTGGTGGACCAGATGATTGTGCAGAGTAGTCTGACATAGTCACCCAAAGACGCAAGCCATCATATGTAATACAAAGTGCCATGATAATCGAATTGATGCTCACATATCACTTCTGATTGCACAAAGTTTTGTCCCCCAAATCAAGACATCTTTTAAATAGGCTGACCGAGATGCACGTAATGGAACTTGGGAGGGGCTGCTCCCTAGAAGCTGATGGATCAAGCGATTGTATATGCTCCTGTCCGACTGTATCCGGCAAGGACGTGATCGATCATGTCTTGTAGCGATTGATCGGATGCCCGTAAGCAAAATTCGGTCCATACTCACGTGGAGCCTCATCACTCCCAGTATAACATACCAATGATCAATTAAAGATAGCCATAAGAAAGAAAGAATAAAGTTTGCGCTGCTAGTAATACCGAAGATGAAATCTGCTGATGAACTCCTAGTATTACGTACGTATGATCAATAAGAAAGAGTAAAGTTTAAGCTGCTGGTAGTACCGTAGATGAAATCTGATGATCCGCCCGCTAATTAGAGGCATCCATCTAAGCGATTGGTTCTGAAAGTGAAAATCGAAATTCTTGGCGGACACTTGACCCTCGCGCATTGGCGACATCGCCGATGACCGACGGCGACGGCGCAGCTAAACCCTTGATGTCTCCACATCTGTGAGCAGCCATCCGGCAGCAATTAGAGAAAACTTAATTCTTCCGGCGATCGATAAATTTATAAAAATCTCTGGCCGATCGATGGTATTCGCTGGCCGCCGTCGTGCTGCAGCTCTGGTTCGATTTCTAGATGCTGATCCTTCTGCGACGGCGACCGATCAACCTGTATAAATCTCCGGCCGATCTACGGTATTCGCCGGTCACCGTCGTCCCGCAGTTCTGGTTCGATTTCGGGTGCCTTCGATAGGCATGCCTACTATTTGCGGACGGGCGTATTTGGTGGTGTGCATGTTCGTTCGGGCCTGCTCACGTACATGTGTTTATATTTAATTCGACAGATTCATGTACGTGGTCATGACAAACTCCTATCCGTGTATTTTGCTTCAAGAAAAATCCAACCGTGTATTTTCCTAAGATTAGGTACCGTGTACTTCCTGGACTTTGCCTTTGGCTTTCCCGTTTCTTAAACGTGTTGAGGCCGGTCATCTATCCGCACGTTTTAGTTTCCATGTGGAATCACGGTGATCTCTCTTGTGCTTTAAATCTCCACCGTTTGTAAATCAAAGTTATTTCTTGACAAATCACCACCGTCGATTGTCTTGTGTTTTAATTATATAATAGATGTTATTATTCCCTTTTTGTGTCAATGTTTACTAGCTCATGAGGAATTAGTGTGGTTATTCTTTATTCTATTTGTCGAGTGGACTTTTACACCTGGACTAGTGGCATATACATCCGCTTATCCAATAACTTGCAAAAAGAGCTGGCAACGGGGTGCCCAGTCCCAATTAACTACAACTTTAACCAATTAATTCTCTTCACACTTTTGCCCTGATTCATCAGTAAGCAATGACAAATAGTGAAATACCTGAATGTGTGTAAACCAAAGAGAAAGACGGATGATCTGCCTTGCTGGTAGAAATAACGTCCTTCATGGGAGTCGCTCTTAAAAGTCCGTTCGACAGGTAGAATACTGTTCTCACCCGCTACCATTCGTTGACAATTAACAAACACCTCTCAAAAATAGATACTCCTCCATGGTATGTGATTGATGGAAGGCACCCGAGGATTCGGTTAGCCATGGCTTGTGTTAGCAACGTTGGAAGGAGTATCAAATATTTTATGCAATCTCTATATGCTTTCAAAAACCTAAAAGCTCTAGCACATGATTTAATCTCTGCTTCCCTCTGCGAAGGGCCTTTCTTTTACTTTTATGTTGAGTCAGTTTTCCTATTCTTTCTGTCTTCCACAAGCAAACACTAGTGTCAACTTTGTACAACATGCGTTATATGCAATGTATTGGACTTGTTATACTACTTTGTGTTGCCAATATCCATGAGATAAATATGTTGAAAGTTGAAGCAAATGCTGAAACTAAATTCTTCCTTTGTGTTGATTAAATACCTTTTGTTAGAAACTATTGCTTTATGAGTTAACACTTATGCAAAACTGTTTGATGCTTGTCTCGAAAGTACTATTCATGAAAACGTTTAGCTCGTGTGATTCATTGTTTACTCATTATCTATTTGGTAGCAAATTATAGACCATTGACTTGGATCACTTCATTCATTTACATGTGTCTTGCAATATTATATGATCAAGATTATGATAGTAGCATGTCACCTCAAAAATTATCTTGTTTTTATCGTTTACCTACTCGAGGACGAGTAGGAATTAAGCTTGGGGATGCTGATACGTCTCAAACGTATCTATAATTTTTTATGTTCCATGCTTGTTTTATACCAATTGCTACATGTTTTGCATCTACTTTATATCACTTTTATACATTTTTTTGGGACTAACCTATTAACAAGATGCCAAAGTGCCAGTTTCTGTTTTCTGCTGTTTTTGTATTCCAGAAAAGCTAGTCTGGAAATATTCTCGGAATTGGACGAAACTACACGGGGGTGCCTATTTTTCCAGAACACGCCTGACGGAGCGAAGGAGCAGCAGAGGAGGGCCACCAGGGCCCCACACGCCACGAGGGCGCGGGCCCCCCTCCTGCCTCGCCCTGGGGTGGTGTGGGCCCCTCGGGGGTCCGCAACCGCCGCCCTTTCGCCTACTTATTCCCCCCGACGCGAAAACCCTAAGTACCTAAGCAAATATCCACGAAAAGATCCAGAGACGCCGCCGTCGTCAACCCTAGCTCGGGAGGGTTCAGAACCTCTTCCCGGCACCCTGCCGGAGAGGGGAATCGTCACCGGAGGCTTCTACATCGCCATGCCTGCCTCCGGAGTGATGCGTGAGTAGTTCATCCTTGGACTATGGGTCCATAGCAGTAGCTAGATGGTTGTCTCTCAACTTTGTGCCATCATGTTTAGATCTTGTGAGCTGCCCTACATGATCAAGATCATATTATTGTAATGCTACATGTTGTGTTTGCTGGGATCCGATGAATATTGAATATTATGTCAAGTTGATTATCAATCTATTTTATATGTTATTTAAGATCTTGCATGCTTTCCGTTACTCGTAGATGCTTTGGCCAAGTAGATGCTTGTAACTCCAAGAGAGAGTATTTATGCTAGATAGTGGGTTCATGTCTCCGTTTAACCTGGGACAGTGACAGAAAGTTCTAAGATTGTGGATGTGCTGTTGCCACTAGGGATAACCTAACGATGCTATGTCCACGGACATATGTGTTTGTTTACATTACGCACTTTATTTAATGCAATTATCTGTTGCTTGCAACTTAATACCAACGGGGGACTCGGATGACAACCCGGCGGTGGATTATTAGTCATAGATGCTGTTGGATAACGATCTATGTATTATGTCGTAATGCCCAATTAAATATCATAGTAGTCAACATGTCATGTATATGCATTGTCATGCGCTCACTATTCGTCAATTGCGCAGCTGTAATTTGTTCACCCAACATGTTAGTTATCTTTTATGGAGAGACACCACTAGTGAACTGTGGACCCCGGTCCATTCTTTTACACTGATTAAACAAACCACAAACTGCAAACTGTTCCTTTTTCATTCTCTGCAATTTAATACTCATTTTCCACACCATACGTTTAATCCTTTGTTTTCAGCAAGCCAGTGAGATTGACAACCTCACTGTTTCGTTGGGGCAAAGTAGTTTGATTGTGTTGTGTGCAGATTCCACGTCAACAGTCCAGACTCCCTGCGACTGCTATTTTTCTGGCGCCGTTGACAACCTTCTGAAGAGTTGCTGCTCCTACTGGTTCGATAACCTTGGTTTCTTTTTGAGGGAAAACTTGCTGCTGACTACATCATACCTTCCTCTTGGGGTCTCCCAACGAACGTGTGTTTCACGTCATCAGATGGCTAGGAGAGGCCGGCTTGGGGAGATGCAGAGGTGGCCATCTTCGGCCTCCCAGTCAGCTGACGCCGCCGTTGCCCCTCTCGCCACCGGTCCGGTAGTTAACGTCGACCTAGGGTTAGGCGGCTTGCTGGAGCGGAGGGTTGGCTGGCGGGGGATGAGGTGTAAGAAGAGGAGGGCGGGGAGGAGAAGGGCCAGGGAGGAGGAGGGCTAAAAAGAGGAAGGCGGCGGGGAGGCTAACCTTGCGCGTCGCCTCCGGGATATTGCGGGCGTTGTCGCTGGCCCCCTGTTCGCTCGCGACTTCGGTAAACGACCAATATCCAGCGCAACGGATGAAGAAACGAACCTACAAAATAAGAGGGGACGAAGTCTAAGAAGAAGAACAAAAAGAATACACAGGGAAACGGCTCCAAACGCCGACCAAGATGCAAACCCAAATCCACCGCCGCAGCCACCGAATAGAATTCAGAGAAGAGAGAAGGCAAAGCAGGCGAGAAGTAAAGAGAATGAAGAAAAACACCTGTCGAGCATGCTACTACCCAGACGACGAACCTACCTGGACACAGACAAGCCCAAAGGGATGCAGAAAATGGGACCAACGTCCATACGACGCCGAGAGCGTACAAGAAAACAAGGCATCCATCTCCACATGGCACTAAAATGCGGGACCATCCCGGGATGCACGAGAGGCCTCCAATCCCCGGGCGCTTAGATTTTGGAGGGGATTAGATGGATTTGGGTCAAATTCAAAATTCAGAGAAAACCCGCACCTTACCCAAACCAGGCGTTGTAGACATGTATTAGACCTGGCGACGCCGTGGATGTGGATGTTGAACACAGAGGCCATACAACCTTGAAAAGAAAAAAAAAAAACAGAGGCCATCACGTGTATTGGTCTTGTGCCACTCGGCAGAGGCAGGGCACCGTGGGCCACGACCGCCTCGCAGTACCGCGAGTTGTAGCCGTCGACTTCCGGCCACGCAGCCGCCGGGCAGTGGCAGGATCGAACTCTCGTAATCTCGTCGCTGCGCAAGGACCACTACTACTAGTGTGGTGAAGTAAAGTTTTCTAGAGGATGATAACCAATTTCTCTGCTACGTTTTGTCACACATGGATGATCAATCGATGCATGCATCTAGCACACTGCACACGCTACCACCCATTCCTAGAAACGTTGCAGAAAACCAACAATTTCACCCCATTAAAAAAAACCCAACTATTTCAAAAAAAAACCCCAACGCTATTAATATTACCTATCTTGTCATGCAAGGAGACTTCTCGCCTCTTATCCCTTGCTACAGTGCAGAGCAGGCGATAAGAAGGCGACTCCGGTTTCCCCACCTCGCCGCCGGCCAGGCCGGTGGTTCCCTCCCTCTCCACCTGCCGCCTCGGCGGCGGGAGAGTGGGGGAACCCCGGTTCTGCGTTTCCGGCTTGTAGTTTGTAGATTAGGTGTGTGTGCCCTGCCGACGGCGTCGAAGACGGTGGCGATGGCGTCGGCGAGCTGGGTGTGGTCCTTCCCCTCCTTTCCCCATTCCGGCCTCGTCGCCGGGGAGGTCGTGAAGGTTCGTCGGGTGCACTCCTCCGTCTGTGCTTCTCCGGCCGGCCGTGGTGGCGAGGGGAGAAGCTGGTGGTTGTGGCGGTCCGCTTTTGTTGGTGGTGGTGCAGGTGGTCCTCTTCGACGTGTGTGCTCCGGCCGGCCATGGTGGCGAGGGGAGCTGCGTCTGGAGGTGGTTGGGTGCTGTTGGAGGTGGGCCTGGCGGCGCCGAGGCGGCTGGAAGATGGGTGGAAGCGGGGAGCTGGCGTTGTGGCCGTGTGCGTTAAACGCGTCTCAGTTCCGTCGCGCGGCGGCGGACGGCTCCTACGGTCGACTACAAGGTGTGGCGGTGCTCGTTTCCCGGCGGCAGGTGGTACGGCGTCTCCGGCGGCGGCTAGGTTCTTGGGAATCGGCTTTGGATCCGATTGTGGTTTCTTCAGGTGGCTCGGGGTGCTTTGTGCAAATTTCTGGGTCCTTTTGTATTTTTCTTTTTCTTTTGGACCTGCTTGTAATTTGTGCTGAGCTCCTGAATATATGTGTCGGATCCTCCTCAAAAAAAATTTACCTATCTTGTCCATAGAAGTAGTAGTATTTACGGAAAGTCATTTATACTCCCGAGCTCCAGTAATCCCCCGACTTTATAAAAAAATAAAAAATATTTAAAAGTTTCAAAAAAATCTGCATGTTGTCAATGATGTATACTATAAGCCTGTAAAATCACAATGCGAAATGTGTTATATCATGGGCTACACAAAAAGACAAAAGTTGGAGATTTGAAACTATACATTGTTCACGATATTAAGATATGTATATTTGTCATTTTTGTCTAGCCCAAACCGCAAAGCATTTGGCATTGATATTTTGGAGCCTTGTAGGATACTAGCAAGGTGTCCCTCGCATGTAGAATTTATTCACGAAACGAATTTATGGTTTAATGTATACCAGACACATGTAATTCTAAATCATAGGATTTTATAGATTCCCAAATATTATGTTAGATAAAATATCACATGTGTGGTAAATATATTTGAGTCATTTTAATTTGTGGCAAGTAGTCATTATGACTACCAAAACCATGCCACACACATTTTAGAATGTCGTCTATCTTGTAACATAGGTAGTGCTATTTTAGTATACTTTGTCTCTTTTCATAATATCATCTGCTCTTCAATCTAGGGTTTCTACTTTATCCGTGACACATATTTGTTATGTCATGCAATAATGACTGCAAATCTATAGGAGCAATAAAGCACACTCTTAGTGATCCATGAGATGTAACATAGGTAGTCGCCTTGTTTTGTTCCTTTTCCGTTTGTTGATCTTTTTGCACACTCTTAGTGATTCATGAGATGTAAAACTCTTTAATTCTTAGTCTTGCCCTGACCTGCTACAATCCTTGGGCACGGGGAGGCCCACAGTCATCCAATATTGGCAGGCGATCGTTAGCACTCCTACGGCAAACCCCAAAGGCCTTAGATCCGTCGTTGTTCTTCTGACTTGGGAGATTTGGAAGGAGCGTAATGCTAGGGTCTTCAGCAACAAATTCACGACTCCGTTGGCCCTTCTTCAGAAGATAAAAGACGAGAGTAAAGACTGGATCCTAGCAGGCGCTAGGCATCTCGCGAAATCATCTCTTAAGTGTTTTATGGCTTGAATGGCCCTTTTTTCCTTTGGCTTAGGCCACCATCTGTTTGCTTCTCCTATATCAATATAAAAGGCAAATCTTTTGCCTGTTTAAACTTCAAAAAAATCTTTAATTCTGAAACTTTGAAATAAGTTTTTTTGTGAGAAACTTTGAAATCATTGGTTGTATGCATCACTTAATTTAGATCTCGGGCTTCGTATTTTCGGAAAATAAGATAACAACGAATCTTATACGTACAAACTGATCCGGTGCTTATCCAACCATCTATGTGGAGTACAAGTCGAACAATATAGTGTTACTACAACTACTGAACCATCTAGGTACAATCCTAAACAAATCGTCTAACAGAGTGAAATTTCTCATAGCAACCGGTGAAGCATTTCTTACACCAAATCACGGCCGTCATCTTTTAAATGAGATTTAAGTATATCTTCATTGTATTTATAGTCCTTACACGGCAAAGGCGGTGCACACTGGGAGATCATCCTCCTGAGTTGGCCGCTGCTTGAGAATGGGGTTGCTCTCAAAGAAGTTGACAGGCTTGAGATCGAAGCTCGAAGTCACTGTAGCATGACGGGAAAGTCCTCCTGGCATGGGATGTGGTGGAATCCCAACGTGTACCACAACACAAGGTCTTTGTTCTCAATTGAGACCCTGTGCACTCACTCAATCAGGAACCAGAAAGAAATATAGTACTCCCTCCGTTGCAGAATAGATGACTTCCATTTGTCAAGATATGGATGTATCTAGACTTGTTACACATCTAAATACATTTGTATAAAACAAATGGAAGTCATCTAATTATACGGAGAGAGTATGATCTTATAAGTCGACGGTTTTTGTAGGCAAACGAGTTGACAGTTTGCCAACTTAAGTATGCACACGTACCTATCCGACCAAGTAGCCAGCGTGTCATCGCCTTTGCTCTGGTACACGAACATCCCACCGGCCCATTCTTTCGCTTTTGTTGTGGGGTGTGACCCAGATCTTTTGCAGAACAAGACGCATTATATATTTTTGTAAGTTTATACTGTAACCCAAACATCAGAGTAAATTGGAGCAAATATTCCACCTGATTGTTTGTGAATGCACCCCTCTCTGCGGCGGGTCCTCAGGGTCCAGCAAGCTCGCAGCCGTGGCTGCCGGGACGATCTTATAGCCTACCGGGTTTCCAACACGGGTCTTCTTCGTCGGGTTGACGATGTGGAACTCGGCTGGATCGTAGAGTTTCAGACGGACCTGTGCATCCTTCTCCGTGGTTGCAACGTGTCGGTGGCCTTCAAGTAGCTCTTTCCGAGGAGAGTCACCAGCGCCGTGTCTTGGCGGGCCATCTCAACCCGGACGAAGGAGTTGTTGGTGCCGTCGACGTCCATGTCGAGGCGGAAGGTGATGTAGTGATCGTGGATGACGCCGATGATGTTATCGGACAGGAGGGTGCCGTACACCTCCTCATTCTGCTGGACCTGGTTCATGTGGGTGTAGGGCGTGCCTTTCACCATCAGGATCCCGCTGAGCCCAACCTGACATAGACATTGGCATAATTTATACACGCATATAAACATATAACAACTACACATGGGTACATAATTAAGACTGCATATTTTGCCTTGGCAGAAGATCAAATACAGGAAGATGACACCCCTTTTAATTTTGGCAAAGTTGGTACTCCTTGCTAGTCGTTACAGCTGTTTGACGTACACAGTCGGTGTAAATTTTCTTTTGGTAGTGAAGCCTCGACAGCAACCCAGTAGCTACTGAACTTTAGTATGTAAGCACTAAGCGGATAATAATAATGTTTAGTGGAGCACATCAGGTTTTGGTTGATCTGTTGATTAAATTTTTTGTAGAGGATCTGTTTAAATTCTTTTGGGAGAAGTTTGCACATCAAGAGGGTATCCGAGATTAAGAGATGGTCTCACATACCTTGACGCGTATGAGCCGTCCATTTGGAACTCCCAGTCCATGATGTAGTCGTAGTTTGCAACCGATGCAGCCATGCGCGCCACCAGCGTCACCTTCGGCCGCGACTCCCTTATCTGCACGCACACACATCCAAAAATTGTCCACTTGGTGACGAAAGTCTATTGTAGATCTGGTCTCATTCTGATATTCTAGTAGTTACTGTACTTTATAATAGGAAATGGCATTCTAGTTACTTTATAATGGAAATTTATTACTTTATAGTGGGAAATAGTCGCATGATTCGTTTGTGACGCATGTCTATTGTAGATGTGGTCACATCCTTTTTTTTTTAACCTGGATCTGGTCACATTGTTCAGCAACAAACCATGCGACTCGCATCAATCGTTTGGCACCAAGCGTATATAGTACTCAAGGCCGGAGAAAATAACAAGCAAAGGTACGTATGCACTTACGTCCATGCCAGTGATGGGCTCTCGGAGTGGCGCCACGCGACGTCGCCGGCGTACCGCTGGAAGATGCAGATCATGTTCTCCCCGCACGTAGGGAACGCCGTCGGCGGACACGAACACGCCGTCCATGTACCGCGTGTGGCGCGGGCAGTCGTTGAGCGGCACGAGCGGCATGGCCTGCAGCCCGAACCCGTACTCGCCGGCGTCCATGTACGTCTTGAAGTACCACGACTCCGTCGGGTCCATGTACGGCACGAACAGCTCCGACACCATGCCCTTGTACATCACCTCCCTGTGCGCACCCGTGGACGGGTCCTGCACCCGCGCGCCAGACACCACCATGCCCGCGCGCGCGTCCGCCTTGAGGTGGAACTCCCACCCGGCCCACCGCACCGTGTGCCCGTCCTCCACCTCGAACCCCGCCCCCTCCGGCGCCGACTCCATCGACGGCGGCCGCACCGTCTGGTACCCGAACGTTTCAGCGCCACCAGCCCCCGCGTCCTCTTCGGAGGCGGCGCGGCGGTAGTCCGTGTTCGTTGCAGGCGGGATGGGGATGCCTGCGCCGCGGTCGGTGATGCGGATAACCTCCCTGGTGTCCACGTCGAGCAACACGGTGAGGCCCTCGATGGGGCGCATGTAGAAGTTGGCGGTGCCCTCGCCGGAGAAGCACTGCATCTTGGTGAGCCGGCGATTCTCCTCCGCCGGGCCGAACCAGCCGAGGGAGATCGGCAGGCATCTGACGTCGGACATACGGACGCCGCGGCGGCGGATGCTGGCATTGAACACCGGATCGTGGAAAGGCGGCGGCCCGCACAGGAGACCTGCTCGTCCATGCTCATCATCGGGTACCCGGAAGCTGGCACGGGCAGAGGAGTGACCGCGCCCTCGCCGCCAAGGTCGACGGCCAGGACATGTGACTCGCCCCGGAAGCGGACGACCGCCACGGCACGGCGCGGCGGGAGCGCGTCCACGCCCTTCCGCCAGCTCCGGACGACGGACTTGTCCGGCTCGTCGAGCTCGAGGGTGTGAATGGCCAAGAACGACGACGATGACGACGACCCGAAGCTGGGTGCGAGTGGAGGAGTTGGCGCACGCGGTTGATCTCTGTCACCGTGAGCGGGTCCAGGGGGATGCGGCACGTCGGATTCGTGCGTCGACGCCGGCTTCGTCCCGCAGGATCGGCCTGTTTGTTGCGGCAGCCCCACGGCCAGAACCGGGAGCATGCACCGCTGCTGCCGATGTGGAAAAACGAGGCAGTTGGTGTACTGCCGATGCTGTGTGGCAGGCGGAAGGTGGAGCCGACGACGAGGAGTAGCAGGGCGGCGCCGAGGGCGACGAAGATGACGCGGAGGTGGGAGGTATAATTATCCATGGTTTTTTTTCATACATGAGCCGAAGGTCAGCCCATCACTCCTCTCTCTTCACTTTGTATTCACTTGTATACTGCGTTTGTATTTATTCCCTTTTGTGTCCATCAACGATGACACATCTCTCTGATCACTCCTCTCGTCCGACGTCACATCAAACATGCATCTCCACTCAATCTCCTAACTCACTAGGATTCCATGCTTTAAGGTTTTGATTTAAATTAAAAACCCCTAAGAGCTCCTTTGACACCGCTCGTTTCATTTCATTTGAAAAAAATCAAATTACATCACATTGATACTATCATTTCATTGTATAAATTGAAATTCAAGCTGAGCAAACATATTTTTGTTGCCACATGAATTTCTGAAATGAAATGCTTGTTTTTTTCTGCCATTTTGAATCGTTTCGGTTGGCTAAATGGTACTGCCATGTACCATAATTTAATGACCCAACCTGTATAAACCTTGTGTCGAGGAGTTTGTCATCATCATGTAATATATTTCAATTCATCTCACGCATTTAGTTCCATGGTTAAAACCCCTCAAAACCCAATTTTTATAAATGTGCTCAATCTGTTTTCACTTACTTTTGCAAAGAAAATGTTCTCAAAACCTTGAACTGGCAGTTTTCCTAATTCCTATATGTATCCCGTATCACCCCTGTTCTTTTTAAAAAAACTCTGGACAAGACTTAGCTTTTTAAACTATGATAAACCTTTACTGTCAAATAATGGCAGAACTGTAGTTTACATGTTTGGTGATGTTTTCTTTAGTGAAACTTCATGAAACACCATATCTGGGGCTAATATGTTAGCTAGAAACTCCAGTATGAAGGGCATAATTTTTGGAATTATATTTCACCTACTTGTAATTCAAACCCACAATTTCAGCCAATCTGGTTTTAAATTAAAAATGTCTTTCAATACATTTTATAAAAATCTGGAAAATTTCATAGTAATTCTATATAATTTTGAACTCCTGTGTTTTTTTTCCTAAATTTATTTTGGATTTTTTAGCCCCCAAACTGGTGTTATTCTTCAGCTGGGAATTTTTGTTCTCAGCAAAAGCAAATGAGAAAAAAAAAGATCTCGGCCGATTCTGGCCCATACGCGTCTTTTCTTTGAACAAAAAAATCTATTAGCAGGCCACCTTGTTCCTTTCCAGCCCAGAAGTTAAAAAAAATTGGTAGTCCATCTCTAGTGAAGAACGCCAAATGCTATATATCGCCAGCAGCGGCGCTAGACGGCCGCGCCGCTTGAAGCACCCCGTTGCTGGGCCGGCCCATTTTTTTCTATTTTCTTTTCTGTTTCCGTTTTGTTTTTCTTTTTTTTTTCGTTTTCTTTTCTGTTTTCCTTTCCTTTTTCTTTTTATTTTTCTTTTTCTTTTTTTAAAATTTATATTTTTCTATTCTATTTCTTTTCTCTTTTTTCACTTTTATTTTTCTATTCTATTTCTTTTCTCTTTTTATTACTTTTTCCAAATTTAAATTTGTTCTTATTCGAAAATTATTGAAATTAAAGATATTGTTCATATACGAAATTGTTCCAATTTAAAATTTGTTCATATTCAAAAATTGTTCCAATTTAATATTTTGTTCATATTCTAAAATTGTTCCAATTCAAAATTTGTTCCAATCCGAAAATTGTTCCAATTCAATATTTTGTTCACATTCGAGAATTGTTCCAATTCAATATTTATTCATATTCATAAATTGTTCATTTTTCAAATTTGAACAATTTTCGAATGTACTATTTCGAATCTTAACATTTTAAATTTCAATAATTTTCGAATTTGAACAAATTTAGAATTTAACATTTTTCAAATCTAAACATTTTTGAATTTGAACAAATTTCGAATCTGAATAATTTTAGAATTTGAACATTTTCCACATCTGAACATTTTTCATCTAAACTTTTTCCAATCTGAAGTTTTTTCAAAGCTGAACGATTTTCATTGCGTATTTGTGTTGGAGGTCATTTCTGCTTCTTGAGATCTGAACTATCTACACAAACAAATAGGAATAATTCAATTGATCGTCAGATCGAAACAATGATGCGAGTATCTTCTTGATTTGATTTCTATGGTTGTCAGCTTCAAGGTAATAACACGTCAGTAATCAAGCTACTGGAAAAAATATTAGTTGAGCTAATTTGGGATAACTCCATGCATCCTCTACCGTCCCTACCGAGGCCATAGCAGCCAGCGAGAATTGTAAGATCCTTCTTATCCCCCGGTTGATTCCAGAAATTTGGTTTCTCTTCGGTGGTAGATTCCTATGATTCGAGGTTATCTGAGATTATCAAATCTTGGGAGTTTGTGTTGTCTGCTGAATCTGGTAGAAACCGTGCCAAATTTTGTGTACTGATTACACAAGAATTCCTTCCTTGGGTAATGTTGCGATTTGTAAAAATGTGTGCCATAGAAGAGGATGCCTGCCTTGGGTGATGTTGCATATCTTATTTCTCTGGTACATGTTGTGTCTTGCTAATATTTACCTATATGGCCTCATGTTCTTACCTGAGCAGTGGCTTATTGTCATTAGTATTACTGTTAATACATGTCCTAACTAAGCTTTCATGAAAAAAAAATAGAAAGATCATGAAATACTGAAGACCGCGACCGCTTCCCGATGTTGTTGGTGGTGTCTTGCAGCAGCCGCACCTTCGCCCCAAGCATCCTCCCCAGGTACCCTTATGCACACATATGTGTATCAGTTTTTGCAATTCTTTATCTAAAAAAAATCAGTTTTGCAATTGCTAATTGTATTGTATCTGTCTGCTATTTAATATGTTCCACGCAGTAGTTGAAGCAAGATGGTGTGGAGTAGCTAGGGCATTTGGATACAATTTTTGAATGTTGTCTAGATAAGCCACTACCATGTATCTATGTCGTTTCCGAAGCGATCATGTATTCGGTTCTGTGTGGAGTATATCATGCTTTCACTCTAGAACTAGTTTTGAATCTACTGGGAGCCATGAGTGTGTACAAGCAATGATCTGTATGTCTCATGCCTTGGCATGCACCGTGTGAGTCTGTGATTGAGCAGTCAACTCTAACTTGGCACTGAAGCGGAAATATTTTCATCTCGTCATCAGATATTTTTAAAACAATGTTGCATTAGATAGATGATGGGCAGGCATTTCTGTAAGGCTCATAAAGTTACAGTTACTATCTAACTATATAATACTAGAAGGAAATGACAAACGCTTTGCTGCGCCTGCTAGAACCATCCATTTTCACTTTTTCTTTTCTTTTCCAGCAGGATACCATGTTTTTTGTGTCTGCCGTCTCGGGCCATTATCCAGTGTGTGACATGGTAGACTTATGTGTAGTATGAAACTTGCATTTACATCGATGATAATCTTACATAATACAAAAAATAAATGTACGCAATAGAGTCATCCCCTCTAATATACTAATATACGACTAAGAAGTCAACTGAACATGTATATACTTTCTGATAAAAGCATAGCAACGTCCAGGAGCGTATGAGCTTGGTTAGCCACGACTAAGGTAAGGGCATTCTCCACTCGTTGCCCCCCCCCCCCCCCCCCCCCCCCCCCCCCCGGGCCGGAAACGGCGCTATTTTGGCCGGCCTGGGGAACGGCGCTATTTTGGGCCCTGGGGCGCCGATTCCTAGCCGTGAACCCAGGCCGCCCCCCAGCCGGCGATTTTGAGCATATTTCGCATAAACAAGGCCGACACATTTAAAATTGTTCGACATACAAATTCACACATAAGAATAGTTTAACTTACACATTCACACACAAATAGTTCAACAATGCAAGCAAATAGAATAAATGATCTGGCGGCTAGGTCATGGCGGAGGGGAGTGGGCGGCGCTGGCGGCGTGGAGGGGCTAGACGGCGGGCTTCCTAGCTGCTTGTGTGCGGCGGAGGCAGGAAGGTGGTGCCGGCGGCGACATGGCGACGACGAGGTAGACAGAGGAAAAGGAGTCGGGGTGGGGAAAATGCGCTGTATCGCCGACAGCGCTGCCCCACGCGTGCTTTTCCTTCCCCCCCCCCCCACCCCCCCAGGCCGAACCTGATGGGCTGGGTTCCGCCTGGGTGCGTCGGCGCTAGTTTCCGCCGAAACGGCGCTATTTGGGCTCCTGGGGCGGCCGACTGGAGAAAATTGGCGCTATTTAGGCCAAACGGCGCTATTTCGCCTCCTGGGGGCGCTGGGGGGGGGGGGGGGGCAAGTGGAGATGCCCTAACGACGTCGAGAAGGCAAGGCCACATCAAGTATCTGCCATGCACCATAGAGAGGTACACAGAGATGTGGCCGATGGCGCCAATTAGCGACAGTGGCTGACAGATTTGGAGGAGGATGTGAGATGGAGGCGCACTATCATAGGCAGAACAGATACGCGTCTCGCGTCGCTCCCCACGAGCGACCGAGGCGCCCTCCCGTCTCCCCGTCCCCGACCCGCCCTCTCTCCTCCTCCCCCGCCGCCGCCGGCGGGCGCTGCCGGGCAAGCCCGTGCGGTGCTGGCGGCGGCGGCTCTCCCTTCCCCGCGCGCTTGGAGGATGACGCGGGGTGCGTCCGGCCGGCGGCGGTGCTGAAGATCTGTGCGAGCTCGTGTTCGGCGGTTCGCCTCGGTGGATGGCCGGACGGTGGCTAGCCTAGGAGCAGTGCCTAGGAAGATCTGCGGGTAGCGGCGGGGTGCACGGTGGCGTCCCGGCGGTGCGGGCCCGATCTGGACTTGCGGGCCTGATCTGGGCCTAGCGCCCTGGCAAGGAACGGTGATGACGGGCGCAGCAGAGGCAGGTCGCAGTGGCCTTGGGGTCCGGCGGCGGCGGCAATGGAGGGTCGGTGGCGGCCAAATCTGAGCCGCTGGGGCCAGGTCTGTGCCGACATCGGTGGCGTTTCTCGGCAGCTCGGCACACTCGTCCTCGATGGGTGGTTCCTCCAGCTGGTCGTAGCAGTTGGGGTATAGCTGTTGAGCTGTTGGGTGTGAAGTCCGCCCACCTCTGCTCCTCTGCGGCCGAATCCAATCACAAGCGCTGCTGCTCTTCCTCATCAAGGCTGCAAGCTCTCATGGGCCGAACTCCACTCTCCCGATCGTGATGCAACCAATTAGAAAAGAGATGACGACAGTTTTTGAGCCATGTCTCACCTGCTGCTGCCATTGTCTCTCTTAGTTTCTAGATAGGCATCACTTTCTAGTTTGTGCCGCTGCCCTGCAGCGATTACCTCTGCTCCTCTAGGAGGCGTTCGAGCCTATGAGTGGAATCGCGGCATGAGCGAGGGGTGTCCCGTGTCCTGATTGTGCTGTCGTTATGAGCCCACCTAATTACCTCACCACCTCTCCTGGCCACTACATTTGCACTCGCGGTGGTTCTCCTACCAAAAGAAAGACCAACCAAAAGTGAGAAGACTGCAAAAGGAAATCACATGTGAAGAAAGATAAATTGGAATAAATAGATTAAAGACTACGCTTGAAAACAACGTTTCGAAGTGTGAGCATCCAGAGCATGCTTGCCTCAACCAGAAGATTGCAGAAAAAATTGTGGTCACATGGTAGCTCTTCGCCGGTCTCTACCAAGGCCTAGGCACGTATTGAAAACCACCACACAATTAGCGGAGGGAAACTGGAATGTTCAAGATATAAAAGCATTGAGTTTCTAGTGATCTACAGCTTCTCAGGCTGCTGAAGCCTGAGAGATCCTAGTTCTCCCCTAGCTGACCAAGCAATACATGTCTTTAGTGCTTTCCTGATATATCACTAACCCCTCGAATCTTATTTTTCTTGGCATAAACATACCATCTTACAATTCTTGAAGTTATGACAGCCCTTCAGCCATCAGAGATACTCCATCCGTTTATAAATATAAGATGTTTTAGCTTTTGGCCACATTTATGTGGACATGTTTTAATGTGTATGTACACTGGTTTGGGTTTGCACCCTAACCAACATGTGAGGTAGCTAAAACATCTTATATTAAAAAAACGGAGTGAGTAGAAAAGAACGCATACAAACGTAAGTTTTTTTAGACCAAAGGCCTAAAAGACCCGACGTTAAATTAATAACGCCACAAACGGCGATAGGATACAAAGTGCTGAACCCAGAATACAACGCAACCTCGCACACACACAAGGAACAGAAACTACTAGGCGATTACAGATGAACCCCGAAGAACACCGCCACCGTCCACACAGGTAGACAGGCTCCACAAGGAGGCCTCAAAGGGACGCCGAGGAGCCAAGCTCAACAAGGGGGCCACAAAGCGACGCACCGTGGAGATAAGGTGAGCGCCGACGCGCACCGCCACTGATCACAGAAGCTGCAGACACTAAATCACCGAAGATCACCGCCACCGTCCACAGAGGTAGACAGGCTCACCAAACCCCTCAACGGGCCGCCGAGGAGACTAGGACGAAAACCATCACCACTGACCACACCTGCAGCCAGGCTCAACAAGGGGGCCACAGAGAGACGCCGGTGAGAAAAGGTGAGTGTCGACGAACCGCCACTGACCACAACAACTGCAGACAGGCACCAGTAGATCCCAACAAGAAACGCCGATGTGCAAAAGAAGTTGTAGACTTGCCGGAGAGAGCTCGGCGAGAGGATGCCACCGCAGCCAACACCTACCAACCTCCGGGAAGCAACCATCCGTGTGCTCCAAAGCGGCGTCTTCAAGAAGATTACGACGCAAAGGCGTCGCCGTCGCCCGATCCGAGGATCTGAGGTTTTCACCCGGAGCACGAAGGAGGACCAAGAGAGCCACAACAGCGCCTTCAGGAAGGGAACGGCGTCCGAGGACGTCGACACCGCGTCCGGGGAGATCCCAGACAAAGGTTTCCCTTTGGCATAGACTCTAGGCCTCCCACACACGGGAAGTCGCATGTCAATCACCACGCCGCCCACACGGCCGCGGTCACCAACCAGCACCAGAACCGCCGGCACGCCCGCCAACCGACGCGGTTCCCCCGTCCAGGGTCGCCACCCCGGCGTACCAACTCTGCACAGACGAACCTGAAGCGAAGAACAAGAGACACCGGCCGGACCACAGGCCGGAAGCATCGAACCTTCAGCGAGGACCCAATCCGCAGATCGACGACGTGCAGCCCCGCTACACGCGAGATCTGAGGTGCTGGAATGGTGGGCTCAAGAGGGCCCGGGCCCCTGGCCCGGCCCGAAGCGAGGCGGCCATGGCCGCACAGCCCACCTCCTCCCGGAATCCACGCAAAAACCGGCGAGCAGCAGCGCCACCGCCGGCCAGGCTTGCCGCCGAAGCCATGAGATCACGCACCCGAGCCTTCGTCTTCCCCAGGCCCGACGGGCCGAGTTCGTGCCGCCCGCCGTTGAAGCCGCGTCAGGGGACACCGCCGTCGCGCCGAGCTCGCGGATGGCCGTGCAGCCACCACGCCGTCGAGAGGCGACCGTGCCGTCGCGCCCCGCACCAGCGCCACGCCCCGCCGGTCGGAGCGGCCCGCGCCGCCACCACCGAGCGAGGGGAAAGGGGGCCCCGCCGCCGCCAGCGCCGCCCGGGCTTTGCCCGGCGACGCCCTCCGGCGACGGCGAGGAGGAGGGGAAGAAGAGGGGAGGGGCCTGGGGCGGCGGCTAGGGTTTCCTCCCGCCGTCGCTCGCGGAGCGACCACGGAAGGGGGGGGCAATCAATCTAGACCAGTGTAATATGATTATCATCAATTAGTGGGCAAATATATATTCAATTGGTTAATATGAAATACGTAGAAACAAGAGAACTACATTGACTAATGGATAAGGTTTTTTGCTATTTCCTCACATCACTTCAGTCAACCTATTTTCCAGAAGTATGCAACTTGTAGCTAGAATTGAAGAATCGTGTATTCACATATAAAAGCTGATACGTTATTATAAGATTTTATACATAGATCAAAGCCACTGGAGGCAAATATGAGCTACAGTTGGGCCTAGCCCTGTAAGAAATTTTGTTTCCTATACTAATGATATGCAACACCTGTGAATTATTCTTCTGAAACAAAATGGCATTTCATCTATTTCAATTTAGAGTAAATGGGCAGAGTTGAAGCGTTAGCACAAAAGGCACCACATAAACGTCCAAACCAATCAGAGTAAATGAAAAAAATTGCAGCAGAGCAACATTCCTCATTGTGCTCTCGCCTTCTAACAGATCTATTTAAAATAGACATATATTTGAAAATTAATGCTGCATTTATTTACCTTAAAAATCCATGCCTTTCTCTGTAAGATCCAGAAAGCACGTGTATGCAGATTGTATGCTACAATACATGTATTTCTTACGACTATAATCATGTTTCAGATTGCAGTCTTGTAATATCGATCACCACAAGCGTATGATATTACCATCCACAAAACTGAAAATATAATTGTAATGTACCTGCACTTAGAAATTGGCAAGGTACCTGTATATAGTGCAAACCCCTGGATCGTTTCATTTGCACACACAGTTTAATACGAATATCACAACATTGTATCATTATTACACGAATGATCCAGAACTTGGTAAAATAAATGGTTCGTTACATCTTTGCATAGCCCAAGGCTAGCTTGAAATAATAAAGCAGCGGAAATTTATTCTTCATGGAGTCTCCATCATATTCATGCGCCACAGGCGAGCATGTTGGTTGCAGACTCGAAACCTTTAACAAAATCTCACTCGTCGTCAGAGCATTCTGCAACAAATGAAAAGTTTGCAACAGAGTGGGTCAGAACCATTAAAAATGGATCTGGCAAGTGACACTATGTGGACACTTAGTGGAATAACTCTATAACCTATATGCATATTTGGCTGGTGCAGTTCAAGGCTAATTTGCATAAAGCCAATTTTTCCTATCTCTTTGTAAAAGACTTTTCTTTAAATAAAACAAGACAAGTATGGCATGAAAACCATAGTCTCATCTACCCTTGTTCAACCTTCAAGTTTTACTTCAGAAGTTGGAATGTTGGGAGCCTCCGTTGTCATCCTTGATCAGCTGCTTGAATTGTCCATAACCGGGGACACGGCTAAGTACTTAGTTTTAAACTCTCGAGAGGGTGTGCACTTTCACCATTAGACTCAACCAGCCCAAACTATCCTCTACACTCAATTTGTGCTAAGGAAAAGGAGAAGGTCGAGACGAGACTTTTCAGAAGCATTTTCCCATCCCATACAGGCTTGACCCGTTCCATCTACATCCTTCTACATTTGCTTGTCAAGCCGGGAGGAGTCCACGCAACTTAATCCATCTAGCCAGAGCCCATATGACTAATGGCTGCACGAGAAGCATCTTCACTTGGAGAAACTTTGGTCCCTTTGTTCCTGGGTGGCAATCCACAAGTGAATATCCCATCGGTATAACCCCTAGGGACAACACTCAACTCATACATCCAATCAAGCCCAAATCCACCCAGGTGTTCATTTAACTTAGTAGAACTTAAGCTTTTCCAATAAAACACTTTTGCATAGCATCATTAATTCTACTAAGTTATCATAGGGTTCTAGACACAACTAGTAAAAGGAGATAGTAGTTTTAGCATAGCAATACTATCCAACACATGCATATAAAGAAATACTCTAAGTCATGCATAGAAAAATACTTAGGAAATTTATGGGGTGTGCCACTTGCCTTGGCAACAAGATGAGCAGTAGCAGCAGTTGCAATAATCCTCGTTTCCCTCCGAATATTCTAACACATCAGACAAGTCACAATGAATAACCAAGCAACACAAAAAGTTCTAAGGAAAATATGCCATGTATGATGTGCAAAAAAAATTCTAAGGACCATGATATGCATGCCATGCAAAAATCTAAAATTATTCTAAGGAAAGAAAGACAAGCATGACGTTCCAAAAAATTCTAAGGACAAGTGGACAACTAATTAGATGCTAAAAGTTTCTAAGGGAAAACATTGTCACATATGGGGTACTAAAATTTCTAAGGAAAATAACCAAGTTATAAGAGGCTAAATTTTTCTAAGGAAAATATTAACACAATGGTTATCAAAATATTTTCTAAGGAAAGATGAAATTGTTGGTAGGCCAAATTTTCTAAGTACTTTTTAATGCCTCTCAACTCTTCAAAAAAATTCTAAGTTAAAATAGCTCGAAATTTGGTGAAGAAATAAATTTTTAATCATTAAATATAATTAAAAATACTCCTAAAAAGAGGATAAATACTAATAAATAGAAATTCGCAGAAAAATAATCTACAAAAATATATTGCTGATTCCTACGGCCAAGTATTAATTAAACAAAGTTAAAGCAATTGGATTTGCCCAAAAATCAATTTTTAAATTTAAGTTAAGTCAAATTTACTTAAACAACCATTTTTAAAATTGAACCAAAATAAGTTTGACAAAACATAAAACTAATTATGCCAAAAGTTTCTACGTGTTATAAGCTTTCCAGAAATATAAAGTTTGCAAAAATTGGCCGAGCCAATAAAAATTAGTGATAGATCTAATCTACAGGGACTAAACTGCAAGAACCGCTAAAAAGAGATAAAACAGAAAAATCCCTGGAGCTGCTGGTCCACGCGGCGGCGTCTGATTGGTGGCCTTCATCGACGTGGGTGGATGCGGGAGCGTACGGACGCGGGCGGATGTGGACGTGGGCGGACGGCGCTTCGCGGGCAGGCGTCGACGTGGCTTCTTCTCATTGGTGCGTACCCCTTCGCGAACAAGATCTAATCTACACCGCATAAACTCGATCCAACGGCCTAGATCTACAAGACCAAATGGTCACCGGCGCTTCCGCCGGAGTTTCGCCGGAAACCTAATTCCTACGGTGGCGCCATCGCCGGAGAACTGCTCCTCTACTCTACGAAGCTTGCGGGGATGGACGGCTCATACCAGAAGAAGCGGAGCGTCGAGGCGGAGACGATGGTGTGGTCGAGGATGTCGGGGAAGCTCCGGGTGGTCTTCAGTTGCTTGCCGAAGTTGTTCCTGCGGCGGTGGTCGATGTCGAGGAAGCTCCCGTCGCGCTGAAGCTCGGAGAAAAACAACACGCAACATTAGAGGATGCGCAAGGACGTAGCAAAGAGATTGGGACAGGAGATAGGGCTCGAGATCGACGGTGCTCACCGGAATTTGCGAAATATGGCGGCGGCAATGGCGGACGGCGGCGGATCAATGCGCGCAGCCTGGAGGCGAATAGCTAGGGTTTTCTGGGTGTTTTCGAAGAGGGAGTCGTGGACTATTTATGGAGACAGAGGGCACGAGATAAGATCGTTTGAAACGACCGGATTGATCTCGAGTTCGAGATGGATACGACGCCGGAAGAATCGCGTCGGGAGGTTGGGGATGATACGCCTCAGGGGTGGGGCCCGCATGGCAGTGAGGGGGAGGGGGAGTGGGCTGCTGGGCCGCTGCGGGGCGCGCGCGCGGAAGGGAGAGGGGAGAGATAGGTGGGCTTGGCCCAGTTAGGTTAGGCGCGGGTTTTTTACCGTTTTCTTTTTTCCTTTTCTGTTTTTCTGGTTTTCAAAATAGCTTTTGAATTTCCAAACCAAATTAACTCAAACCAATTTCTAAATTTTTTGTAAAAACAAGTCTCTGCTGATTAAAACACTTAGAACAAAATATAACATTTTATATACATGGATATTTGAAAATAGATTTAATACTCTTTTTGGTAAGTTTTGAAACTAGGGTTTTATTTCTTTTTGAACCCATTTTGCAAAAATTTTAAAACATAGAACTTAAACACAATGCAATGAGATGATGCATGACATGAATGCAAGTTTTTAAATTTTTGTAAAAATTGGGATGTTAAAACCTAACCCCTTAAGATGAATCTCGCCCTCGAGATTCGGATTGGCTAGCAAATAGGTGAGGGTGGTCTTCCTTAAGATCATCTTCTCTTTCCCAAGTGGCTTCTTCCTCTGTGTGGTGATTCCACTGAACCTTGCAGAATTTGATGGTCTTGGTTCTAGTGACACGTTCAGCTGTCTCTAAAAATTTTATAGGCTTCTCTTCATAGGTGAGATCACTTTCCAATTGCACTTCCTCCAGTGGCACTGTATCTCTCAGAGGCGTTTGTGCCATTTCTGGGTGACACTTCTTCAACTGGCTAACATGGAACACATTGTGAACAGCGGAAAGAATTTCCGACAGTTCCAACTCATATGCCACTTCTCCTTTTCGTGACAGAACCTTATAAGGTCCAATAAATCGTGGTGCTAATTTTCCTTTGATTCCAAACCTCTTTACTCCACGTAGCGGTGAGACTCTAAGATAGGCTCTATCGCCCACCTCGTAGGTGACTTCTCTTCGTTTAGAGTCAGCATAACTCTTCTGTCTGGATTGTGCTATCTTTAATCTGTCTCTAATCATTCTAACCTTTTCTTCAGCCTCCTTGATTATGTCAGGACCAAACAAACTACGTTCTCCTACGCCACTCCCCAGTAGTGGTGTAGTGCACTTCCTTCCATACAGAGCTTCGAATGGAGACATCTCTATGCTAGCCTGATAGCTGTTGTTGTAAGAGAACTCAGCATATGGAAGATTATCATCCCAGCTAGACTTATAGTCTAAAGCACATGCTCTCAGCATATCTTCTTGGATTTGATTTACTCTTTCAGTCTGTCCATCTGTTTGTGGGTGGAACGCTGTGCTAAACTCTAATCTGGTCCCCAAAGATTCATGTAACTGCTTCCAGAAATGAGAAGTGAACTGAGTTCCTCTGTCAGACACAATCTTCTTGGGAACCCCATGTAGACACACAATTCTCTTCATATAAATATCAGCTAGCTTGGCGCTGGTATAGGTAGTCTTCACAGGCACAAAGTGAGCTACCTTCGTCAGACGGTCTACAATTACCCAAATAGAATCATACCCTGATCTGGTCCTGGGCAGTCCTGTGATGAAATCCATCCCAATATGTTCCCATTTCCAATCTGGTACTGGTAAAGGTTGTAGCAATCCAGCTGGCTTTTGATGTTCTGCCTTCACGCGACTGCACACATCGCACTTGGCAATGTATTCAGCAATATCTCTCTTCAGATTGTTCCACCAGAATCTTTCCTTCACATCCATGTACATCTTGGTGTTACCCGAATGTATGGAATAAGGTGAGTCATGGGCTTCTTGAAGAATCAACTTCCTGAGATCGACATCTTCAGGAACACATATATGTTCCTCATACCAAATCGTGCCATTCTCATCTTCTCGAAAACCCTTGGCCTTACCTTTACTCAGATTCTTCTTGATTTCTTCCATCACTTTATCGCCTTTCTGGGCTTCCTTGATTCTGTCCATCAAAAGTGATTGTAATTCTAACGATGCTAAGAATCCTTCGGGTACCACTTCCAACCGAAGGTCCTTAAATGCCTTGCATAGGTCTTCAGGCAATTCACCTGCCGTGAGTCCATTTACATAGGGCTTGCGGCTCAAAGCATCAGCCACCACACTGGCTTTTCCTGGATGATACTGCAGACTTAAATCATAGTCCTTGATCAATTCCAGCCATCTGCTCTGACGCATGTTCATTTCCTTCTGAGTAAAGAAGTACTTGAGACTTTTATGGTCTGTGAATACTTCACAACGCTTTCCCCATAGATATGGCCTCCAAATCTTCAGGGCATGCACTACAGAAGCCAACTCTAGATCATGAGTGGGATAATTGACTTCATGTTTCTTGAGCTGCCTCGAAGCGTAAGATACCACTTTTCCATCTTGCATTAGCACACTCCCGAGACCTCGATGTGAAGCGTCACAATATACCTGGAAATCCTTCTCCAGGTCTGGTAGACACAAGACTGGTGCTGAGACTAAGCGCTTCTTCAGTTCTTGAAAACTAGCCTCATAGGCTTCTGTCCACTCAAACTTCTTACCCTTTTTCAGTAGTTCAGTCATAGCCTTGGCAATCTTGGAGAAGTTTTCAATGAATCTACGGTAGTATCCCGCTAGTCCTAGAAAACTGCGGATTTCTCCCACATTCTTGGGCGATTCCCAGTTGGTCACAGCAGAAACTTTTTCAGGGTCCACTGCTATTCCATCCTTAGACACTACATGTCCTAGGAATCCAACTTGTTCTAACCAGAACTCGCACTTGCTGAATTTGGCATACAGCTTATGTTCCCGGAGTCTCTGCAATACTAGGCGCAAATGTTCTTCATGCTCTTTGTGACTTTTGGAGTAGACTAAGATGTCATCGATGAAAACAACGACAAACTTGTCCAGAAAATCCATGAACATTTTATTCATCATATTCATGAAATAAGCTGGTGCATTGGTCAGCCCAAAAGGCATTACTGTGTACTCATACGAGCCATATCTAGTGACAAATGCGGTCTTGGGTATGTCCATCTCTCTAACTTTCATCTGAAAGTATCCTGATCGGAGATCGATCTTTGAGAACACAACAGCTCCTTCTAATTGATCGAAGAGCTCATTGATTTTGGGCAGTGGGTATTTATTCTTTATTGTATGCTCATTTATATCTCGATAGTCCGTGACTAGTCTCTGCGTACTATCCTTCTTCTTGACGAATAGAATTGGTGCTCCCCATGGTGATGAACTTGGGCGAATAAAACCTTTCTGCATAAACTCTTCAAGTTGCTTCTTGAGTTCCTTCAACTCGTCAGTGGCCATTGGGTATGGTCTTTTTGCAATCGGACCTGTACCCGGTTTTAGTTCAATAAGGAACTCTACATCTCTATCGGGTGGCATTCCCGGTAGTTCTTCTGGAAACACATCTGAGTACTCCCTTACTATAAGCACATCACCTAGGCTAACCCCCTTAAGAGAATTAAGCCTAACTTTCTTCATTTCGAATTTTGACTTGAACTTTATCTTCTTTTTCTCTGGGGTGGTGAGAGTGATAGCTCTATTTGCGCAATCTATGATTCCTTCAAAACGAGTCATCCAATCCATCCCTAGGATAACATCTAACCCTTGGGTTTCCAGGATGATTAAGTCGGCGGAAACTGATGTTTCCAATTTTTAAGTTCAACTGTCTACACCCGGAGTTTACTAACATCTCTCCACCAGGAGAACTTACTCTAATAGGTTTTCCTATACTTTCCTCAACTAGCCCATGCTTGTTTACAAATTCCCTTGAAATGAATGAATGCGATGCTCCGGTATCAAATAAGATTAATGCTGGACGAGAATTGATCAAGAACGTACCAATCACAGCATCAGGTTCATCAACAACTTCCTCCACGTTGATGTGGTTCACATGTCCCTTAGAGAAAGGATTGGGCTTGGCAGGAGCGTCCACCTTCCTCTCGGGGCAATCATTGGCATAGTGGCCCTTGTTGTTGCACTTGAAGCAAAGCACTTGGCTGATATCTTTCTTGGGTTCGGGATTTGGGCGGTGTTGTCCATTGTTATGGTTATGGCCAGCATGTATGTTTCCCTTGTGGCCTCCATTGTTTCCTCTGAATCCTCCAGTATGATTATGGCCATGAGATTTGTGACTGCTTCCTCCACTGAAGTTATTCCCATGTTTATGACCATGGTTCCCGTCATGAGCAAAATGTTTCTTATAAGAAGGCTCAGAATGGTGTTTGTTGATACCCATCTTCCTCTTCCTGCTTTCAGCCTTTTTATGTTATCGTCCAATATGATTGCTTGGTCTAGGAGGGCCTGATAATTTGGAGCATAAGCAACCGACAAAGGAATCTTCTGTTCGTCACTTAGTCCTTTGAAGAATTTTGCCTTCCTTTTCACATCTGTATCAATGTCTTCAGGGGCATAACGTGACAGGGCATGGAAGTCATCCATATACTCCTTAAGGCTTCTGTTCCCTTGTCTCAGGTTGCGAAATTCTTCTTGCTTCAAGTTCATAATGCCTGGGGAGATGTGAGCATTACGAAAGCCTTCCTTGAAGGTATCCCAAGTCAAAGTGTCCAGAGGGTGGGTGATTTGATAAGTTTCCCACCATTGAGCAGTTGGTCCTTCAACAGATGAGCGGTAAACCTTACCATTTCAGGATCAGTACACTCACAAGTCACCAGATCCTTGTGCACAGAACGCAGCCAGTCATCTGCCACAATTGGCTCCGTTGCAGTGGAGAACTTGGTAGGCCTAAGCCTCAGGAATCTGGCGAGTCTGTCCACTTGGGGAGGGGGTGGTGGCGGTGGTGGAGGTGTCGGTCCATTCTGATTGGCATGAACTGAGCCATCATAGTCATCAGCTGAGTCTGCGCTGCCATCATCTGTTGAAGCATTGCATCAGTGTTGTTGTTGTTGTTGTTGTTGTGAGGATCACGGCGGGGAGGCATCTGTGGTTTTAGCATAGATGAGTAAGAGATAGACAGATCTAGCAGATTATTTCTACCCTTACAAGCATTCAGCATAACACAACAATCAAACCAAAGCTCAACTTTAACTTTTAGAATAAAACATGGTCTAGTCGAAAGGAAAGTAAACACACGGTGTTCGAAAATAAAACATAGGTACTGCCATACCACAATTTGGTTGATCAATACAAAATCGAAAGATAACGTCTGAGTAAAAAATGGTAGTCTCACTAACTATCCTAACCCACAACCATGGAATCATCCTCTTCTTCTTCTTCTTCGACTTCCTGAATCTCGAAGCCTTCCTGATCAAGCACACTTCTGAGTTCCTTCACTTCCTTCTCCAGCTCCAAGTTCTTCTCTTGCAGTTCCCTCTTCTCTGCACGAAGCCACTTGATCAAGTCACGGTCAGCTTCCAGTTCCACTTCATTGCTTTCGAGCTCCATCTTCATTTCTTTTATCTGCTTGTTCTTCTGTTGGACTCTCTTCTCTTGGTTTTTGTACTTCTTGTCTTGCTCTTGGAACTTCTCTTCTAGGGCCTTGGTCTCTTCTTCTTGTGCCTTCACCTTCTCTTCATTCTCCTGGAGTCGGGCGCATAGCTCATCATTTTTGAAGAGTTCTTCGCGCCTATCTTCAAAAAGTTCTTTGACTTGGTGCTCCAAGTCCTGGAAGTACTTGCCTACGAACTCGGCCTTGCCCCTATCTTTGGTGTCGAAGTCATAGGGTTCTCCCTCTTCATCACGTCTTCCAAAAAGAATGGAGTAGTGTCCGCCCAGTTCCTTATAGTAGCGTCCACAGAGACGCCAATCAAATCTTGCATGATGATGTTGAGTCCCTTCTCCATGGAGTCGCTCACCACCTTGATCTCTATCATGTTCTCGTCATCACGTCCAAGCTGCATCGCCTTGATTCCCCAGCAACCTTCCTTGTGGAAATTCTTCAAGATGCAGCCCATGATCCTAGGTACGGGCAACTTCAAGCGATCAAGTAAGTCGAGGAGGTAGAAACCAAAGCGAGTTTCCACGAAGTCCTCCCCGGCGGTGTAGTCGAATCTCTTCATCCTTAAGTTAGAAAGAAACAAGGTATGAGATAAAATGCACAAGTCAAGATATTACGAGTACTTTAAAGAAAGACCAAAGGAAACTTTGTATGTTTTGATACTTAACGAAATAAATTTTTGGCCAAGCTATTTCTATCCAAACTTAGGGGTTTCGAACCTACAGGCAACACAGTGCTCTGATACCATCTGTAATGTACCTGCACTTAGAAATTGGCAAGGTACCTGTCTATAGTGCAAACCTCTGGATCGTTTCATTTGCACACACAGTTTAAGACGAATATCACAACATTGTATCATTATTACACGAATGATCCAGAACTTGGTAAAATAAATGGTTCGTTACATCTTTGCATAGCCCAAGGCTAGCTTGAAATTATAAAGCAGCGGAAATTTATTCTTCATGGAGTCTCCATCATCTTCATGCGCCACAGGCGAGCATGTTGGTTGCAGACTCGAAACCCTTAACGAAATCTCACTCGTCGTCAGAGCATTCTGCAACAAATGAAAAGTTTGCAACAGAGTGGGTCGGAACCATTAAAAATGGATCTGGCAAGTGACACTATGTGGACACTTAGTGGAATAACTCTATAACCTATATGCATATTTGGCTGGTGGAGTTCAAGGCTAATTTGCATAAAGCCAATTTTTCCTATCTCTTTGTAAAAGACTTTTCTTTAAATAAAACAAGACAAGTATGGCATGAAAACCATAGTCTCATCTACCCTTGTTCAACCTTCAAGTTTTACTTCAGAAGTTGGAATGTTGGGAGCCTCCGTTGTCATCCTTGGTCAGCTGCTTGAATTGTCCGAAACCGGGGACACGGCTAAGTACTTAGTTTTAAACTCTCGAGAGGGTGTGCACTTTCACCATTAGACTCAACCAGCCCAAACTATGCTCTACACTCAATTTGTGCTAAGGAAAAGGAGAAGGTCGAGACGAGACTTTTCAGAAGCATTTTCCCATCCCATACAGGCTTGACCCGTTCCACCTACATCCTTCTACATCTGCTTGTCAAGCCGGGAGGAGTCCACGCAACTTAATCCATCTAGCCAGAGCCCATATGACTAATGGCTGCACGAGAAGCATCTTCACTTGGAGATACTTTGGTCCCTTTGTTCCTGGGTGGCAATCCACAAGTGAATATCCAATCGGTATAACCCCTAGGGACAACACTCAACTCATACACCCAATCAAGCCGAAATCCACCCAGGTGTTCATTTAACTTAGTAGAACTTAAGATTTTCCAATAAAACACTTTTGCATAGCATCATTAATTCTACTAAGTTATCATAGGGTTCTAGACACAACTAGTAAAAGGAGATAGTAGTTTTAGCATAGCAATACTATCCAACACATGCATATAAAGAAATACTCTAAGTCATGCATAGAAAAGTACTTAGGAAATTTAAGGGGTGTGCCACTTGCCTTGGCAACAAGATGAGCAGTAGCAGCAGTTGCAATAATCCTCGTTTCCCTCCGAATATTCTAACACATCAGACAAGTCACAATGAATAACCATGAAACACAAAAAGTTCTAAGGAAAATATGCCATGTATGATGTGCAAAAAAATTCTAAGGACCATGATATGCATGCCATGCAAAAATCTAAAATTATTCTAAGGAAAGAAAGACAAGCATGACGTTCCAAAAAATTCTAAGGACAAGTGGACAACTAATTAGATGCTAAAAGTTTCTAAGGGAAAACATTGTCACATATGGGGTACTAAAATTTCTAAGGAAAATAACCAAGTTATAAGAGGCTAAATTTTTCTAAGGAAAATATTAACACAATGGTTATCAAAATATTTTCTAAGGAAAGATGAAATTGTTGGGAGGCCAAATTTTTCTAAGTACTTTTTAATGCCTCTCAACTCTTCAAAAAAATTCTAAGTTAAAATAGCTCGAAATTTGGTGAAGAAATAAATTTTTAATCATTAAATATAATTAAAAATACTCCTAAAAAGAGGATAAATACTAATAAATAGAAATTCGCAGAAAAATAATCTACAAAAATATATTGCTGATTCCTACGGCCAAGTATTAATTAAACAAAGTTAAAGCAATTGGATTTGCCCAAAAATCAATTTTTAAATTTAAGTTAAGTCAAATTTACTTAAACAACCATTTTTAAAATTGAACCAAAATAAGTTTGACAAAACATAAAACTAATTATGCCAAAAGTTTCTACGTGTTATAAGCTTTCCAGAAATATAAAGTTTGCAAAAATTGGCCGAGCCAATAAAAATTAGTGATAGATCTAATCTACAGGGACTAAACTGCAAGAACCGCTAAAAAGAGATAAAACAGAAAAATCCCTGGAGCTGCTGGTCCACGCGGCGGCGTCTGATTGGTGGCCTTCATCGACGTGGGTGGATGCGGGAGCGGACGGACGCGGGCGGACGTGGACGTGGGCGGACGGCGCTTCGCGGGCAGGCGTCGACGTGGCTTCTTCTCATTGGTGCGTACCCCTTCGCGAACAAGATCTAATCTACACCGCATAAACTCGATCCAACGGCCTAGATCTACAAGACCAAATGGTCACCGGCGCTTCCGCCGGAGTTTCGCCGGAAACCTAATTCCTACGGTGGCGCCATCGCCGGAGAACTGCTCCTCTACTCTACGAAGCTTGCGGGGATGGACGGCTCATACCAGAAGAAGCGGAGCGTCGAGGCGGAGACGATGGTGTGGTCGAGGATGTCGGGGAAGCTCCGGGTGGTCTTCAGTTGCTTGCCGAAGTTGTTCCTACGGCGGTGGTCGATGTCGAGGAAGCTCCCGTCGCGCTGAAGCTCGGAGAAAAACAACACGCAACATTAGAGGATGCGCAAGGACGTAGCAAAGAGATTGGGACAGGAGATAGGGCTCGAGATCGACGGTGCTCACCGGAATTTGCGAAATATGGCGGCGGCAATGGCGGACGGCGGTGGATCAATGCGCGCAGCCTGGAGGCGAATAGCTAGGGTTTTCTGGGGGTTTTCGAAGAGGGAGTCGTGGACTATTTATGGAGACAGAGGGCACGAGATAAGATCGTTTGAAATGACCGGATTGATCTCGAGTTCGAGATGGATACGACGCCGGAAGAATCGCGTCGGGAGGTTGGGGATGATACGCCTCAGGGGTGGGGCCCGCATGGCAGTGAGGGGGAGGGGGAGTGGGCTGCTGGGCCGCTGCGGGGCGCGCGCGCGCGGAAGGGAGAGGGGAGAGATCGGTGGGCTTGGCCCAGTTAGGTTAGGCGCGGGTTTTTTTCCGTTTTCTTTTTTCCTTTTCTGTTTTTCTGGTTTTCAAAATAGCTTTTGAATTTCCAAACCAAATTAACTCAAACCAATTTCTAAATTTTTGTAAAAACAAGTCTCTGCTGATTAAAACACTTAGAACAAAATATAACATTTTATATACATGGATATTTGAAAATAGATTTAATACTCTTTTTGGTAAGTTTTGAAACTAGGGTTTTATTTCTTTTTGAACCCATTTTGCAAAATTTTGAAAACATAGAACTTAAACACAATGCAATGAGATGATGCATGCCATGAATGCAAGTTTTTAAATTTTTGTAAAAATTGGGATGTTACAATAATTCTCTGTAGCAATGTCCATCATCAGTTTAATTCAAATTTTAAGTAGAAAAAATCGTAAGTATAGTTTACAATTGTGCCACAACTTGTCTTCCAGTACAATGGTCTCGCATCAATACAAATCTATCACCAATTATGTACTGAATTTTCCACGTAGAACATGAAGCATGCATAATGAATAATATAATGGAACGAACATGAACTTATCAGAATAGAATTTAATAAAACAATATGTAGTTTGAAGAAGGATCGATAATTCTGCATGAACAAAAAATAGGTAATTCAAATAAGGTTCGTTAATTCTGTATGAACTGGTCAGAACATGAAGATCCCCACCACTTTGGTAAATAAATTGTCACGAGCGCATCACAACAACTCATGAAAAAATATCTCTTGGCGGAACATCATTAGTCACTATAAGGGAAACCAAGTGCAATGTAACATCCCAATTTTCACAAAAATTTAAAACTTTTCATTTGCATCATGCATCATGTCATTGCATCTTGTTTGCATTGTGTTTGACTCAAATTATGAAATTTAGAGAATTTACCTCCAAAAACCTAAATTGCAAAGTATCTGCAGATGCCTTCTCAAACTATTTCAAATTTTCAAATAAATTTTTGAAAATTATATCCCCAATACATGCTAAACAGTGGGCATGTTTTTACAAATTTATTGAAAGTGGTTTGAGTGAAATTGAGTTTGAAATACAAAAGTTATTTGAAGTTGTTAAAAACAGAAAAGAAAAACAGATTCTGGAAAAAAATGGGCGAAACGAGCTATTTGGGCCGAGCCCATCTTCTTCCTCTCGCGCGCGCAGCGAACAACAGGCCCAAGCCCAGCCAGCCAGCAGCCGCACTCTCTCTCACCGACAAGCGGGTCCCACCCTTGACGCAAGCAATGACGTCATGTCTTCAACCTCTCGCGCAAGAAAGGACTCCGAAACCCTAGCCAAATCCGGAGCGAATTCGTCGCGTTTAAACGGTTTCTATCCAATCTCTCGAGCCCCATATAAACCCCTCGACCCCCTCGTGTTTTCGCCCCAAGAAAATCAACACGAGAGCCACCAGGCTGCCCACACGAGACCCCGCCGCGCCGCCATTGCCGACGACGAGATCTTCGAATTCCGGTGAGAGCACGGCCGCATTGCCTCCCTATCCACCTCCTCGAGCTTCCCACGTTATTGCGCATCCTCCTGAACCTTTTCTCGATCGCTTCATGCAGAGGAGACGTCTCGAGCTTCATCGACACCGACGCCGTCCGCGGGAGCAACTCCAGGAGGAAGAAGGAGGACCTCGCGACTACGCCGTCACCACCATCTGCTTCGCCTCGTCACCCTGAACCCCGCGGTACGCCCCACGAACCGTAGATCGATTTAGAACTTATTCCGGCGATCACCGGCGATGGCGCCGCCGTAGGTATTAGGGTTCCGGCATGTTTTCCGGCGGAAAACGTCGTCGTTTTGGTACTTTAGATCTAGGTCGTCGGATCGTGGTTCAACGGTGGAGATTAGAAGATCTGCGCGAAGCGGTACCAGCCAATCAGAGGAGGCCACGTCTTCGTATCGTCCGCGACGCCGCGCCGCAACCGTCCGCGTCTGCCCGCAACCGTCCGCGTCTGCCCGCAACCCGTCCGCGTCCGCATCGCCCGCAAGACCAGTCAACGGAGGCTCCGCACCAACCAGAAGACGCCACGTCGACGGAGGACTTCAGCGCGAAGATCTTTTCAGTTTTCTTTACGTTTTAGCCCCTGCGCATCACAGATTAGTCCCTGGATTTTAGATTCATTATTAATTTTTATTCCTTTAGCCAAAATTTATGAAATTTATATTTTTGGAAAGCTAATAATGTGTAGAAACTTTCTGTATGCTTAATTTGAGGTTTGGACGAAATTAATTTAGATAAATTTTAAAAATGGTTTAATTGATATTTTGGCTATAACTTAATTATAAAAATTGATAATTGAGCAAAATATTTTGCTATATTTTTGTTTGTATAAGTAATGGCCGTAGTATTGCTCTAGTATTTTTGTATAAGTGTTTTCCTATGTTTTTGCATGTATTTTGTTTTTATTGCTTTTAGGTGTTATTTTAATAAGTAAATTATATTAAAATTGCTCTTCACATTAGTTTTTCGAATAGAAAATTTAGCTAAGTAATTGTGACCATGTTATATGCAAAATAACTTAGAAATACTTCACCCCACCGAAATATTTCTTCCTTAGAAAATTTTGGGTAATAAAATGTTGAGAACACTTAGAATTTTTCCTTAGAAATTTTCAACACATTAAAAATGCTAAACTTGTCCTTAGAAATTTTAGTATCTAGAAAACTTAGTTATTTCCTTAGAAATTATTCTAAGTACTTGCTATAACAAATGTTGGTCCTTAGAAAAATTTATCAACTTGCTATCATACTTTTTCCTTAGAAAATTTTAGCACTTCTTTTTTGTTTACTTTCCTTAGAAATTATTTTGGACTGATGTGTTAGTTTTAGTCCTTAGTTAAATTTCGACCCAAGTGTTAGGACCTTGGTCCTTAGTCATTTTTGGACCTTCTTGATTGTCTTGTTTTAACTTAGAATTATTTCATGGCATGGCATGCATGCATCTCTAGTCCTTAGAAATATTTTGCACATCATGCATGACATATTTTCCTTAGAAGTTTTATGAAATTGTTTGTTCATTATGTATTGTTTGATGTGTTAGAAACTCCGGAGGGAAACGAGGACTGTTGCAGCTGCTGTTGTTCTGCTTGTTGCCAAGGCAAGTGGCACACCCCCATGAAGTTTTCCTAAGTATTTTATATGCATTACTTAGTGTATTTCTTATATGCATGTGTTGGATAGAAGTATAGCTATATGCTAAACCCACCATACCTTTACTCTAGTTGTGTCTAGAATCCCTTTTGATAACTTAGTAGATTATTGGATGCTATGCAAATGTGTTTTCCTTAAAGCTAAATTCTACTAAGTAATTTATCACCTGGGTGGACTTGGTTATGAAAAGATGATGGAAAGGTTGAGTGTCATCTCTTAGGGGTGACCTCTAAGGGATGGTCACTTGTGGTTGCCACCCAGGGTATTAAGGGGCCAAGGTTTTCTCTAAGTGAAGTTGCTTACCGTGCAGCCATTAGTCATATGGGCTCTGGCTAGATGGATTAAGTTGCGTGGACTCGTCCCGACTTGACAGGTGGTGGTAGAATGGTTAGAATGGGAGCGCGTCAAGTCGGTATGGGATGGGAAAATGCTTCTGAAAAGTCTCGTCTCAACTCTCTCCTTTTCCTTAGCACAAATTGAGTGCTTGAGGATAGTTTGGGTTTGTTGGGTCTAATGGTGAAAGTGCACAACCTCTGCAGAGTTAAAAACTAAGTACTTAGCCGTGTCCCCGGTTACGGACAATTTGAGCAGCTGATCAAGGATTCAACGGAGGCTTCATCATTCAAATTTCGAAATTAAAACTTGGTGGTGAACAAGGGTAGTTAAGACAATGGTTTTCAAGCCATCTTGTCTCAAAATTTGAAGGAAAAGTTTTACAAAGTGTTAGGCAAAATTGGCTTTTATGCAAATCAGCCTTCAAACTCCACCAGCCAAATATGCATATAGGTTATAGAGTTATTCCTATATGAGTCCACATAGTGTCACTTGCCAGGATCATTTTTAATGATTCTGACCCACTCTGTTGCAAATATTACTTTGTTGCAGACTTTTCTGACGATGAGTAAGGTCACGTTTGGGTTTCGAGTCTGCAACCAACATGTTTTCGCCTGTGGCGCATCATGAAGAATGGAGGCTCATTGAAGATTTATTCCGCTGCTTTATTTGTTTTGAGCTAGCTATAAGCTATGCAAAGATGTATCGAACTATTTATTTTCCAAGTCTGGATCATTCGTGTAATAATTGATACAATGTTGTGATATTCATCTTAAACTGTGTGTGCAAATGAAACGATCCAGGGGTTTGCACTATACACAGGTACCTTGCCATTTTCTAAGTGCAGGTACATACAGATGGTATCAGAGCATAGTGTTGCCTGTAGGATCGAAACCCTAGGTTTGGTTAGAAATAAGTTGGCCAAAAACTTAATTTATTTACTAAGTATAAAAGCTTCTATGATATATTCTTGCTTTTTCTTCTAAGTACTCGTAATTCTTTACTTATGCATTTATCTCATACTTGTTTCTTCCTAAACTAAAGGATGACGAAGAGGTTCGAGTACATTGACGAGGAGGACTACCCGGTGACCCGCTTCGGCAGCATCATGTTCGACATCCTCAAGCACCTGAAGCTACCTACACCCATGATCAAGGGATGCATCTTGAAGAAGTTCAAAAGAGAAGGCCTTTGGGGAATCAGGGTGTTTCAACAAGGACGTGAAGGCGAAGCACCCATTGAGTACAGAGTAATGGGAGTCTCCATGGAGAGAGGAATCGACATCATCATGCAACACGTGATAGCTTGCCTTTGTGGACGCTACTCCAATGAATTGGAGGGGCACTACTCCTTCCTTTTGGAAGGCGTGACGATGAAGGATCACCCTTCTGCTATGGCACCGAGAACATGGGCAAAGATGAGTTCGTGAGCGACTATTTCCAAGGCTTAGAACTCTTAGTCCATGATCTTTACTTTGATACCAGTGAGAACTCCACAAGAATGATGAGCTTTGCGCCCAAGTCCAAGTGAATGATGAGAAGATAAAAGAGCAAGAAGAGAAGACCAAGGAGCTAGAAGAGAAGTTCAAGGCCCAAGAGAAGAAATTCATAAGTCAAGAGAAGAGAGTCAAGCAAAGAAACAAGCAAATAAGGGACTTGAAGGAAGAACTTTCCACCAATGATGTGGAGCTTGAAGCTGATTGTGACTTGATCAAGCGACTTCGTGCTGAGAAGAAGGAACTCCAAGAGAGAAACGCAGAATTGGAGAAGGAAGTGAAGGATCTCAGAAGCGTGCTCATTCAGGAAGGCTTTGAAATCCAAGAATTTGAAGAAGAAGTAGATGAAGGCACCATGATTGAGGACTAGGATAGTTAGTGAGACTACCATTTTACCTTACGCACCATTTTACCTTACGCCTTTTAAATTTTCGAATTTTAGTTTGGAACTACCAACTTGTGGTAGGACAATACCTAGTACCCTTTGATGTGCGAATTGAGAAATTTGGAGTTGAAGTTTTGCTTGATGTGTTGTTTGATTGCTTTCTATGTGATGCTTGTATGGGTAGAATTATTTCTCATAGACCTGTCTATCTTTTACTCACCTATGCTAAAACCACAGATGCCTCCCCGTCGTGACAACAACAACAACAACAACAACAACAACAACAACAACAACAACAACAACAACAACAACAACGAAGCTATGATGCAACAGATGATGGCAGCCCAGACTCAGCTGATGACCATGATGGCACAATTCATGGCAAATCAACATGGACCACCACCACCACCTCCTCCCCAAGTGGACAGACTTGCCAGGTTCCTTAGGCTTAGGCCAAACAAGTTCTCAACTACAACTGACCCAATTGTGGCTGATGACTGGCTGCGTTCTGTGCAAAAGGATCTGGTGACAGCTGAATGTGAAGATGCTGAGAAAATTAGGTTCACCGCACATCTGCTTGAAGGACCTGCAGCCCAATGGTGGGAAACTTATCAGATTACTCACCCATTGGACACTTTGACTTGGGAGGAATTCAAGGAAGGATTTCGTAATGCTCATATTCCACAGGCATTATGAATCTGAAACAGGAAGAGTTCCGCAATCTGCGTCAGGGGAACAGAAGTCTTAAGGAGTACATGGATGACTTTCATGCCTTGTCTCGATATGCTCCTGAGGACGTTGACACAGATGTAAAGAGAAGGCTAAATTTCTCAAGGGCTAAGTGATGAGCTGAAGATACCTTTGACTGTGGCCTATGCTCCAACTTATCAGACACTTCTTGATCAGGCAATCACCCTTGAGGATAGCATGAAGAAAGCTGAAAACAGGAAGAGGAAGATGAATTCAAACAAGCACCACTCTGAACCCTCATTTAAGAAGCACTTTGTTCATGATGGGAACCATGGTCATAAACATGGGAACCACAATGGGGGCAACTTTCACAAACCCCATGCTCACAATCACAATGGAGGATTCAAGGGAAACAATGGAGGATCAAATGGAGGACACAGGGGAAATGGACATGCTGGACATAACCATAACAATGGACAGCATCGCCCAAATTCTGAACCCAAGAAAGATCTCAGCCAGGTGCTCTGCTACAAGTGCAACAACAAGGGACATTATGCTAATGAATGCCCTGAGAAGAGAGTGGACACTCCTAGCAAGCCCAATCCTTTCAACAAGGGACATGTGAACCACATCAATGTTGAAGAAGTCTATGATGAACCTGATGCTGTGATTGGTACGTTCCTAATCAACTCCTGTCCAGCATTAGTTTTATTTGATACTGGAGCATCGCATTCATTCATATCAAGAGCATTTGTTAACAAACATGGGTTAACTGTCGAAAACATGGGGTGCCCAATTAGAGTCAGTTCTCCAGGAGGAGAAATGTTAGTATCATCTGGTTGTAGAAACCTTAACCTTGAGATTGGAAAACATCAGTTTCCAGCAAACCTCCTAATCCTAGAAACCCAAGGACTAGACGTCATTCTAGGGATGGATTGGATGACCCATTTTGAAGGGATCATAGACTGTGCAAATAGAGCAATCACCCTCACCACCCCAGAAAAGAAGAGATCAGATTCAAGTCAAAGTTTGAAATGAAGAAGTTTAAGGTTAATTCTCTTAAGGGGGTTAGCCTCGGGATGTGCTCATAGTAAGGGAATACCCAGATGTGTTTCCTGAAGAACTGCCGGGAATGCCACCCGATAGAGATGTCGAGTTTCTCATTGAGCTTAAACCAGGCACAGGACCAATAGCCAAAAGACCATACCCAATGGCGACAGAGGAACTGAAAGAACTCAAGAAACAGTTGGAGGAACAGTTGCAGAAAGGTTTTATCCGTCCAAGTTCTTCACCTTGGGGAGCACCAATCTTGTTTGTTGAGAAGAAAGACAGTACTCAGAGGCTAGTCACGGACTATAGAGCTTTAAATGAAGTAACCATTAAGAACAAATACCCACTCCCTAGAATCAACGACCTTTTGATCAATTGAAAGGAGCCTGTGTGTTCTCAAAGATTGATCTCAGATCTGGATACTTTCAGATGAAGGTTAGAGAGTTGGACATACCTAAGACTGCTTTCACCACCCGATACGGTTTGTATGAGTACACAGTTATGCCTTTTGGCTTAACCAATGCGCCGGCATACTTCATGAATATGATGAATAAAGTGTTCATGGATTTCTTAGACAAGTTTGTCGTGTGTTCATCGATGACATCTTGATCTACTCCAAAAGCCACAAGGAACATGAGGAACATCTACGTCAAGTTTTGCAAAGACTTAGAGAGCACAAATTGTATGGCAAGTTCAGCAAATGTGAGTTTTGGCTGGAACAAGTAGGATTCTAGGACACATTGTGTCTAAGGATGGAATAGCAGTAGACCCTGAAAAGGTTTCGGCAGTAACCAACTGGGAGTCGCCCAAGAATGTGGGAGAATCCGTAGTTTTCTGGGACTAGCAGGATACTATAGGAGATTCATTGAAAATTTCTCCAAAATTGCTAAGGCCTTAACAGAATTGCTACAAAAGGGCAAGAAGTTTGTGTGGACCGAAGAATGTGAAACTAGTTTTCAAGAATTGAAGAAACGTTTAGTATCAGCACCTATTCTATGTTTACCAGATCTGGAGAAAGATTTCCAAGTGTACTGCGATGCTTCACATCGAGGACTTGGAGGTGTGTTGATGCAAGAAGGCAAAGTGGTGTCATATGCCTCAAGGCAGCTCAAGAAGCATGAAGTCAACTACCCCACACATGACTTAGAATTAGCAGCAGTAGTACATGCCCTGAAGATATGGAGGCCCTATCTCTATGGAAAGCGTTGTGAAGTATTCACGGACCATAAAAGTCTTAAATACTTCTTCACACAGAAGGAAATGAACATGCGACAAAGGAGATGGCTGGAATTGATTAAGGACTATGACCTGAGTTTGCAATACCACCCAGGAAAAGCCAATGTAGTAGCTGATGCCTTAAGCCGTAAAACTTATGTTAACGGACTCACGGCAGGGGAATTGCCAGAAGACTATGCAGGGATTCAAGGATCTTAGGTTGGAGATAGTACCTGAAGGTTTTGTAGCATCTCTAGAAGTGCAACCTCTTTTGATGGACAAAATCAAGGAGGCTCAAAAAGGAGACAAAGTGATGGAAGAAATCAAGAAAAATTTAGGTGAAGGCAAGGCCAAAGGTTTTCGACTAGATGAAGAAGGCATAGTATGGTTCATGAAACGAATTTGTGTTCCAGAAGATGTAGATCTCAGAAAGTTGATACTTCAGGAAGCCCATGATTCACCTTACTCCATACACCCGGGTAACACCAAGATGTATATGGATGTGAAGGAGAGGTTTTGGTGGAACAATTTGAAAAGAGATATTGCTGAATATATTGCCAAGTGTGATGTGTGTAGCCGTGTAAAGGCTGAGCATCAGAAGCCAGCAGGGTTACTTCAACCTTTGCCAGTACCCGACTGGAAATGGGATCAGATTGGGATGGACTTCATCACAGGTCTACCCAGAACCAAGTCTGGTTATGATTCTATTTGGGTTATTGTTGATCGTTTGACCAAGGTAGCTCATTTCGTGCCTGTGAAGACAACTTACACAAGTGCCAAGCTAGCAGATATTTACATGAAGAGAATAGTATGTTTGCATGGAGTTCCAAAGAAGATTGTGTCAGATAGAGGCACTCAATTCACTTCACATTTCTGGAAGCAGTTACATGAAGTCCTTGGAACTAGGCTAGAGTTTAGCACAGCTTTTCACCCCCAGACTGATGGACAGACTGAAAGGGTAAATCAAATCTGGAGGACATGCTGAGAGCATGTGCATTAGACTATAAGTCTAGTTGGGATGATAATCTCCCATATGCTGAGTTCTCTTATAATAATAGTTATCAAGCCAGCATAGAGATGTCACCATTTGAAGCACTGTATGGAAGGAAATGCACCACCCCACTTTTGTGGAGTGGAGTAGGAGAAAGAAGTCTGTTTGGTCCTGATATAATCGAAGAAGCTGAAGAAAAGGTTAGGCTGATTAAGGACAGATTGAAGGCAGCTCAATCTAGGCAGAAAAGTTATGCTGATTCCAAACGGAGAGAAGTCACTTATGATATTGGAGATAGAGCCTATCTTAGAGTCTCACCCCTTCGTGGAGTGAAGAGGTTTGGAATCAAAGGAAAACTGTCACCAAGGTTTATTGGACCTTATAAAGTTTTGTCACGTAAAGGAGAAGTGGCTTATGAATTGGAACTACCGGAAGCACTTTCCGCAGTTCACAATGTTTTCCATGTTAGTCAGCTGAAGAAGTGTCACCCTGAAATGGCAGAAACTCCACTGAGAGATACAGTGCCACTAGAAGAAGTTCAGCTGGAAAGTGATCTCACCTATGAGGAAAAACCCATAAAAATTTTGGAGACAGCAGAGAGAATTACCAGAACCAAGACTATCAAATTTTGCAAAGTACAGTGGAATCACCATTCAGAGGAAGAAGCAACTTGGGAAAGAGAAGATGACCTTAGAGAAGAACATCCTCACCTATTTGCTAGCCAAACCGAATCTCGAGGGCGAGATTCATCTTAAGGGGGTTAGGTTTGTAACATCCCAATTTTCACAAAAATTTAAAACTTTTCATTTGCATCATGCATCATGTCATTGCATCATTGTTTGCATTGTGTTTGAATTCAAATTATGAAATTTAGAGAATTTATCTCCAAAAACCTAAATTGCAAAGTATCTGCAGATGCCTTCTCAAATTATTTCAAATTTTCAAATAAAGATTTTGAAAATTATATCCCCAATACATGCTAAACATGTGGGCATGTTTTTACAAATTTATTGAAAGTGGTTTGAGTGAAATTGAGTTTGAAATACAAAAGTTATTTGAAGTTGTTAAAAACAGAAAAGAAAAACAGATTCTGGAAAAAAATGGGCGAAACGAGCTATTTGGGCCGAGCCCATCTCTTCCTCTCGCGCGCGCAGCAAACAACAGGCCCAAGCCCAGCCAGCCAGCAGCCGCACTCTCTCTCACCGACAAGCGGGTCCCACCCTTGACGCAAGCAATGACGTCATGTCTTCAACCTCTCGCGCAAGAAAGGACTCCGAAACCCTAGCCAAATCCGGAGCGAATTCGTCGCGTTTAAACGGTTTCTATCCAATCTCTCGAGCCCATATAAACCCCTCGACCCCCTCGTGTTTTCGCCCCAAGAAAATCAACACGAGAGCCACCAGGCTGCCCACACGAGACCCGCCGCGCCGCCATTGCCGACGACGAGATCTTCGAATTCCGGTGAGAGCACGGCCGCATTGCCTCCCTATCCACCTCCTCGAGCTTCCCACGTTATTGCGCATCCTCCTGAACCTTTTCTCGATCGCATCATGCAGAGGAGACGTCTCGAGCTTCATCGACACCGACGCCGTCCGCGGGAGCAACTCCAGGAGGAAGAAGGAGGACGCTCGCGACTACGCCGTCACCACCATCTGCTTCGCCTCGTCCCCTGAACCCCGCGGTACGCCCCACGAACCGTAGATCGATTTAGAACTTATTCCGGCGATCACCGGCGATGGCGCCGCCGTAGGTATTAGGGTTCCGGCATGTTTTCCGGCGGAAAACGTCGTCGTTTTGGTACTTTAGATCTAGGTCGTCGGATCGTGGTTCAACGGTGGAGATTAGAAGATCTGCGCGAAGCGGTACCAGCCAATCAGAGGAGGCCACGTCTTCGTATCGTCCGCGACGCCGCGCCGCACCGTCCGCGTCTGCCCGCAACCGTCCGCGTCTGCCCGCAACCCGTCCGCGCACATCGCCCGCAAGACCAGTCAACGGAGCTCCGCACCAACCAGAAGGCGCCACGTCGACGGAGGACTTCAGCGCGAAGATCTTTTCAGTTTTCTTTACGTTTTAGCCCCTGCGCATCACAGATTAGTCCCTGGATTTTAGATTCATTATTAATTTTTATTCCTTTAGCCAAAATTTATGAAATTTATATTTTTGGAAAGCTAATAATGTGTAGAAACTTTCTGTATGATTAATTTGAGGTTTGGACGAAATTAATTAGATAAATTTTAAAAATGGTTTAATTGATATTTTGGCTATAACTTAATTTAAAAATTGATAATTGAGCAAAATATTTTGCTATATTTTTGTTTGTATAAGTAATGGCCGTAGTATTGCTCTAGTATTTTTGTATAAGTGTTTTCCTATGTTTTTGCATGTATTTTGTTTTTATTGCTTTTAGGTGTTATTTTAATAAGTAAATTATATTAAAATTGCTCTTCACATTAGTTTTTCGAATAGAAAATTTAGCTAAGTAATTGTGACTATGTTATATGCAAAATAACTTAGAAATACTTCACCCCACCGAAATATTTCTTCCTTAGAAAATTTTGGGTAATAAAAATGTTGAGAACACTTAGAATTTTTCCTTAGAATTTTCAACACATTAAAAATGCTAAACTTGTCCTTAGAAATTTTTAGTACCTGGAAAACTTAGTTATTTCCTTAGAAATTATTCTAAGTACTTGCTATAACAAATGTTGGTCCTTAGAAAAATTTATCAACCATTGCTATCATACTTTTTCCTTAGAAAATTTTAGCACTTCTCTTTTGTTTACTTTCCTTAGAAATTATTTTGGACTTGATGTGTTAGTTTTAGTCCTTAGTTAAATTTCGACCCAAGTGTTAGGACCTTGGTCCTTAGTCATTTTTGGACCTTTTGATTGTCTTGTTTTAACTTAGAATTATTTCATGGCATGGCATGCATGCATCTCTAGTCCTTAGAAATATTTTGCACATCATGCATGACATGTTTTCCTTAGAAGTTTTGTGAAACTTGTTTGTTCATTATGTATTGTTTGATGTGTTAGAAACTCCGGAGGGAAACGAGGACTGTTGCAGCTGCTGTTGTTCTGCTTGTTGCCAAGGCAAGTGGCACACCCCCATGAAGTTTTCCTAAGTATTTTATATGCATTACTTAGTGTATTTCTTATATGCATGTGTTGGATAGAAGTATAGCTATATGCTAAACCCACCATACCTTTACTCTAGTTGTGTCTAGAATCCCTTTTGATAACTTAGTAGATTATTGGATGCTATGCAAATGTGTTTTCCTTAAAGCTAAATTCTACTAAGTAATTTATCACCTGGGTGGACTTGGTTATGAAAAGATGATGGAAAGGTTGAGTGTCATCTCTTAGGGGTGACCTCTAAGGGATGGTCACTTGTGGTTGCCACCCAGGGTATTAAGGGGCCAAGGTTTTCTCTAAGTGAAGTTGCTTACGTGCAGCCATTAGTCATATGGGCTCTGGCTAGATGGATTAAGTTGCGTGGACTCGTCCCGACTTGACAGGTGGTGGTAGAATGGTTAGAATGGGAGCGCGTCAAGTCGGTATGGGATGGGAAAATGCTTCTGAAAAGTCTCGTCTCAACTCTCTCCTTTTCCTTAGCACAAATTGAGTGCTTGAGGATAGTTTGGGTTTGTTGGGTCTAATGGTGAAAGTGCACAACCTCTGCAGAGTTAAAAACTAAGTACTTAGCCGTGTCCCCGGTTACGGACAATTTGAGCAGCTGATCAAGGATTCAACGGAGGCTTCATCATTCAAATTTCGAAATTAAAACTTGGTGGTGAACAAGGGTAGTTATGACAATGGTTTTCAAGCCATCTTGTCTCAAAAGTTTGAAGGAAAAGTTTTACAAAGTGTTAGGCAAAATTGGCTTTTATGCAAATCAGCCTTCAAACTCCACCAGCCAAATATGCATATAGGTTATAGAGTTATTCCTATATGAGTCCACATAGTGTCACTTGCCAGGATCATTTTTAATGATTCTGACCCACTCTGTTGCAAATATTACTTTGTTGCAGACTTTTCTGACGATGAGTAAGGTCACGTTTGGGTTTCGAGTCTGCAACCAACATGTTTTCGCCTGTGGCGCATCATGAAGAATGGAGGCTCATTGAAGATTTATTCCGCTGCTTTATTTGTTTTGAGCTAGCTATAAGCTATGCAAAGATGTATCGAACTATTTATTTTCCCAAGTCTGGATCATTCGTGTAATAATTGATACAATGTTGTGATATTCATCTTAAACTGTGTGTGCAAATGAAACGATCCAGGGGTTTGCACTATACACAGGTACCTTGCCATTTTCTAAGTGCAGGTACACTACATGCAAGGAGCTCACCATTTAAGTGAACATATGCAATTTTATATGTAAAAGTGAATGATTCTAGTAGTGAAATAGTCAAGAAGGTAAATTACTATTAATGAGGGAGATATGAACCATCACAAAATGAAGTACATGTAACATATATAGTATGTAGTAACTCACAAAGTTTTTGGTCACTATCCATGAGTGAATCCAGAAATTTAACAATCCTATTCCAGTGGGCACTTACTGGAAGCTCGCATTTATACCAACATATAAGCACATAACATAAGGTAGAAGCTGTTTGTTTTTATATAGGAACATGCCTAATTTTTGGTCGGCGTCAAAGGTCTTCGCCAGAAATGCTAATGCTATGCGCTTAGCAGGCTATTGAAGCTATCAGAAAATATACCTGGATGCAAAGGCTTAGTAGAGGTGATATCTCTTTATTCAGATTGTCATGAATTAACCAAAATATTTTCTTAGGGAAGCAGTTAATTGTTGATTAAATAGCATAGCTTGGTATCGAGCGTCAACGTGTGATATGCTCTGTCATTGCCCAAGCACTTCCAAAAGGAGATCTGACTGCCTGTAAGTTTAAACGTGTGACATGTTGTTTTGTTTATATATAAAAAATTGCAAAATTCAACATTTGATATTCTGAAAGGAATTGAAGTCCAATGTTTCTGGCAAATACTGGTCCACCAGATACCCGAAACAGGCTCATATTCACGTAGGTTTAGACCAACTATCTTATCTATATTTTGCTATCCTCGTGTGTTTTTAGAATTCTTATGTCGCCTATAAATACTTGCCTGAACTAATTAAACTGGTAAACCAGTTAGACTCCAGTAAAAGATTGGCTACCAATAGTACTTCAGTAATATAACTGAATTGATACTGGAATAGTAATGTTTTGGTTAAAGTTCTGTTTTAGCATCAATAGAATCTTGTTGTGCAGAGGAAAACCGGCAGCTGAAAAATAGTTATGTTGAACAGATTGAAACTGGCATCATTTTTTTCATTCATATGAGCAAGGATCTGAAGAAGATCGAGACGGCGCTGGTTTTCTGTCTGAAAAAAATATTAAGGCCAAAAAGGGAAGTGTCAGAGTTACTTACTCAAGAATATAAAATAGGACTACAACCTTCAGAACTGTACTAATTGTCTGAATCCTCATATGTATCTCGGCGCTGAGGATGGAAATTTGAACAATTAGATCAGAGGAATCGGCACTGCTTCCGGCTATCTAGATAACAAAGTAAAGAAGAAAAAAACGACGGAGCTACACATGGGGGCAACACGTACCTCACCGCCGTCTGGGACAATCTCAACAGACAGAGGCAAGGAAACAACAAATCGCGTGTGAATGGTCTCTGCATGCCCGCTTTACAGCATAGAGGAATATCTCAGTTTGTCACTGCATCTACACAGCATAACATAATTTATAAATTTATCTCGTGCCATCTTTATTTCCGTGGAAACAAAAGTAAAGTGCAACTGATAAGACTCTAAAATAGCATATTTCCACCTCTCGAACCATAAGTTGCATAAATTTTAATTTATCTCTAGTCCTCGCGGAAATTGTCCACCGATACAGCCTGTTGTAGAAGAACAACTTGGCCCTTGGAAAATAAATATAACGTGTGGCAAAGAGGAAAGCATAAATTAACCGGTCCTTATAGAGAAATTTCAACCTACTCTTCTACAAATTTACTGAACATAATCGGTATCCTCTGTAGTAAATAATATTCGTCTCAACAGCCTGATTCTAAATGTACAGTAGCTAGTAACCTAGTATAATTACTAATACTCCAAGTTGAATTCAAGGGGAATTTTTTTTTTACTCTAATTCACCTACGCCAAACATACATCGGATGAAATTGATCACCGGACGCATAATTCCAGCCGCTCTCCATCGCTCAAACCAAAGAGGCGACAAACAGAATTTTCCTTACCTTGACAGACAGGTCGACCTCCTCCTGGCGCTCTAGCTTGCTTAGCACAACGATCTACCTTGAGCAGCCGCGCCGCGTGCCGTTTGACAAACTCCCGCGGCCGCCTCTCGAATCTCGACGGCCGCGGTCGCTCGTCGTGGAAGCCGACTGATGGTGGCTGCGGGAGGCTGGGCATGGCGATCAACGGTGAGATGCAGACAGGCGAGACTGAGCGGTCGGAAGCACTGTTGGTGGGGAGCGGCGTGCGGCGGCCGCGTCGGGAGATGGGAGCGGTGGCGGTCGCGTCAGGAGATGGGAGCGGCTCGGTACTGGGATACCTAGCGAGAAGATCTTTGCAAAGAATCTCTAGGTTGTACGCTCGATGCAGGATTGGTCATCCAGACGAACGAATAGTCATACTTTGACCCTCTAACGAACCGACCTAGCAGGCTCATCTGACACGTAGCCCAATTCGTGGCAATCCAACGAGCGAAGAAGAAATAAACACTGACATGTAGGCCATAAAGCAGTTATCTCGGTGGATCAACCACAGCTTGCTATTTCTCGTGGGATTAGATGTTGTAGAGATATCATTGAGAACATTCATGATTTTTTAAATTATTTTCAAACTTTAATTATAAATTTATTTTTTGAAATAGTAAGATCACTATAGCTCGGGAGCATGAAATCTGCACTCTATTTATTTAGCTAGAACAACAATTCCTTGAAGTGGATTCTAGTAGTTGTCATAGATTCTAGTAGTTCCTTAAATACTACACATTTTATCCATAGAAGTAGTATTAGGACTAATAGCTTTTTTTGCGATTATATAAGTAGTATTAGCTAGCTAGAAGAAAAGAGGAACTGAAACGAGATTTGAGGAAACGCTCCTCTCCCCGCAACCTCCAGAAAATCTAGCGCGCGACCGCGCCGCCGGCCAGCCAGCGCTGCCCCCTCCCCACCTCCTCTCCCCGCCCTCCTCGCGCGTCCGCGCCGCCCCTGCGGCGGCCGGGCGCGGCCCCTGATGACGTGAAACACACGTTCGTTGGGAGACCCCAAGAGGAAGGTATGATGTAGTCAGCAGCAAGTTTTCCCTCAGAAAGAAACCAAGGTTATCGAACCAGTAGGAGCAGCAACTCTTCAGAAGGTTGTCAACGGCGCCAGAAAAATAGCTGTCGCAGGGAGTCTGGACTGTTGACGTGGAATCTGCACACAACACAATCAAACTACTTTGCCCCAACGAAACAGTGAGGTTGTCAATCTCACTGGCTTGCTGAAAACAAAGGATTAAACGTATGGTGTGGAAAATGAGTATTAAATTGCAGAGAATGAAAAAGGAACAGTTTGCAGTTTGTGGTTGTTTAATCAGTGTAAAAGAATGGACCGGGGTCCACAGTTCACTAGTGGTGTCTCTCCATAAAAGATAACTAACATGTTGGGTGAACAAATTACAGCTGGGCAATTGACGAATAGTGAGCGCATGACAATGCATATACATGACATGTTGACTACTATGATATTTAATTGGGCATTACGACATAATACATAGACCGTTATCCAACAGCATCTATGACTAATAATCCACCGCCGGGTTGTCATCCGAGTCCCCGTTGGTATTAAGTTGCAAGCAACGGATAATTGCATTAAGTAAAGTGCGTAATGTAAACAAACACATATGCCCGTGGACATAGCATCGTTAGGTTATCCCTAGTGGCAACAGCACATCCACAACCTTAGAACTTTCTGTCACTGTCCCAGGTTAAACGGAGACATGAACCCACTATCTAGCATAAATACTCTCTCTTGGAGTTACAAGCATCTACTTGGCCAAAGCATCTACGAGTAACGGAAAGCATGCAAGATCTTAAATAACATATAAGATAGATTGATAATCAACTTGACATAATATTCAATATTCATCGGATCCCAGCAAACACAACATGTAGCATTACAATAATATGATCTTGATCATGTAGGGCAGCTCACAAGATCTAAACATGATGGCACAAAGTGGAGAGACAACCATCTAGCTACTGCTATGGACCCGTAGTCCAAGGATGAACTACTCACGCATCACTCCGGAGGCAGGCATGGCGATGTAGAAGCCTCCGGTGACGATTCCCCTCTCCGGCAGGGTGCCGGGAAGAGGTTCTGAACCCTCCCGAGCTAGGGTTGACGACGGCGGCGTCTCTGGATTTTCGTGGATATTTGCTCAGGTACTTAGGGTTTTCGCGTCGGGGGGAATAAGTAGGCGAAAGGGCGGCGGCTGCGGACCCCCGAGGGGCCCACACCACCCAGGGCGCGGCAGAGGGGGGCCCGCGCCCTGGTGCGTGTGGCCTCCTGGTGGCCCTCCTCTGCTGCTCCTTCGCTCCGTCAGGCGTGTTCTGGAAAAATAGGCACCCCGTGTAGTTTCGTCCAATTCCGAGAATATTTCCAGACTAGCTTTTCTGGAATACAAAAACAGCAGAAAACAGGAACTGGCACTTCGGCATCTTGTTAATAGGTTAGTCCCAAAAAATGTATAAAAGTGATATAAAGTAGATGCAAAACATGTAGCAATTGGTATAAAACAAGCATGGAACATCAAAAATTATAGATACGTTTGAGACGTATCAGCATCCCCAAGCTTAGTTCCTACTCGTCCTCGAGTAGGTAAACGATAAAAACAAAATAATTTTTGAGGTGACATGCTACTATCATAATCTTGATCATATAATATTGCAAGGCACATGTAAATGAATGAAGTGATCCAAGTCAATGGTCTATAATTTGCTACCAAATAGATAATGAGTAAACAATGAATCACACAAGCTAAACGTTTTCATGAATAGTACTTTCGAGACAAGCATCAAACAGTTTTGCATAAGTGTTAACTCATAAAGCAATAGTTTCTAATAAAAGGTATTTAATCAACACAAAGGAAGAATTTAGTTTCAGCATTTGCTTCAACTTTCAACATATTTATCTCATGGATATTGTCAACACAAAGTAGTATAACAAGTCCAATACATTGCATATAACGCATGTTGTAACAAAGTTGACACTAGTGTTTGCTTGTGGAAGACAGAAAGAATAGGAAAACTGACTCAACATAAAAGTAAAAGAAAGGCCCTTCGCAGAGGGAAGCAGGGATTAAATCATGTGCTAGAGCTTTTAGGTTTTTGAAAGCATATAGAGATTGCATAAAATATTTGATACTCCTCCCAACCTTGCTAACACAAGCCATGGCTAACCGAATCCTCGGGTGCCTTCCATCAATCACATACCATGGAGGAGTATCTATTTTTGAGAGGTGTTTGTTAATTGTCAACGAATGGTAGCGGGTGAGAACAGTATTCTACCTGTCGAACGGACTTTTAAGAGCGGCTCCCATGAAGGACGTTATTTCTACCAGCAAGGCAGATCATCCCTCTTTCTCTTTGGTTTACACACATTCAGGTATTTCACTGTTTGTCATTGCTTACTGATGAATCAGGGCAAAAGTGTGAAGAGAATTAATTGGTTAAAGTTGTAATTAATTGGGACTGGGCACCCCGTTGCCAGCTCTTTTTGCAAGTTATTGGATAAGCGGATGTATATGCCACTAGTCCAGGTGTAAAAGTCCACTCACAAATAGAATAAAGAATAACCACACTAATTCCTCATGAGCTAGTAAACATTGACACAAAAAGGGAATAATAACATTTTGAATAATTTAAAGGTAGCACATGAAAAATTTACTTGGAGTGGCAAGGAAATACCACATATAGGTAGTTATGGTGGACACAAATGGCATGGATTTTGGCTCAAGGATTTGGATGCACGAGAAGCATTCCCTCTCAGTACAGAGTTTAGGCTAGCAAGGTTATGTAAGCAAACAAGAATATCAACCCGTACACCAAGTTTTATATGACAAACATATTGCAAACGTTATAAGACTTCATACCGTCTTCCTTGTTAACCAAACCCTGTTATTAGAAAATATCTAGACCTTAGAGTACCACCGATGCAAACCAAATTTTCAACAAGCTTTACGGTAGTTCTTCACTAATAGGCTTAACTCATGTGATGCACAATTTAATCATGATCTACTTGTTAACTCAAAACAATTGACAAGCATCAAGTTATCCATTTTAGTGATCTACAAGATTAAGCAAGTTTTTCCTTATACCAATTACCACATGCAACATTTTCTGAACCAACCAAACACCAATCAATTTATTTCATCAACTCTCCAAACAAATATAAGTGAAGCAAGAGAGTACTTTCTACAAAAGAAAGCTAATAGCTCTGACAAGAGATACATGAAAACAAGAGCTAAAAGCTGAACAGCGCTAGATATGAATACTCAACAAATATAAGTGAAGAATAGGAGTATTCTCATGAAAAAGCGGAGCGTGTCTCTCTCCCAATCAAGAATGCTAGGGTCCAGTCAAGCTTTATTGAAAATAAAAGTGCAATACTGAAAATAAAAGCACACAGACGCTCCAAGAAAAGCACATATGATGTGAAAGAATTAAAATATAGTTTCACTAGAGATGACCTGATAATTTTGACGATGAAGAAGGGGATGCCTTGGGCATCCCCAAGCTTAGACGCTTGAGTCTTCTTGAAATATGCTGGGGAGATCCATGGGAGCCTCCCCAAGCTTAAGCTCTTCACTCTTCTTGATCCTATTATATCATCCTTCTCTCTTGACCCTTGAAAACTTCCGTCACACCAAACTCAAAGTAGATCTCATTAGAGGGTTAGTGCATAATCAAAAATTCACATGTTCTATAAAGACGCAATATGATTTGTTACTTTAAACATTAGCTACAGCCACTGATGTTATGTGAAGCTCTTCCACCCAAAAAAGAATTTCACTCAACACTAGTAAAAGAGAGAATGCAAAATAAAAAGGCATAATCTGTCTAAAACAGAACAGTCCGCAAAGACGAATTTTTTCGAGGCACTTACGACGCTCAGATCGAAAACTCTGAACTAATGAAAGTTTCAGACATTCATAAAGATTACGCACAAAAATTTCAGATTTAATTAACAATCTGGTGATTTTAGGAATTTCGTACAGTGAACAGCAAAAATCTGTTTCTGCGCAGCAATCAAAATTAAGCATCATCTTACATTAGAGGCTACTCTTGGCACAACAATGCGAGAAAATAAAGATACAAAGGAGTTGCTACAGAAGTAAACAAACCTTGACTCAATAAAAGAAAAATTGCAGAAAAATAAAATGGGTTGCCTCCCATAAGCGCTTTTCTTTAACGCCTTTTAGCTAGGCACAAAGCATGCATCAAGTATTACCAAGTGAAGAAGCATCAACATTGTAATTTGTTCGAACAATAGAATCATAAGGTGGCTTAATCTTCTTCCTAGGAAAGTGTTCCATACCTTTCTTGAGAGGAAATTGATATTTTATATTCCCTTCTTTCATATCAATAATAGCACCTACAGTCTAAGAAAAGGTCTTCCCAGCACAATAGGGCATGATGGATTGCACTCAATATCCAAGACAATAAAATCAACGGGGACATAATTGTTGTTAACCATGATAAGAACATCATCAATTCTTCCCAAAGGTTTTTTAATAGTATTATCACCCAAAGTTATACAATCTTCGCATTTGGAAAGCTCCCAAAGATTTAAAGAATCAAAAATATCCTTGGGCAATAAACAGAATTCAGACATAATATCACAGCGAGAATGAAAAGTTTCACCATTTATAACAACTTTTACTGAGGGAATCCATCCGATGGTTCAAAATTTACTGGCACATTATCATAATGTTCACGAATCTGATTATACCCTTCTTTTAGACCAGATATGTTTGTTTCAAGAGTGTTAAGTCTATCACTTATGCTTGTCAAAGCCAAATCAATTTTAGTGATTGGAGGGCTAGAAATTGTAATCAATTTTTTTATAGCATTAAAAGCTTGATCCCCATCATAACGAAGGAAATCTCCTCCTACCACAGCATCTAAGCATACTGTAGCAAAGAACAAGACCAAAATAAAAGCTACTAAGAAGCAGGCTTAAAGTCATTTTGGGTTCAGTTTTAGCATAAGACTCAAAAATTCTAGACCAAGCATTTTAAAACTCTCCTCACTCCCTTGCTTGAAAGTGAAGATCTCTTCTTCAGGTGACATTACTACTGGAACAGGGCTAGACATGATAACTAACAGAAAATAAAACTGAAAATAAACTAAATGCAAGTAACTAATTTTTTTGTGTTTTTGATAATTGAAAGCAAACAAGATAGAATAAAATAAACTAAGCAAGACTAAAACAAAGTAAAGAGATTGGAAGCGTGAAACTCCCCTTGTAGAAGACTGCTGTCTCCCCGCAACGGCGCCAGAAAAATAGCTTGATGACGTGAAACACACGTTCGTTGGGAGACCCCAAGAGGAAGGTATGATGTAGTCAGCAGCAAGTTTTCCCTCAGAAAGAAACCAAGGTTATCGAACCAGTAGGAGCAGCAACTCTTCAGAAGGTTGTCAACGGCGCCAGAAAAATAGCTGTCGCGGGGAGTCTGGACTGTTGACGTGGAATCTGCACACAACACAATCAAACTAATTTGTCCCAACGAAACAGTGAGGTTGTCAATCTCACTGGCTTGCTGAAAACAAAGGATTAAACGTATGGTGTGGAAAATGAGTATTAAATTGCAGAGAATGAAAAAGGAACAGTTTGCAGTTTGTGGTTGTTTAATCAGTTTAAAAGAATGGACCGGGTTTCACAGTTCACTAGTGGTGTCTCTCCATAAAAGATAACTAACATGTTGGGTGAACAAATTATAGCTGGGCAATTGACGAATAGTAAGCGCATGACAATGCATATACATGACATGTTGACTACTATGATATTTAATTGGGCATTACGACATAATACATAGACCGTTATCCAACAGCATCTATGACTAATAATCCACCGCCGGGTTATCATCCGAGTCCCCGTTGGTATTAAGTTGCAAGCAACGGATAATTGCATTAAGTAAAGTGCGTAATGTAAACAAACACATATGCCCGTGGACATAGCATCGTTAGGTTATCCCTAGTGGCAACAGCACATCCACAACCTTAGAACTTTCTGTCACTGTCCCAGGTTAAACGGAGACATGAACCCACTATTTAGTATAAATACTCTCTCTTGGAGTTACAAGCATTTACTTGGCCAAAACATCTACGAGTAACGGAAAGCATGCAAGATCTTAAATAACATATAAGATAGATTGATAATCAACTTGACATAATATTCAATATTCATCGGATCCCAGCAAACACAACATGTAGCATTACAATAATATGATCTTGATCATGTAGGGCAGCTCACAAGATCTAAACATGATGGCACAAAGTGGAGAGACAGCCATCTAGCTACTGCTATGGACCCGTAGTCCAAGGATGAACTACTCACGCATCACTCCGGAGGCAGGCATGGCGATGTAGAAGCCTCCGGTGACGATTCCCCTCTCTGGCAGGGTGCCGGGAAGAGGTTCTGAACCCTCCCGAGCTAGGGTTGACGACGGCGGCGTCTCTGGATCTTTTCGTGGATTTTTGCTCAGGTACTTAGGGTTTTCGCGTCGGGGGAATAAGTAGGCGAAAGGGCGGCGGCTGCGGACCCCCGAGGGGCCCACACCACCCCAGGGCGCGGCAGAAGGGGTGCCCACGCCCTGGGTGCGTGTGGCCTCCTGGTGGCCCTCCTCTGCTGTTCCTTCGCTCCGTCAGGCGTGTTCTGGAAAAATAGGCACCCCCGTGTAGTTTCATCCAATTCCGAGAATATTTCCAGACTAGCTTTTCTGGAATACAAAAACAGCAGAAAATAGGAACTGGCACTTCGGCATCTTGTCAATAGGTTAGTCCCAAAAAATGTATAAAAGTGATATAAAGTAGATGCAAAACATGTAGCAATTGGTATAAAACAAGCATGGAACATCAAAAATTATAGATACGTTTGAGACGTATCACCCCCCTCCCTCTCGCGACCCGCGCCGCCCCCGCGGCGGCCGGGCCGCGCCTCCTTCCGCTCTTCTTCAAACTCCGTCGCAAGCTTCCCTGCCGTCGTCGCCAGTGCCTGCGCCGGCCTTGGCCGGGCGGTGCCGGTGGCGGCGGAACCTCGGCCTTTCCCCTTCTGATTTGTGGCGGCACGGGGCAAGCCATGGGTCACGAGGTGCAGCTCGACGGCACTGGTCTGGCGCGGCGGCGGCGTCCCCTGGTGCAGCGCGGTTGGTGACGTGGTGGTGGTGCTGTCGTTGGTGGCAGGGGCGGCGGTGGTGAAGTTCCGGCCCTGCAGGCCCAGATCTGGCCCTTTGGGCCCGATCTAGGTTAGGGCCGGGTTTTGCCTCGTTGCTCCCGGTTTGGCCTGCTGAGCGGCTCGCGACGAAGATGGCAGCGATGACACCACCCCTGCTGCAGCGTGGCGATGAGAGCTTCACGGGCCTGGTTGGGTCCGGCTGAGCCTATGGACCAATAGAGGGTAGCGGTGGTGGCGGCCTACGTGCAGCAGCATGGCGGCGGGGACTTTACGAGCCCTCCGGCTCGGCCGGGCCTGCTTGGCCTGGTGTGTCCCTGCTGCCATGTCCGGTCGGCACCTGCCGATGGCGGTGGAGGACGTCCTCCAGGTGGCTGCGCTACTGCCGCCCTCCGGTTCCAATGGCTTGGTGTGCTCTTGTCGTAGCGTCCGGTCGGCTACCGTCTTCGGCGGTGGAGGTTGTTCCCTCCCGCGTGGTTGTGATACTATCGGACATTGTCTACGGCTGCTTCGTCTCGGCTTGACTGGCCATGCTACGTTTGCCTTGGTGAGACGACGATGGTGACTTCAAGACCATGGTGGCGTTTGTTGGTGGGTGGCAAGATTGGTGGAGCGCTACAGATTGTCCGAAATGTGGCTTTTTGGGGGTCGGGAGAAATTCCTGTCGTTTTGGCACCGACGCGGTGACGCTTGAGCGTGTCACCCTTCCTTCCTGAAGGACGTCGGGAGTACCTCTTCCCCACTCCTCGGAGCGTACCGGGGGAACCCTAGGACCTGTCCGGGCAGCAGCGTCGTCGGCGTCGCTTTCCTTCTTGAAGGGGCTGTTTGGTACGTGGCGATGTAGAGTGCTATGATCGTGGTGGGAATTCGTCGGAGAGGACGCGGCGGTTGCGAGTCACTATCGTTTTCGTTGATCCGCCGGTGTCGACTTTGTTTTCTCTCTTTTTTTCTCTTCCTTTTCTTTTGGGCATGCTTGTGCTGTTTGCCCCAGCTGTGGCCTCAATGTTGTATCGGGTGGTTTGTTATATTAATATAGCGGAGCGAAAGCCTATTTCTTCAAACGAGCTTTGACATTCCAGCCCTGTGTAACTAGAAGCTCAAATTTGGCTTATGTTCTCCCACCAGCGTCACCCAGACTATCTGAAAGCCACAGCGAGCATGAGAAGCAACCGGGTTGGTCACCAACCCCTCCAAGCTGAGCTCAGAGCAGAGTAAATAGTCACGTCAACACATTCTGTAGCGAAGCGGCCGATACACAGCTCCCAGGGGCTGGCAGCATTACCGGTAAGAACGTTGACACAAAACATTCTCTGATCAGTTCACCGGCGAGGCGAGGCTCGAAGAGCAGCAACAGTCGCACTCGACAGCAACAGTCAGAACCATCGCGGGACCGCGCAAGGCTTGTTAGCGCTGGTTAGATAGAGCGGCCCATCCACCCGAGACTGCTTCCCAAGCTTTCCCACCGTCAGTTCGTGGTATAAACCCGTCTGCTCTTCCCCTCGTCTCGGCCATCGCCACCGAACCCAAACCTGCCTGAACCAATCCATCCACAGTCCCGAGAACTGTCGACGATGGCTCTGCGTGGGCGGCTCGGGGCAGCGTGCCTGGCATTCCTCGCCGCGGCGACGGTGTGCGCGGCGCAGACGACGCCGGCGGCGCAGCCGATGGCGATGCCCACCTGCGCGCCGGTGCCCATCAGCCTGTCGCCGTGCATCGGCTACGTGTTCGGCGTCGGGTCGGCGTCGCTGCCGTCGTGCTGTGCCCAGCTCCAGGCCTTCTTCCAGTCCCAGGGCCGTGCCTGTGCGCCATGTTAAAGCTCGCGCCCAGCCCCTTCGGCTTGGTCCTCGGCCTGGTCCAGGGCATGATCCCCAACGTGTGCAACCTGCCCAGCCACCCATGCGACGGTGCGTGCGTGCCCTCGTGCACCGGCCTGTTCATGTTTTTATCATTGATGAAAAATCTGAGAAAATGCGACGAAACGTAACTGCAGATGTCGCCGGTGCAAGCACTTCGCCAGATGACTCCACGCCGCCAACCGCAAATGCCACGGCTCCGGCTCCGGCTCCACTGGATCCGACCGCCGCAGCACCGCCTGCCGCCGAGCCCACGGCCACAACGTCGACCGGCGCAGATGCGGTGCCAGGTGACAACGCTCCCGCTGCTGCCACGGCGCCAGCACAGGTTGCTCCCCAAGGCGCCGGATCAAAAACTGATTCGCAGGGTACATCAAAGCTCCCAGAATTGCTGCACGCAGCAGGTGCACGAAGCTCTGCCGCTGGCACCGTGTTCATCAGTGTGCTTCTCGCTTATGTATCCGTCATGTTTGTGTAAAACCCGCTAAGCCATTACTACTATCTACAACAACGAATGTACTGATAGTACCATACGATACGCCAGTAGAATTCAGCCGCAGCATGCTATACTATTGTTAATTGAAACAAAGCAAATGCTCCGGAGTTCAAATCCTGCCAGCCCAGTTGGCTACAACAATGGAATCAACTAAAGTTCTTACAATGGATAACCCTTAGGTGCCAGAATTTTCCAATTTCCACACAAGTAATTTGCGAAAAGGTCAAGTGAATGACAACATTATCTCCAACAATGCTACGCATGAAGTAGCCTAGCACCATGCGATCAGCCTTCTGCAGTTAAAATGTTGGATTGAATGGACTACATCATAGCTTAGTCACGAAAATACACAGAAGTTACAAATCCTCATGGGTTATCTCATTCCGCAATCGACTATCACCGTGAAATATGACACTGGGATCTTGGGGTGGCTGTTCTGCTTGTCGGCAACTCAACCAGCATAAGTCCATTTCCATACCGCAACATGATATTTGGGTTTTCGATCTATAACAGCATCTGAAAAACCACACTGAAGAAAATATCAATAAGGCTGAGACGATGCATAACAGTTGACAGTTTAGTTCAAAATCTGAGGAGAAAATATCCATCCTTAACTCGAAACAAGATTGATATCCTAAGCAAAATGCATAGTACTCCCTCCGTTTTTTAATATAAGATGTTTTAGCTTTTACCTAGATTCATATGTATGTACATGTATGTAGACATGTTTAAGTGTGCATGTTCATCCAATCAAATATGTATCTAGTCAAGATGTACAATGTTCAAAACGTCTTATATTAAAAAACAGAGGTAGTAAAAGGCTAAAAGTTAAGTGTATACTACGAGAATGATGCCGTTATATATATTCTAGCCCAGTTTCCATGACCAGCAAATTATCAGGGATATGTACGAGATAGTAACATTATAAGCTCAATGATTTTACAGACTCAATCAGACAATCAGTTGGAACAGTTTAACTTGGATAAAGGCAAAACTTACTATCAGCATAGTAGAACTAAAAGAAAGTACACGTCATATTACACTTACTAAATCCTTGATCATTGACAAATATGTATCCCAAATCGGTTAACATTACAATGGCAAGATGCTAGTAGTTGATACAATTTCAATTATTTCAAAAATAAATGTAGCAAGTAGCAGTAAGCCAATAACTAGAATTACCAGTGTGAATTACATACTCTACATCTTTACTGAAGCATGAACACAAAACAAGTTACACAGAAGAGATGGCTTCTCACATTCGGAAAAATAAACTAAACACTTGATCTCATATTAGCATGCATATTTGAAGTGAAGTCTTAGTCCTAGTTGCCTGCAGAACTACCCCCATTAGAGAGACCATATCCTATGCTCCCATCAAACTGGTGCACCCACACAATAAATAAATGCAAAAAATTGTAGAAATTTTCGAAACTAGTTTACCACGTAATTACAACGGCACAAATTTTAATTTCAAATTCTACCCACAGCTCAAGAATAAAAAAAGGCAAATCACACTATAAATACTCCCTCCGATCCATAGTAAGTGTCGCAGTTTTGAACTAACCCCAGTTCAAAACTGCAACACTTATTTTGGATAGGATGGAGTAGTACTTATTTCAAGTTGGGCTGTGAACTGAGACCATTAATACTACGAGAGCTAAATTTGTTGTTTTTGTGTCTCGAGATGTGAAAGGGCATGGCGCCCCCATGTGTGGTTTTGGTAATTAATGACAATCCCTATGGACTAATGGTTGCATTGAGTTATGCTTGTAGTGTTTGTCCATAGGCAAATGCTTGAACTCCATATGTTGGATTCAAGGTTGATGCCATAAAGATATTGATATAATGGAGTATTTGGCATCAAATCATCGAGTTGTATGGATATATTTGATATGATCAAGAAGAAGAGTATGTGATGACCAAGTTGTTATAAGAGGAGTTATCCGATGATTGGTCTATGCGAGTTGAGCATATTGCAAGTATGTCTTGAAGAAAAGGATTATGTGATCATTCATTGTTATCTTCAAGACATCATCTATTGAAAAGAGAAGAAAAGATACAAGGTTGATCAAGATATTGATCAACACACAAAGCTACAAGATGTACCAAGTGGGATCATGTATCTCTTGGTATGGTAAGCAATTGTCCATATAGCTTTGTGAACTAACCCATGATATGTGTGTAGCATTTCTATGTGTGGTTAGGTATCTTTCTATGGGCTTGCATCAAATGAAGATTTCATATAGCCCATGAACGATGACGTCAAGTGGTGATCGTCATCAATGTTGAGAAGCGCAAGTTCAAGAGGAGCATCTCGAAGAAATCCTAGGCTTGAAGCTTGCCACCCATCTAGAGATAATGTTCATGTGAAGATGAGCCTAAGAGAGGCTCTCCCATAGTGGAGTATGGGGGAGCAATGTTTGAGTCTTCACCAAGCGAAGCGCAATCAAGAAAGGTGGTCCACTTGAAGAGATCAAGATCGACGTCATCTAGCTCAAGTGGAATGCGCAAGGCAAAGGTATGATGTTGATAGGGTTTCTATTTTACCGGTCTCTTGGTACTAGTTGGAGACCGGGTTATAGGATAGATACCGTACTATCAAGAGGGGCTCTCATTGAGCTTTAGCGTATCAGTTGGAGAGAACTCAAACCTTTGCATACTTGCCTTCATCATCTTTCTTGGTTCTTATTTGGCTTATCTCTCTTTGGGGTTTTGGAGCTTGTTGTGACCTTCATAACAAGCTCAAGTTCTCCGAAAACGGATTTCGTATGAAAAACTTGTTGCGTTTTCGGTTTTGGAGTTTCTCCCGGTTCATCTTCTATAGAGAGGTTTTACCTTTCTACATTTGGTTTTATACTCCCTTGTTGGACTATGATGTTTTCCTGCATCATCTTGTCGTGCTCGTTGTGGTGATTCCAACGAGCCAAGAACATCGAAAACGGAGTTCGTATGCATAAGTTATTGCGTTTCTCGTCCGGGCGTTCCAGGAATTCCGAACCAGTCGGAATTCCGGACCAATTCCGAACCGGTCGGAATTTTCCGGACCAATTCCGAACTGAATCCGAACTGGCTTTTTCAGTACTGTACTCAGTCCGGATTTTGGTTGGTTTTCGTCCGGAAAATTCCGAGTCAACCGGAATTCCGAACCAAATCCGAACCAATTCCGGATTGCACGAATCTGTACCAAACGGTCGGATTTTTGGGAACTATAAAATGGGTCTTCTTCCCCAACGGTTCCCTAACTCTTGAGCACGGTTTTGACCTCCATTGTTGACCCTTTGAAGCTTTGCCATCTCTCTATTCCTCCATGATTCTTGCTTCCAATTAGAGGGAAAAGAGAGAGGAGATCTAGATCTATCATTCCACCAATCAATCTCTCCTCTAAGTGAGGGGAAGCTTTTTGATCTAGATCTTGGAGGGATTTTGTGTTCCTCTTTGTTCTTCCTCTCTTCTCCCCAAATAGCATTAGTTGATTTGGTGGATTTGAGAGTGAAGGATTTTGAGCACTTCATGTGTTCTTGCCCATTGCATTGTTGCATCGGTTTGAGTTCTCCACGGTGATACGTGGAAATCGAAGTTGAGAAGCTTGTTACTCTTGGGTACTTGGGGTGCCCTAGAGCTTGTCCTCTTGGGTACTTGGAGTGCCCTAGACGGTCCTTGTTGATCTCGGAGTTTTGGTGGCTCGCGGGATTGTTGGGAGCCTCCAATTAAGTTGTGGAGACGTGCCCCAACCTTGTGAGTCTTGTGGCTTTGTGAGCCACGGGATTCCGGTGAGAGCCTCCAATTAAGTTGTGGAGTGTGCCTCATCCTTGTACGGGTTCGGTGACCACCCTCAAGTGTCCCATAGTGGCTCGTGGCACTCTACATTGATAGAGGCACGAAGGAGATTACGGTGTGCCATTTGACGGCTATTCGGGGATCACTTTGTGACTCCGCACCGCTCCAACGGAGACGTAGCTTCCATTGGGAAGTGCACTTCGGGATAAATCATCGTCTCCAAGTGCCTCGGTATTTCTATACCCGAGCTTCTTACTTATGCAATTTACTTTGTGATAGCCATCGAGCTTGAAGTAATATATCTTGCTATCACATAGTTGTATATCTTGTTTAGCATAAGTTGCTGGTGCACATAGGTAAACCTAGCTTGTTTAGGTTTTGTGCTTGATAAATTAAACGCTAGTTTTATTCCGCATTTATTCAAGCCTAAACCGTAAAGAATTTTAAATCGCCTATTCACCCCCCCCCCCCCCCCCCCCCCCTAGGCGACATCCGTGTCCTTTCAAGATGTGTTCCAAATTTTGATTTGAACTTTGTGACCTAATTGATGCACACTATTTCTGTGCGGTAAATTAGTTTTGAATTTTCTCTCGAACTTTTAGCGTGTATTAATTGGGTGGTGCAAGGATGCGCCAGTTTGTTGGGTGCATGGGATACGGTCTCTTAGTCACCATTTCTTACACTAGGTCATGAAATGCTTCATAAGTCCAAGTATCACTTATCCTAGAAAGAACTACACAGAACTATGCGTAAACACACCTATATCGGTAAGATTACTGAGACGACACTTAAACTTTAAGACAACACATAATAACTAATCTTACAAGCACGGTTATTTGATTCACCAGAAATTCAAGGTCTTCATGTGAAGTAAAAATGAGGGACAACTTACAAGATCACACGGTAAGTACACACACAATGGTTCACTTATGTGTGTGCCGCACAAATTCCTCCAGCCGCTCCCATACCTCAAGAGCAGCTGGTCTGTCTTGATGCCTTTTATTTTTGCTTATCTGTACCGTAAGCCCGTAACACAATCAAGCAGCTGTAAGTGATCAAAATAGAATTTGATTGCAATAACCAAAAAACTACAAATTTCTCCCATACTCACCGAAATAATTTTCACATTCCACTGTTGGACCACTTTTGCTGCATCCACACTATCATCTTCAAAGCGTACATAGAAACCAATAACTGAGACAAATTTAAGATGTTAGGCCACAGATGGTAACAAAACACCATGCTGAATGAGAAACGGAGCAATCCAAAGATTTGCATTGCATTACAATTTATGAATAGCATTTGACATTTTTGATCAAGTTACTGAGACATGCTAGGGATAGGGATAAGGGGTGCAGCCAACGTTATAACCTCATTAGCTAGAAATAATACTCGATCGCTTGAAAGGTGCCTTTAATTTAAACTTGAGTCCAAAATATGATAAGGTTAGTTACAGTCTGTAAGGGAGGAGTCTAACCTATATAGTCAGTAACTATGCATCCATCTCAATTAAGCAAAGAGAAATAATCTGATATCCTCCCCAAATGTCGTCTCTCTTACCTATTTTCTACCCTCATTCCAACAAGTCCGCCCATTCATCTTGCTGGTGGTGTTTAGCCCCACTAGGGCCTTGGGCCATGCCCATAATATACCCGTGCTACGTACCTATCGTAATGACACCAACAGATGGTACCCATTTTAACAAAGAACTAGAATCAGTACACTATGACCTGATGTGACCTGATGTGGCATTGAACACTACAGCAGCAGTTGATTCTTGCTCTTTAATCCATGCCGATGCCAGAACAAACATTTCAACCCAATTGGGATAACAAACTAAGCACTTAAGACTACCACCTATACAAAGCACTAGTATGCAGACCCTATCCTGCAATGTGGATGGACAATTCCTGAACCTCGGTATGAAATCTTGAATTGCTTGAATCGCTGATGTGTTTATTCTTATACTAGTTCTTAAGCAAAATGAAGCTGTGAGATGCTTGTACAGACTGCAGATATAGAAACAGTAAAGCACTAGAAAAACAAGAAATCCTCACCCTTGTTGAAGATGTCTACATGATCCTTGAAGGGCCAATCCTTGAACTGCCACTCCTTTCCGAGCACAAACACGGCCATCACTCGTGCCCAATCGTCCGCCTTGAGTGAAGCCGGCTTGTCCCTGACCTCGAACGAGACTGGACCCCCGGTCCCGCGGATATGCTTCTTCTGCACTGTGACGCACTCAGGCTTTGGGCTCCCTTGAGCGCCCGCATCTTCTCATCGCTGGGCACGAAGACGAAGTCTTCCAGGAAGTCCCTGACGTTGTAGATCGTTATCAGCGTCTGCGACGCGCTGGGCACCAGTATGATGGGCACGAAACCCTCGGCGAGGGACTTGTCGACCTTGGGATTCGCGAGGGCGACCGCGGAAGCGGTGGGCTCGTTCCGGCCCGAGGAAGGGGCGCTGTCCTTGTTGCGCACGCGCTCCTCCTCGCGGCGCAGCACGCCGTGGTAAATGGCGAGGAAGTCGCGGCCGCGGGCGTCGAGGATGGCGTTGCGGTCCTTGAGGGGCCGCTCGAAGGCGCGGATGTGGGCGGTGGAGGCCTCGTCGTCGTCGGGCTCCTCTGGCAGCGGCGGCTGGGCCTCCTGGGTGAAGGAGGGGAGGGAGGACGGGAGGAGGGGCTCGGAGGGGAGGGTGTTGTGGCCGAACTGGAGGAAGTCGAGGAAGGTCTTGCGGTCGGGGAGGGAGACGGGCGGGATGCGGCGGAGGCGGGCGGCCTGGAGGAAGTCGGTGTGCTTGAGGTCGTTGTGCTGGGCGAGGAAGACGGCGGCGGAGAGCGGGTAGGGGCGGCCGGACTGCTTGGAGGCGAAGGCGGTGGGGGTGTTGGCGGGGAAGGAGTAGTCAGAGCCGAAGAGGATGTCGTCGCCGGTGAAGATGATCTTGTCCAGGTCGCCGCGGGCGGCGTAGTCCCGGAGCACGGCGAGGGGATCCATGGCTACGCCTAGCTCTGGCTTGCTGGGTTTTTTGTCTGGATCTGGTTCTCGGATTCGGGGCTGTTCAGGGTTTTGAGCGTGGTGGCCCATTAAGCGGTGGCCGAATATAAACGGGCTGGGCTTTACTCGCAGAATTTTGGGCCCTACATTGTTTTCAATATCAACCACACGACGACATCACCAAAGACATCCCACATTTTTCCGGACTCTGTCATTGAACAGACTGTACGATGAAACATTTTGTAAGGGCATGTACAATAGGGAAGACACGTCTTCTCTTAGCCATCCACATCATTTAGAGAAGATAAAATTATAAGTTATACAATGCATTATCTCTTATTGTCATCCTCATCAATTAATAAGAATTAATTATATTTTAATAGGAAATTGAATTTTTAAGGGAAGACAAATGGTACAATGCTGAAATTAGTCTTTTCTTATTTCGTAAGGGATCATCTCTTAGCTAACGGAAGGCAGCCTCTCCTTTCTTCATTCTCTCTCCTCCAACTAGACAAATATCTTACGTGTCAACGCTAAGAGAAGGCTGACGTCACCTCATTGTACATGCCCTAAAGGTTTGCTTCCTCCCTATTTTTGACATGTGGCGTTAGATATGTTTGACGTCAGGTGCATTTTCACCGTTTTCACCGTGGCGTTACTCGCGTCGGGATCTACAAAACTCATGTACTTCAAAAATAGTTTGTGGGTACATAGTGTGTACATGTTAGTGTGTGTGTTTGTTTGTATTAGCGTGTGTGTACTTACCATATTTTGGTTTGTACCCACCATTTTGGTGTGTACTTACCATGTTTTTGTGTTTACTCCCTTTTTCTATGTGTACTCCAAAAGATGGAACCTAAAGGGATAAATTAGAAAACCAGATAGAAAAAAGAATAAATTGAACCTAAAGAACAAAGCCCGAACGAAGACATTCGCATGAAACGCTTCGAGCGTGGGAGCACCCCGCTCGCTCACAACGGTCCTACCTTGACAAAGACTAGCCTTTCTCTAGCGATATCCTTCTATTACACTAGAAAAAGTTAAAGACAAGTGATGATGGGAGGATACCCATTACTCCTGCTATTGAACCATCTCCAACATATTTCTGAAGATTGCATCCTTCTGTTTTGGATTCCACTAGAGGGATGTGGTGAATCCCACATTCAGGACTCCACCAAGCTAGAGTAATGTCGTGGAGGTTGAGGCATTCCACGGAGTATGTTATTTAATGCATATGTCTTTATTTTAGTTGGTTTGAACCATGTTCAGGTTCAGCCGGTTTGAGTTTGTGTTAGGTTTGGTTTGGGCCTGTCCAACCTAGTTAGATTTGAGTCACCCATATAAAGGGTCCGGCAGCTGCAATGTATCCTTAGACAAGAATTTGAGATTAAAATTATCTTGAGGTTCGTCCCAAGATGAGTTGACATATCGAGGTGTTGCAGGTTTATGATTGCTACTCGTTTCGATTTGTTGTTTGCGCATCGCATGGGGTTGATACCATCGATCCAACGTTGCGTTCTTGGTTCCTCGTGAAAAATTGAGTCTAAACCTTTCTGGATCACGTTGATCATTACCAACAAGATCCCTAGTCTATAAAAAAGATAAGAATTCCCTATTAAAATAAGACAAACCAATGTTATGCGCAGAAGAACGAAAGGCGACTATTGTTTGTTATCTCTCACGACATTATCCATGATTCCTTCAAGACCGATTCGTGTTTGACAAGTTGCTTTTTTTCGTGGTGCAAAGAGATGGTGGTGAAGTTTGTTTTGCGCACTAATCTTCTTATCTTATGTTTGCATGATACCAATTTTATTCCTTCTTGAGGTTTGTTTCGGACCAAGATACTTTCTTCACTGAAGATATACTTTCTTCGGCTTGGTCCTCGGCCAGGTCCAGGGCATGATCCCCAACGTGTGCAACCTGCCCAGCCACCCATGCGATGGTGCGTGCACCGGCCTGTTCATGTTTTTATCATTGATGAAAAATCTGAGAAAATGCGACGAAACGTAACTGCAGATGTCGCCGGTGCAAGCACTTCGCCAGATGACTCCACGCCGCCAACCGCAAATGCCACGGCTCCGGCTCCACTGGATCCGACCGCCGCAGCACCGCCTGCCGCCGAGCCCACGGCCACAACGTCGACCGGCACAGATGCGGTGCCAGGTGACAACGCTCCCGCTGCTGCCACGGCGCCAGCACAGGTTGCTCCCCAAGGCGCCGGATCAAAAACTGATTCGCAGGGTACATCAAAGCTCCCAGAATTGCTGCACGCAGCAGGTGCACGAAGCTCTGCCGCTGGCACCGTGTTCATCAGTGTGCTTCTCGCTTATGTATCCGTCATGTTTGTGTAAAACCCGGACTGGACATTTGTATTACGTAGTATGTATTTTGGATGACAAAACCAAGATGGAGAAAACTAGCCAGTGTCATAAACTCATAATCGTGGAAACCATACGAGCCACCTCGCCAAAATTACAAAAGGCATATGAATTGAATAGCTAATTTTTTTAAATAATACATTTTTTTAATAAAATTTGATAAATAATACGTGTTTTTTAAAAAACAAAAAAAAATACATCCTCGTCTATGCCACATACGAGCAGGCCCTGTCGTCCGCGACGCAGACGAGCAGGACCTGCCGTCCGCGCCGCAGACGAGCACAGGCCAATCGTCTACCGCGTAGACGATATGCCGGTCATGCTCAGCTCGCGCCATCATATATGCAATGATGCATGCTGGCTTGAAACGAACGATCGGATGGATGCTCATGCTGGCTTGTACCGGCTGGCGCGATCGAGCTAACGCGGCCAGCGAGCCAGCACGGCCGGCCGGCGAGCAAGCACGGTCATCGTCTACGGCGAGCCAGCGAGCTAGCACGGCCGGTGAGCGCACGGCCGGTCGGCGAGCCAGCGCAAGCACGGCCATCGTCCACGGCGAGCCAGCGAGCAAGCACGGCCGGCCGGCGAGCCGGCGCAAGCACGGCCGGTGAGCGCACGGCCGGCCGGCGAGCTGGCGTAAGCACGGCCATCGTCCACGGCGAGCCAGCGAGCACAAGCACGTCCGGCGAGCGCACTGATCACACGCATGAGAGAGCTGCGAGAGAAACGCATGCATGCAACCCGTGTTCCACGGCGCGGAACGAGCAGGTCCCGTCGTCTACACCGCAGACGAGCAGGTCCTGTCAGCTCTACAGCCAAGGGCAGGCCCACTTCAATTCAAGGGTATTCAGTTGAATACCCAATTTTTTTGAACAAGAACTAGGTTTATACAACATAGAATAGGCGTATATATATGAAAAATACGTAAACAAGTCATATTTGGGCCACAAGCCCACAATCCCTCCTCCATCGCTCCATCCTCAAGGCCCAATTAGCTCACTGGCCTGCCCTACACATCATCGTGCATCCCCAGTTCGACAGTTCCCCTTGACCGCCCATCCCTCGACTGAATCCTTGCGTCGGTTCGGTGGCTCCTCTAGTCAGCTCATCCCCTGAATCATTGCCTCTGTGGCTCCACGACTAGGACGTCCGGCTGCGCTGATTGGTCTTCGCCGCTGTCGCGCTCCTCCCTCAGACACTGTACGTCCTCCCTTGCACAGTTTGTCAGTTTCCTCTTTGCTTCGGCAGTTTGACAGTTACCATGACTAGAGGTGATGTAGAAATTTACAGAAAATTAATGGAATTTGTACAAAATTCTTAAGACCTAATTGTTGTTTTTGTTTATCAGATTGAATAGGTTGCTTTTGGTCTGAAACATGAAGGGAAAGAGTGGTCATGTTACTTCTTTAATATGCTGAACAATTGGTACTTATTTAAGTTGAATAGTTTCAAATTTTAATCCATTTCCATGACTCTAAGATATTATGGTCAGATTGTGTCAGTATCTTTTATACATTATAAAGTTCAACATATATGATGCTATAATCAATTATAGATGGAAAACGACTAGGCTTTCGTCTGTCGAAAAAAAGTACCCCTAAATTTTGAATACACACTCTTAAAATCCTAGGCCCGCCACTGTCTACAGCTGACGGACGACTAGCTAATCGTCTACGGCGTAGACGATAGGTACCTATCGTTTACGGCATAGACGAGGGTGTATTATTTTTGGAAATTTTTGAAAACACGTATTATTTCTCGAATTTAATTAAAAATGTATTATTTAAAAAAATTAGCAATTGAATAAGGAATATGTGCCTGTATCGCAAAGCAGAGATAATATTGTTGGGTAGCTCGTGCTGTTAAACTAGTATACTTAGCTAGCATCAGCTTCTAATCCATGACCATGGCTCATTTTAGTTTGTAAATCAACAATCCCTACACATCACAATCAACTATACTACTCTAGCACCAAGCGACTGCGCCGACGGGGCAACTGGCCAAGACAAAGGCAGAAACAGATGGATCCTGACGGCGACGACCGGCGTCAGGAGAAGGAGCGCGCGGACGCCCGCCCGGCACCCGTGGTGTCGCTCCGGCCACTGGGCCTGGCGGACACCGACGCGTTCATGGCGTGGGCATCGGACGACCGCGTGATGCGCCACCTGAAGCGTCCTCTGTGCGCGACCAGGGAGGAGGCCATCGCGCAGATCAGGGACACCGTGCTCGGTCAACGTGTGGCCCTACCCCGACGACGGCGGCCACCGGGCCAACATCGGCTACGCGCTGGCGCACGACCACTGGGGCCGCGGCATCGCTGCCGCCGCCATCAGGATGGCAAGTTAGCAGCAACTTACGTAGCGGCAGGCAGGGACGAAGCTAGAAAAAATTGGCACGGGTGTCAGGCAACTAATGCCGACTGTACAAGTACAATTATGGAAGGGCAATACAAATAATTTCATAGGCAGTATAACTAAATTCACGTTGTAATACAAAAAATGAAAAATTTCAGAGCCAACAATAATAGTTTTCATATGAAAAAGTTTGTCGTACCGAGTACAAATTGAGAGAAGTAATAAAACGACTTGTTTACACATCCAGAAAAAATCCCAGGAAAATGAAACTTCCTGAAAAACGAATAGAAATAACATATTATATCCATAACAACTAGACGGAAAAAATATACAGGAAAGAAAAAAATATATAAAGTGACATGGAACTCACATTTTAGAGCTTCCTTTCTCGATCTTTAATCTTCTTAAATATATCAATCACATCATCATTTGTGATGGTAGAAAATATATCTTTCTCCACATAGCAAATCATAAGATCACTCATGAACTTCTCACCCATTTTATTCCGCAGAATACTCTTGACAATATTCATTGCTGAAAAGCATCTCTCCACTGATGCAGTGGCGACCGGCAAAATTAACACCAATTTTAGAAGATGATACACCAAAGGAAACGAAAGATGCTTCTTAGTGTCCACCAAGAGTTTGGCAAGATCAGCAATGCCATCTAAATCCGCAAACCGTTCGTCTGCTCGCACATTGTCAATGTAAATGCGAAGTTCATGACCAAGATCAATCAGTTTTGATGAATTGAAATCACCAGGATAAAACTCAGCTAGCTTCAATAAGCTCTCGATGTTAAAAGCAGCGAATGAGTTTTTTGGGCTGAATGATGTCATGTGAATAAGTAGTGCTGAATTTACTTCATTGAATCTATCATCAAACTCTCGAAGTTGCCAATCAATAACAGAGTTAAGACACTCTATTTGGTAATGATGAAGGTTTGTGATGTTGGTTTTTTGTCTTGTATTATGCCGATTGACATATTCATCATGCATGTTTAGTTTCGGAATGTCATGCTCTTCACAAAATGAATATACCTTCTCCAGAAGTGATTCCCATCCATTATCTCTTAGCCGTTGCAGATCATTCCTTGTTGACTGAACACATGACATGGCATTCAAGATGTCCTGATCCTTCTGTTGCAAAGCATGAGACAAGGTATTGGCACTCCCTAATATATGTAACATCATATGTAAATAGAACACAAAGTCGAAGGTTCCAAAATAGGATAGAAGGCCACGTGCTTCACTTTTCTTGGAACTTCTCTTTCCTTCCTTTGATACATATTTCAGGACACTAATAACTGATGGGAACAACTGAACAAGGCCAGAGAGAGTTCTGTAGTGTGAGCCCCAACGAGTATCTCCCGCCCTCTGAAGTGATTGATCTTGATTTAGCCCTGTGCCGGTACTAATTTTTCCACTACCTATGGCTTTTAATACATTCTCTCGATGAATCTCTCTAATCATGTCCTTTCTTTTGCAAGAGGCTCCAACCACATTGAAGAGAGTAGAGATCATGTAAAAGAAATCTGCAATATCATCATTCCTCTTTGACACTGCCACTATAACCAACTGGAGCTGATGAGCAAAGCAATGCACATAATATGCCGAACTATTCTCTTCTAGAATTTTAGCCTTCAATCCATTGAACTCACCACGCATATTACTTGCCCCATCATAACATTGACCTCTGACTTGCTTTAAAGTTAGTCCAATATCAACAAACAATTTTTCAAGAGCTGATTTGAGACACGCTGCAGAAGTTTCCTTCACATGTACAACTCCAACTAATCGTTCCATGATTAGTCCATGCTTGTTCACATATCTTAAAACCACAGCCATTTGTTCTTTGTCGGATACATCAGAAGCCTCATCAATTAACAAGCTGAAAACATCTCCACCAATTTCTTCGAGAATATAATTCAATGTTATCTGTAAAATATAAAAGTTAATGTCATTTAGATTACACCTAGAGATAAATTGTATGAAACAAAAAATATTAATGCTTACCTTTGCATAATAACTCACAATTTCTTTCTGAATGTCCGGACAAGTCCATTTGCAATTTTGGGGAGCATTATTGATTAACTTCCTTACTTCCTCATTTTGATTTGCCAATGTCCGTATCAACTCTTTAAAGTTTCCCTTATTTTTTGATTCCTCTGATTCGTCATTGCCGCGAAAAGCTAAGCCTTGATGTACGAGGTATCTAGCAGATTCAACAGAAGTATTCAATCGAATACGATTTTGCCTTTTTGTCATATCAGTTTGCTTCTGCAGCGCGGACCTAATGGATTGGTCTTGATTCATTAGAGCATCACATCTTTTAACAGCTACATTATGAAAGCTATTGACCTCACCCACATGAGTCTCTAGTCTTTTTTTCTTGTTCCAACTAGACCAACCATTAACAACAAATGCATCATTTCCACCTTGGTTATCAACACAATCTCTGAACAAGTAGCAGCACAAGCAAAATGCCCTATCCAACTTCTCACTGTACTCTAGCCAGCCATGATATTCTTTAAACCAATTTGGATTAAATCTCCGTGGAGCTCCTGCAATGTATTTTTGTGGATATTTATATCCCGCTTGCTGCCTGTAAGGTCCTCTAGTTAAATACATTCTTCTGATGTCATCTTGCTTCTGAGGATTTCGACTATACTGTGGTATTCTTTTCCGATCAGCCGGATCATACGGAAGATCATCTAAATCAATCTCTTCAGGAACCGGAGGCGTTGGTGGTCTTGGTACACTAGGCCTTGGTGACGGTGATGCATTATCTTGTTCTTGTCTAAGTCTAAGTGGCCTTGAACTCTCAGCTGAATCAAAACTTTGCGGTGCTGAACGTTTCAACACATATCTGTCCATAATCTCCTAAGTGAAACAACCAGAAAAGCAAGATGGAAAATTTAGTTTGGGGTCTACTTACACTGCCGATCTGGGCAAACAAATGAAGGCGTACCTGGGAGTGGCGACGTAGAATCAGCAGGCCGGAGAATCTCCGATGATTGCGTCGTTGCCGGCGGCTGGCGGCCGGCACCAGGGATAGGGAATTAGGGATTGATCTTTGGCGAGAGAGACGAACAGGCGTCAGGCGAGAGAGACGAACAGGCGTGCGTATACTACTGCTGGGTTTGGGCCAATCGCTGTTTGTATCTTGTGTTTTGGGCTTTTGATGTTTCTTAATTTCAGTCTTCCACGGTTGGGCTGGGCCGCTGGGGTCAGACATGCTTTTTTACTGGGTTCAGATCACAATTTTTTTGATAGTGTTTAGCTGAAACGGCGGGAGTCACTGGTGTCAGCTGACACCAGTGCTTGTACGGGAGCTCCGTCCCTGGCGGCAGGGCTCCGGCGTCGCCGCAGTTGACTCGTGTTCTTGACGCGCGCAGGTGGTAGGGACGGTGTTCGACGACTTGCCGGGGCTGGAGAGGCTGGAGGCGGTGACGGACGTGGGAAACGTGCGGTCGCAGAGGGCGCTGGAGAAGGTCGGGTTCCAGAGGGAAGGGGTGCTGCGCAGTTACATCGTCCACCCCGGCCCGGCGGCCGCGACGCCAAGGACGCCGCGGTGTACAGCTTCCTTTCGTCCGACCGTCCACGGCTCACGTGATCCGGGCGCCAGTTTGGGAGGTTCCGAGTCCGGAGCGTGATCTTCGTGTAAATTTCTAGCGGTAATAACAGCTTAAAACCTGAAACCGTGATGATCGATAAATGTTCGTGGAATCTTCATGGGAGATGGGACCATACCTGGCCAGTAGCGGAGCTAGACAATTGAAGATAGGGGTGCACGGTGGTGCCCAGCTCCAAAATAGCTTGTTTTAGAGACAATTGCCACAATACCACTAGTTAAAACCGAGAGTTCCAAAATACCACTGAAAAACCCAAACTTGCCAAAATACCACTACAAATTTGGTTTTCATAGCCAAAATAACACTATGCACTAACAGACACTAACACTCACACAAAAAGACTTGTATACCCTTACCTGTTCCTACCACACAGTTCAGATTTTTTATTTACACTAATTTCAGCAACACTTTGACAGCAGCCCTTTGACAGCATCAATTCAGCAACGCTTTGAGACCAATTCAGCAGCAGTTTTGGACACTACTACGCCAAACATTGCAAATATGGGAAGCTTGCCCAACAGGATGTAGCAGCGCAGCGTGTTGAAGGGGCAGGCACACCAAGCAGGAGAAGGAGAAGAGGGCATCGCCGGGCATAGCACGATGGACGGCGCGTCTGTGGGCGTCCTCGTGCAGCAGCCTGGCGGATGACGCAACATCCTGGCGGACGGCGGCCGACGCAGCAGCCTGGGCAGGGGACGGTATGACGGCGGACGGCGGCGAGGCAAGGAGCGATTCAGAAGGGGGAGGCGAACCGCCGGCGAGGCGATGCGGCTGGCTGTGCCGCCATGACTGCTCGGGAGAAAGTGGAGTTGTGGAGAATGGGGAACGATCGATTGGTTTCCTTGATATTTTGGCTAGGTCTAGGTGAGGGCAATTTTGGCATTCTGGAACAAGCTGACAAGCAGTCAACCATTTGACTAACGTGAAAGCTGTGATAACTCACGATAGTGGTATTGTGGCATCAAAAACCAAAACGGTGATGATATTTTGGCAATTTCGGTTTTTTCAGTGGTATTTTGGAACTCTCGGTTTTAACTAGTGGTATTGTGGCAATTGTCTCCTTGTTTTACGGGTGGCACAAATGGTGAAAAATAGCAATTTTACAAAGAAATCAATTTTTACCCGGTCCTGTGCACCCGGGAGGCTCCACATGGATCCGCCGCTGTACCTGGCCATGGGATGCCCGGCTGGCCCGGTCCGAAATTTCCGGGCTTGCCCACGGGCCGGGCCTGGGCCTAATATTTCGGCCCGATGCACGAGACGGGACGGGACTGGGCTTTGCATATTGGTGTTTTAAGGAAGAGGCCCGAGGCCCGACGGGATTTTGCAGTCACGGGACGTGCCTGGGCCTGAAATATAGGCCCGATGGTCAAGTCGGGTCGGGCCTGTGCCTGGAATTTTGACCGCGGGCTTTTTTAGGCCTGGCCCAAAGCCCGGCCGGGCCCATCGCCAGCTACGGATGGGACAGACTAGTTTGGGAAGATTCCTCTGGCTTCGGTTCAAGATTTTCATTACCTTTTGTCTCGCTATACAAAAATCATAAAATTATGACAAAAAATAGTCTTAAAGTTTATAGTTTTATGGCTCTGAAAAGGGTAAAAATAACTCATTTTACTTATAGCATTTGTCTTTTGTGTGTGTAGATCATGTATGAAAGCTATTTCGCTGTAAATTTGGTCATACATATTAGACATTTTTTTTTAAGCGCAACATATTAGACATGTATAAGTATTAGTATGTTTTTTCCGGGTTTTTAGGGACGGAAGATTTTTTATTATTATTAAAAACAGGATCACTGGTTCCTGGAACTGCAAGTTGGCCTGGCTTGATGGAGAAGCAAAACGAGAAGCTCGCGCTTGAGAAGGATAAATTTGAAGCAGCCAAGCTCGAAGCCCAAGTGACCGTTATCAAAGCCGACACGACAAGAATCAAAGCGAAGCAGATGCGTCACAATTTGTGGTAGAAAATGAAATAGGATGTGAAGATCTTGATGTCCGACCTATCGAGCATGACTTCGCTGGCGAGGGCTTGGCATGCGATCACCCAGTAACGCATCCTCTTTGAAATTGGCCTTGTACCGGCGACGGGGCAGCCAACGCCAGAGGCGACAAAGGAGACCACACACCAGAGGCGACGGGGCATCCGGCCTCAACGGCGACAAGAGAGCCAACCCCGGTGACAACACATGAGTCAGCACCGACGGCTTCAGAGGAGACTATGCATTTGATGTTGTAATATGTGATGGTCGGACATGGTGGTGTTTTTTGTAGCCAAAACTTTGAATACTATGTATTTTGCGAAAATTGATTACTCCATCTTTTCTTAAATATAATTTCTAAATATAAGAGTTTTAGCTTTTGTCGGTTTTCTCGGATTCATATGTATTTAGACGTGTTTTATTGTGTATATTCACATATAGTATACATTGCAATATCTAAAACATCTTACGGTCAGTAATAGAGGGAGTAGAAAACTATTTAGACTGTCTATTAGGAGCGTCGGTGAAAATACTTTAAAGAACCCTACGAGGGGTTAAGAGCTCAAAGCCATCGCCCGTGATTGGGGTCCCAAAGTACAGGTGCTTAAATCAATGTGCAGCCGTACAAACTCCAATAATGCAGTAACAGCAACCAAAAGGAAAAGAAAGGATATCCAACAGTACAAAAAAAAACTCGGTCATGAATGATGACATGACAATCATAATCATGTTGGTCCAGCACTCACCGATTACGCGAACAGTGTGATGATTAGGAGCTGTTGAGACCTCATTATGCTTGTAGCTAGGTGATTGCCCCCCCCCCCCCCCCCCCCCACCCCCACCATGGGCCATGGCAAAGCTGCTAGCTACAACACACTCCACCCAAACCTATGAACCTTTCTCAAGATGGCTGCTGACCCTAGCTCTGCTTTTATCCCCTGAATCACTGAAAGAGGTGTAATTTGTATTTCAGATACATCTTCTCTTTTGATGAATAAGCAAGTAGAGTGATAGCTTTGCTTTACAAATAGTTCACTGAACAAAATTCAGAGTACATTCTGGGGCAAACGGCTCCATATCAGATTTAGCTACAAAATAGTTTGCATCACAGGGCAGAATTGAATATGAGCATCAAATTTCAAATAACTGGAATGTCAAATGACCAACTACCCCAGGACATCAATCTCCAACAGGGTAGAAGTGGGCAAAAGTCTTTAATCCGCAAAAGACTAAATCATTCCGTTCTCCGTGACCAAAAACATACCCAGTCCTTCAAACTTGAGAAAAAATAGGAAAAAAATCTCATCTCGGTTATTCAGGATCATGCCTTCTCCTCCACTGAAACTCTCTTACCAAATAGCATCCCTCATTTAGCTAGCGCAAGTTGTCCACTGCTTCATCGAAAAGCATTTCCCGGTACCTGCACTCGCTGCTGCAGAATGCTTTGTCGCCCCTGAAATAAAAAGAAAAAAATGACCAATCATATCACACAAGAATCTTGCTAATGGCCCAACTGCGGAATTATTAAAAGCATAAGCTCTTTGGGGCAATTGCTGCTCATGTTACGTTTTGTGCAAAGCGCACAAGCACAATAAAACTACTCTGATCAAGAAGATAGCATCTGAAGTTGTGAAGCTAAAAGTATTTTTAGCAAATCTCCAAGCTAGAGTTTATCACTTCAATTCATGGACCATCAAGCAAGCAAGAGAACCAAGAATAGACATGGCACAGATCCCTTTCACCGTCCTATCGAAGCAAACTCAGTATAATCATTTGGCGCAAACTGCAACTACGATGCGTTTTTTTGTTTTTCTTTTGGTGGTGATGATAGCTGGTCCGGGTCATGGTCAGGAGTAGGAGCCCAAGAGGCTTGGGACATGGACCTAGTTTAGCACTTCGCAACAACCAAATAGTTTAGTCCCTAGGAAATTGTTAACTCAACCCTCCGGCATTAGGATAAGGAGCTCCTTTCGCATACTTTTGGAGTAGTTTTCTATGTGACAGCAATGTGGAATCAAACAACTCCCTAAGAAAGAACTACTTTTTTATTCCTAGTAAACAAGGCTACTAAGATCTTTAAAAAATGAACCAAGAATCAGACTCATTGACGAAGAAGGGCATATAAAGTGACATAATCTTGATGAAGTATATTGCAGATATATTGTGTTGTGTATATATCAACAATCGGTGAATTGGTGATTGGATAAAACTTGCAATGACAGAAGCCATCTCCATTTCTGATAGCGGTGAATAAAAACTGAGAACGTGTGCCTTCAGTCTACTCTGCAGAGTCACAAGCTACTATCATCTAAGCAGTAGTTCAGAAATTATGTTCTGCTCCATGATGTCAGTACACAATTTTATGTCAATCATGCTATTTCAGTATCTGAAGTGTAAGTGTTGTTGTTCCACGGTTAACATCTAGAAGATCATGTTGCATGTCGCAAACTTTCGGATCATCTTATATTTAGCATGAACAGACACAGACCATTCATGCGTATAATCATGTACGAGCAAGCAGCAGAAACAGCAACAACAATAACCAAAATATATGCACTTCTGATACATAGATGCAGCGCCTAAAAATAGCATCTATTTGGTATAAGAAAATTGCCTTTTATATTTTCTGAGCCGGCGAGCAAATTTGAAGAGAAACTCACCGATAGATGAAGATGTCATTGGCATGCCAAGTTGCTTGTGGCATGCATGGCAATAGCTCAAGAAGCCGCTAATTGGCACGGCGTCGCCCGCTCCCTTGTCCATCTGCTCCCCGCAGCTCTCAACTATGCAGTCGTCGAAGATGTGCCTGGTCCTCGGGTTCGGGCCGCGAGAGATGACGCACGTGTAGTCCTCCGACATGGCCATTTCCGCGGGGGCCACGCGCCGGCGAACACCCGCGCGGTAGGCGAGCTCACCACCTCCGGCAAGAACCTCCTCGCCGGCGACAGGACGGCCAGCTGAGCGTCTCGGTTCTTGACGCCGAACTCAATAGGAGAGGACACCAGTTCCACCGCCCTGCCTGAAGGGACCTGGATTCTGAGCTGCGACCCCAACACCACCTTGCCGCCACTGACGGCGTTGGCGTTATTGTGCTCCCGGAGCACGTCGGCGAGGCCGACGCTGGCCGGCTCCGGAGCAGCGATCTCCATATGAGCCCTGTTGAGGCTTCTCTCCGACAGAAACGGGGCAGGGCACGGGCGGAGCAGCAGAAATGCTTGGTCTCAAGAATGGAGGTGGGGCTCATCGAGGAGGAGGACCCCTCGGCACCGTCCAAGAACCCGGCTTGGGGGAGCGCCATGAACGGCCTCGGGGAAGGGAACGCAGGAGCCGTCGCAGAAGAAGAGGAAAGATTCCTCTGCCTCGGAGACTGACCAGTGGCGGTGGCCAGGGGCTCAGGCTGAGACATGAGACCTCCTCCGCCTTGCTTGGCACCAACTGCTCTTCTCGATCTGTTGCGCAGCATCGCCTCGGAATACCTGTGCGGGCAAGGCCATTACTAATGATGAAAAGGATGGCAACCTCTGCGTAAGCTTTTGTTGTGTAGCTTTAAAGAATAATCAGAGACGGCGCAGAGGCCAAAAGCTCACCAGACAGCAACGTTCTTGGATGGATCAAACTGAAGCTATAATGCCTGCTGCTTCCAAGTTCCAACACATTCACCTCAGTGTAGATTCAGTTGGAACTTGGAATAACAATTTCGTTCTTTGATTACTCTATCTACCTCTACCTCCCGTCAAATAAAGCAAGAAACTCACTCAGCAAACAGAACGGCGACAGGTTCGAGCAAGGAATGGGGAAGGAGACAACGAGAATGAAGAGAGAGCGAAAATCACACAGAAAACTCGACAGAGAAAGGACTCGGAATCCCACAGGAAACCGCCAGCAAGAGCACGCCCCCCGGACCGAAAAATTAACCCCAACTTGGCAGCAGAGAACCGCCAGAAAGGCCGTCGCGTTTAGGCCTTGATTTGCGGTTCCTGGGTAGTGGGTTTGCGCATTTATACATGTGGGGAGCGTGGAGTTCTCTGATTCATAACCCAGGGAAATGGGAAGAACTGTTCTTCTTGTGATGTTTTCTCTCTCGCTATCCTCTCCTCCCACGGGGAAGGGGAAAGGGAGGAGAAGAGGAGACCCTTATTTAAAAAAACACTCGCGCACACTGGCAGAGAGGGACCTGTGAGAGAACAATGAATTGATCCCATTTTTTAGTTAATTTTTGTCTTAACTAGTGTTAACTGTAATTGATGCGATCTATTATGACGGAAGTGCAGTGTCTTAACAACCGCTGAGTTATTCGTGGTCACACCTTTTCTGAGAATCTTAATTGTAGTCATACTTGTGATCATGACCGTGTTATCTTCGCTTGAGAATTTGTAGTGTGGAAGTCTTCTATTTGAATTATTTTCTGTATGGGCCACTGCGCAATTAATCTAAATTATAATTTTATTTGTAAGTCTAACTTCTCAGAGGCTCATTCCCTTTACCAAACATTGGAGTCGCTGCTCGGGTTTTCTCGAAAACTTTTGCTTTCTTCGGTTATGGACCACGAAATCTATTGTTTTTTCCTTCCATCTGTCGAGCATCTATTGGTGCTAATTCTATGTTTCCCAACTAATTTGAATTGAAAATATGTTGTTGTGTTTGTGTCGAATATTATGTACGAGTTGAGTTACGGTAGGACTTGGATTTGTATTAGGTGTGGATAGGATACGAGTAGTATTGGAGTCGAACTCTTGTAGCATGTGTCTCCCATATAATGTGGGGGCACCACACGATGTAACTACGACTTGATAGCAATTGGCACGCAGGGGAGCGGTGGCTTGTGCCGGCGTCTAGGGCGGCCGTTGCGGTATCTTGAGGAGGAGCGCTCGTAGTCATGCCCCGCGGATGTAGGCGTTGAGCGCTGAACTGCGTTACCAAACATCGTGCCTCGGTGTCGTCTGTGATCTTGCATGACGCAATTATCGTAACAAGTGGTATCAGAGCCTGGTCGAGGCCATGCGGAAAATCATCTGGAGGTACGAGGATCATGCTCGGCGGGCGCTTGGAAACGTCCAATAGATGCAAGGTGGAGCATGGCGGCGATCGCGGATGCAGTCGGTGGAGTCGGACACTTCGGGCAGGAGGCCTGGACGTCCGATGGGTTACAGTCGTTAGGGATTGGCTAGACGTGGCAATTGGACCGACATAGTGGCTGTCAAGACGTCGTGGAGGCGGCGCTTCGGCTCGCGATCAGATCGGCGACCAGACGTGGAGGACGACCAAATAGATTGGAGTGTGAGGGCATTAAGATGGTGCGCTCGGTGTTGCACAAGGGCGGTGTCGCGGCACTGAGGACGAGTTGTCGATGATGCGGGTAGCCATGGTGCACACGGCTTGTGCACGGATGATATGTGAGGTGGCGACTGCAGCGGCAGGGTCGGCGTCAGAAGTACGCGCGGCAGGGCAGGCTACAGATCGCTGGCGAGAATCAAGAAACGGACGAGTCTAGCCGTCGGAATTATCGGCGAAATTTTTCGAGCTGAACGGAATCGAGAAGAGCAGGTGCTTGGTGGCGTACAGCAGTAGATCTTCGTGATTGTTTGCAACACGTCACAGAGAATCAGAGACAAATACGCATTGGTACGGGAGTCCAGGGGATTGCCATACGTGCATGGATGCATACAGATTTAAACAAAGGAAGGTGTAAGTTGGATCGACCCAGGGGACAACCATATATGCGTGAACAATTAAGATTTAGAAAGGTGACGCGTGTGGAGGTCGGATCCAATTTGGACTCGATCGGTTGGAGACTATGCAAAGTCGTGACAGACTCAGACTCGGTTTCCGTGACAGGCAAGGGAAAGACGGGCCGGTGCCTAGCGTAAATAAAAGGCGACGCGACGGAGGCGAGTAGACGCACAAAAAATCGTTTCGCAAGCTCAGGAAAAGGTGGAGCGGGACCAAGGTATTACGATAAAAGGTTCCACGGATTCTGAAAGGCAAACGGTGCGGGTGCGAGGTTTCTTGACAATCGTGGCAAATCTTTTCGGCGGAACAATCGATCAGCGATACAGAGGCAGTTCATCAGGGAGGCATTGACGATCAAGGCGAGCCAAGACATCGGAGGTTGAGTAGAAGTTATTCTTCACCGGTCAACGGTCATGGCACCAACTACCAAGTTTGAAGTGCAAAAGTTCGAAGGGACTGGAAACTTCGCGCTATGACAGACAAGGGTGAAGGATTTGTTGGCACAACAGGGATGCTTGAAGGCGTTGCGGGATGTCAAGCCAGTTAAGATGGACAATGATGACTGGGAGGAGTGATACGTCCATTTTGCATCACTATTTTATATTATAATTTACTGCTATTCATCGATATATTTCATATTTAGAAGTGTTACTTATGTTATTTTACCTATTTTGCATGTTTGATGAATAATGGAGAATTGGACACCGGAGTCAGGATTCTGCTGGAAAAAGCGCCGTCGAGATGCACTATTTCTGAAGATCAATAAATCGAAGGAGACATATGGAAGTCCCTATTTTACCAGATGACGGAGGAGGACAAAAGGGGAGACTGAGAAGGGCCAAGGTGGGCCCTGATACGTCCAAAACGTATCTACTTTCCCGAACACTTTTGCTATTGTTTTACCTCTAACTTGTGTGTTTTGAATACAACTAATGCGGACTAACGCTGTTTTCAGCAGAATTGCCCTGGTGTCTTGTTTTTGTGCAGAAAGTCAACTTTCGGGAAAAACACCAGAAAAGATCGCAAACCTCCTATTTTACCAGAAGACTCACGGAGCCAGAAGGGGAGCAGAGATGGGCCACGAGTGGCCCAAACCACAGGGCGGCGCGGCCAAGGGGCCCACCGCGCCAGCCACTGAGGAGGGCGACTCGGGCACCTCCCCGAGCCCCCTTTCGACTACTTAACCCTCTCTGACCTAAAACGCGAGGGGGTCGTCCACTTCATCCAGAAACATCACCGTACGCCGCCGCATCGCGAAACCTATTTCGGGGACCAGAAACTCCGTTCTGGCACTCCGCCGGGACGGGGAATTGGAGGAGATCATCGCCATCATCATCACCGACGCTTCTCCATCGACCATCCATGTTTCCCCCATCCATGTGTGAGTAATTCCCTGCTGTAGGCTGAGGGGGATGGTAGGGATTGGATGAGATTGTTCATGTAATAAGTTATAAGATCATTAGGGCATGGTGCCTAGTATCCGTTGTTAGTACTTATTGATGTTGTTGCAACTTGTTGAGCTTAATGCTTGTCACTAGGGCCCGAGTGCCATGATTTCAGATCTGAACATGTTATTGTTTCATAATGATATGCACTGTTTATTGATCATACCTGCAAGTTGTATACACATATTGTTGTCCGGAACCCGCGGTCCCAAAGTGACAATAATTGGGACAGCCGAGGGGAATGGCTGCGATGTGAGGATCACATGTGTTCACGGCGTGTTAATGCTTTGCTCCGGTACTTTATTAAAAGGAGTACCTTAATTACCAGTAGATTCCCTTGAGGCCCGGCTGCCACCGGCTGGTAGGACAGAAGATGTTGTACAAGTTTCTCATTGCGAGCACGTACGACTATATACGGAACACATGCCTATGTTTACTTAGTACTTGGATGCTTTATCATTATTATCTGCAATGCCTATGTCTTGATTATTATATGAGCTATCTTATCCATGCAGCGCCCGTTCATCCATCCCTATGCCTACAGTGTTTTAATCCTACTGTTTACTGCAATCACTACTGCTGTCTTATTTACTGCTGCTATTATTTCACCGCTACTACTGCTATAAAACTGTTGCTACTGATAATCTGTGTCGAGCAAGACTATTCACAGGTGCAGCTGAATTGACAACTCCGCTGTTAAGGCTCCAAGTATTCTTTGGCTCCCCTTGTGTCGAATCAATAAATTGGGTTTTACTTCCCTCGAAGACTGTTGCGATCCCCTATACTTGTGGGTCATCAAGACTATTTTCTGGCGCCGTTGCCGGGGAGCATAGCTTTATTTGTGAGTTCACTTGTGATCTATATTGCTCGCTGAAATTTATTCATCATGGGTAAAGCTCGTGATGAGAGGGTCCGTGTATTGCCATCCACTACAAGAAAAGGTACGACACTTAGTACCTCTGCTGCTCTTGACTCACCATCTGTATTGAGTCAACTTGTTACACCACCACAATCTTCACGTGTTGGTACTACTGCTGAATCTGAAATTGCCTCTGATAATGTTGATGATGCTTCTACTGTGATTGATGAGAATATTTCATTAGGTCCACTTTTAGATGCTGCTATTGCTAAGTCTAAACAACTTGAAAATACTAGAACACCTAATGGAAGTCCTACTACTCCTGTTTATTCACCTGAGTTAAGGGATTATACTTGTGATGATGATCCTGATGAAACTTATGTGGAACTTGATGATGATTTTATTGATAAATGTAATGCTACTACTGGTGCAAGTAATATGAGAAATTTTCTTGCACAACATGCTGTTAAATACAAGTTGTCACCTGATCCTAAGTTTGCCACTTCTCCTATAAACATTAAAGATAAGGATTATGATTTTTCTCTTGATTTATCTCATATATCTATTGTTGAGAAAACTCCTTTTTGTGGCACTAAGAGTGAAAGTGCTGTAGAGCACATGAATGAGCTCTCTACTTTGAGTGGCTTATTTTCTGATGATATTAAGAAGCGTAGCTATTTTGTTGCTAAGATTTTTCCTTTCTCATTAAAAGATGATGCTAAAGCTTGGTATAACAACTTGTCTCCTGGTTCTATTACTAGTCCTACTGGTTTGCTTGATGTTTTCTTTCAGAAATATTTCCCTGCTAGTGCTCAACATGATGCTTTGCAGAGAATTTATAACTTTGACCAGGAAGATGAAGAGAAACTTCCAGAGGCATGGACAAGGTTTTGCTCTCTTATCAGAGCTCGGCCTGGACATGATTTGGAAAAGCATGATCTACTTGATATATTTTACAGTGGACTAACTATTGAATCTAGAGCATATCTGGATAGTTGTGCTAGTTGTGTTTTCAGGAAAAGAACCCCTGAAGAAGCTGAAGAATTATTGGCTAAAATCAGCCAGAATTATGATGATTGGACTCTACCTGCGCCGACCCCCACACCTACACCGACACCAATATCAAAGAAGAGGGGAGGTATGATTGAATTGAATGATGAAACAATGAGGGAGGCCAAGAAGACTCTCATTGAGAAGGGTATTAAATCTGAAGATGTGAAGAACCTTCCACCTATTGAAGATTTGTGTAAGCCAATTCCTCATCCATCCATAATTGAGGTTCACTCTCTCCACAGGTTCGATGAAGGAGATATTCCCTACTCTAAACCACCTGATCAATGCTTAGATGAATTTGATAATTATGTTATTAAGCAAGATAATTTTAATATGAGAGTAGAGAATCATTTGCATGAAAACTCTCAAGCTATTAGTAAGTTGCATGATATTGTGGAGAGAACCTCCAATGATGTTAAGATGCTTATTAAACATTTCCATATGGTTCAAACTCAAATTGATCAACTCACTAAAGTGCAACAAGACATGTTAGCCAATGCTTCTAAGAAAAATTAAAACCTGTCTATGTTAGCACTAGAAGTGGAGCTCATACTCAGGATCCTTTATATCCTGAGGGACACCTAAAAGAATTGAACAAGATTCTCAACTAGCTGAAAATCCAGTTTCTCCTTCTAAGAAAAAGAAGAAGAAGAAACATAAAAATGTTGTAGAATCCTCTGAAACTGTTAATGATCCTAATAGTATATCTATCTCTGATGCTGAAACTGAAAGTGGTAATGAACTTGATAGTGATAAGGATAAAAATGATGCTCTTGATAAAGAAGTTAGTGAAAAGGAACCTGAAAAGCATACTAAAAACACAAAGTACACTAAGGAAGACTTCATTGCTAAGAAACATGGTAATGAAAGGGAACCTTGGGTTCAAAAGCAAATGCCTTTTCCAACTAAGAAACTAAAATCAAAGGAAGAAGAACATTATAATAAATTTTGTGAATGGATGAAACCCTTGTTCTTGCAAATTCCTTTGACTGATGCTATTAAATTGCCTCCTTACTCAAAGTATATGAAAGATATTGTTTCTAACAAGAGGAAAATTCCTAATGAGGAAATTTCTACTATGCTTGCTAATTATTCTTTCAATGGCAAGGTTCCTAAGAAGCTTGGAGATCCAGGTATACCAACCATCCCTTGCTCCATCAAGAATAATTATGTTAGAACTGCTTTATGTGATTTGGGAGCAGGAGTTAGTGTTATGCCTTTTTCTCTCTATAAGAGACTCTATCTTGATAAATTGATACCTACTGATATATCTTTGCAAATGGCTGATAAATCTACTGCTGTTCCTGTTGGCATTTGTGAGGATGTCCCTGTTCAAGTGGCTAACAATTGTTTAATTTTGACTGATTTTGTTGTTCTTGAAATGCCTGAAGATGATAATATGTCTATTATTCTTGGAAGACCTTTTCTAAATACTGCAGGTGCTGTTATTGATTGCAATAAAGGAAAAGTAACTTTCAATGTTAATGATAAAGAACATACTGTTTATTTCCCCAAGAAAGTTGACAAGATTTATGGAGTCAATACCATCTCCAATTTTAAAACTATCAAAGTGGGAAGTATTGATTGCCCTATATATGATCATCAAGAAGGATATCAAAACATTATGATTGGATCCATATCAATACAATACAAGGTAACATGAGTGTTTCATGATGTTTAAATCATTTGTGTCATGTAAATTTATTTGGTGCCAAGACTTGATCAACCTTGTTATCAAATGTATTTGCATACATGAAAGAGCTAAACAGCATTTCTTTCTTCAACTTTGTTTTACCTCCTGTAGTGATAATTAGGTTGCAAAAGTTTAGTTGTTTTGAATTTTAAAAATAATTTTTCTGCCCAAGTTTTATTAATTTAAATATCCAGATTTCATGCAAATTGAAAGTTTTCAAAATCTGTAAAAATTATACCATTGGTCCTATTTTTCAAAGAGCATCGTGGGAGTGCCTGGTGCTGACCAAGGGGACCCACCATGGGGTCAAACCACATGGTGGCGCGGCTGCCCCCTTGGCCGCGCCAGCCACTGAGGTGGGGCACCCTTGGCCCTCCAGCAGTTCCCCCACCTACCACTTCTTCCTCTTGCATCACTCAGCTCGTTTTTCTCTCTCACACTCGAGTTTTTGCTGTTCTTCCTCGCGATTTCGATCTCTTTGTTCAGCCCATCTCAGCTGCTGAGATTTGGGGCATTGCTCTCAGGTATGTGACTCCTCCATGTATCCAAGTAGAATTTTGTTTAGTAAGTATACCTTGAGTATTTTGCTGCTGTAGGTGACTTGTTAAGTGAGTATGCATGCTTGTTCTATGTTGAAATTATTAGTTTTGATGCATGTTTAGTCCTCTAGCAAGTTCATATAGTAGTTCCCCTCATTTGTATGTCTCAAAATCATTTTTTATAATGTTTGTTAAAAAATTTCAGAAAAGGAAAATGCATAACCACACCTTTGGGGAGGTGTTTGAAAGGGATTCTCAGAGAGCAAGAAGGCCTTTGAGGGCATCTACTCGAGTTAGGCGTTCCTATGATGAGGATGTCATTGCACCGAACATTGGAGATGGAGGGGATGACCAAATCCCAAATGCTTCATCCTTTCCATGCATGGAGTTTTTGCGTAATGCAGGGTTGCTTGATGACTTCATGTTCCTTATCCAGAGAGTTGGCCTAACCACTTATATGCAGGATGAGGGCGACCAACATTATTGGCTCACCAAAACTTTTGTTGAGAGTTTTAAATTTGTGAATTCATCTTATGCGCCTACTGTCCAATTTAAGATTTATGACAGGCCTGTTACAATGGACTTGGGAGACTTTTGTGCTGCCATAGATATTGCTCCTTTGCAGGGAACACCAAAGACTTTGTGGAACTTTACCGAGGAGTGACCAACGACGATGACCGCATCGCTCAGCGCGGCAAGATAAGGAACATCCAATTCCCTGCCATTAGATATTTCGTTTATTATCTTGCTACTAGCATTCTTGGTAGGGAAAACACCAGTAACATTTCTAATTATCATCTTGCTTTTCTTGCTGCTGCACTTAATGGTAACACTGCTTACAACCTTGGTGCCCTTATTGCTCGCCGTTTGGCTGCTAGTGGACCTATTTATGGAGGAATTGTTGCTTCACGAGTTATCGCATATCTAGGTCTTTCCGTTAGTCCTAATGATGAGAAGCTAACCCCTTTCAGACTTGATATTTCTGCTATGAAAGGCCATCAGTTTGTCACACCTAATTCTCATTTAGGAAACATTGTTTACAAAGTTTTATTTACTAACGGGGATGAATATGAAGTGCCTTTGCCCCAGGCCGATCTGTTCCCTATACACAGGAGACCGTGGTCGTACTCCAAGGAGGCGTTGGAGGAGCAGCTTAGAGTGCGAGGCTTTCACCAGCAGCACCAGGAGGAGGGAGAAGCACCTGATGATGGCTACACCGTCACTTACCTTGGAGCGTCATCCAGCTCTTACCAGGACGAGGGCCCTTCCTCGTCGTACTATGGAGGCGCCACTTCCTGGGCACCATGGGGTTGATCTCCACTTAGGCCAAAAGCCTAAGCTTGGGGGGAGGTATATCGACATCTCACTCATTTACATATCATATCTTGTCGATACTTTGTATATCCATGTTGCAGTTTTCTTTCTTTTTTTTAATTGTTTACCTTTTATTGCTGCATTCCAAAACACAAAAAGACCAAAAATATTTCTGTTGTTTCTCTTCATTTGTTTCTTAAGTTTCAGTATTAGTTTGCTTAGTTTTAAAATTCGGTTTGTTATTCAAAAATCCAAAAATATTTTGCTTTATTGTTTGTTTCTTTTTGCTCTTGTTTCAAAAACTCGAAAACCCAAAAATATTTGTTGTTTCTTTTTGGTTTTGTATAGTGTTTTCAGAGTTGGACAGCCATCCGTGACTCCGATGGAGCTTGGTTTTCATTCTTATCATTCGAAGCAACACAAGTGAAAAAGCAATAAGGATGATCTACAACAACTCGAGTTGGGGTGAGAGGCTGGTATGAACTCTATTTGTTTTCATTTTTGTACATATACTCATCTATGTGAGCATGCTTAGTTGGTTCATGTGAGGTATATGTCATTTAGTGGATGCTTAGTAGTTCTTGTTCTCTCATGATCGGTCCCAATTTATTAATAGTGGTAGCATGTTATGTTGATGTTTGCTTGCATTGTTCTATTCATAGAGGGTATGACATTGTGGTATCCTCCTCTGAATAATTCATTCGAATTGACTTGGCACATGCTCATGCATGCATATGACTGAAAAACAAAAGTCAATTAAGCCTTGATGATTTATTTTGACTCAGAGTTCTTGTATCACTTTTATGTCTCAATTAATTTCATTTTGTCGCAAGCATGATTATGACGGTTATTGCTCTCTTGATTGTCGCTTCCCAGTCTATTGCTAGCCTTCACTTGTACTGAGCGGGAATGCTGCTCGTGCTTCCAAAACCATGAAAACCAAGTTATTCCAAAGTGTCCACCATAAATACCTATGCATGGCATTTCGAACCATTCAAGTAAATTTTCATGTGCTACCTTTAAAACCTTCAAAGTACTTCTCAATTTGTGTCAATGTTTTATAGCTCATGAGGAAGTATGTGGTGTTTTATCTTTCAATCTTGTCATTCAGACTTTCACCAATGGACTAGTGGCATATACATCCGCTTATCCAATAATTTTGCAAAAAGAGCTGGCAACGGGGTGCCCAGTCCCAATTAATTATAACTTTCATCAATAATTCTCTTCACATGTTTTGCCCTGATTTATCAGTAAGCAACTTAATTTGCAAATAGACACTCCTCCATGGTATGTGAATGTTGGAAGGCACCCGAGGATTCGGTTAGCCATGGCTTGTGCAAGCAAAGGTTGGGGGGAGTGTCACCCATAATGAAACTAAAATACATGTGTAAACAAAAGAGAAGAGGGATGATCTACCTTGCTGGTAGAAATAACGTCCTTCATGGGAGCCGCTCTTGAAAGTCTGGTTGACAAGGGGGTTAGAGTACCCACTACCATTCGTTGACAACAACAAACACTTCCCAAAACAATTTTGCTTCTGTTTTAAAAATAAAAAGCTCTAGCACATGATAATCCCTGCTTCCCTCTGCGAAGGGCCAATCTTTTACTTTCATGTTGAGTCACCATCCTTTCTTTGAGCACTTTCTCGAGAGCATAGTTGTCATTCTTAGTGTAATGTGCTTGTCCCAGAATGTGGTTAACTGTGATATAACTTTGATGCTTTTATCTTTGATATCTTTGATTCTAGTCTTCCCATGAACTTCAGAGGTGCCTGGGCATTTATGTTTTGCTGTACAAAAACGGGCAAGCGAGATACCATCTTATCATATCCTATTATGAGCATTACAATCTTGTGAATTAATATGTTTCATGTTTGTCGCTATTAGTATGTTGGTATCTTTTCATAGTTTACATGCCTATTGAGTGACATTATTTGCATTTGCCTCATCTTGAATTGCCTAAGCATTTGTTCATATAGTGAGAATATATGCATCATATGAAGCAAATGTGTTCGTGAAAGTCTTTTATCGCACTCAGTTGTTAACTGAATTGCTTGAGGACAAGCAATAAGCTAAGCTTGGGGGGAGTTGATACGTCCAAAACGTATCTACTTTCCCGAACACTTTTGCTATTGTTTTACCTCTAACTTGTGTGTTTTGAATACAACTAATGCGGACTAACGCTGTTTTCAGCAGAATTGCCCTGGTGTCTTGTTTTTGTGCAGAAAGTCAACTTTCGGGAAAAACACCAGAAAAGATCGCAAACCTCCTATTTTACCAGAAGACTCACGGAGCCAGAAGGGGAGGCGAGATGGGCCACGAGTGGCCCAAACCACATGGTGGCGCGGCCAAGGGGCCCACCGCGCCAGCCACTGAGGAGGGCGACTCGGGCACCTCCCCGAGCCCCCTTTCGACTACTTAACCCTCTCTGACCTAAAACGCGAGGGGGTCGTCCACTTCATCCAGAAACATCACCGTACGCCGCCGCCATCGCGAAACCTATTTCGGGGACCAGAAACTCCGTTCTGGCACTCCGCCGGGACGGGGAATTGGAGGAGATCATCGCCATCATCATCACCGACGCTTCTCCATCGACCATCCATGTTTCCCCCATCCATGTGTGAGTAATTCCCTGCTGTAGGCTGAGGGGGATGGTAGGGATTGGATGAGATTGTTCATGTAATAAGCTATAAGATCATTAGGGCATGGTGCCAGTATCCGTTGTTAGTACTTATTGATGTTGTTGCAACTTGTTGAGCTTAATGCTTGTCACTAGGGCCCGAGTGCCATGATTTCAGATCTGAACATGTTATTGTTTCATAATGATATGCACTGTTTATTGATCATACCTGCAAGTTGTATACACATATTGTTGTCCGGAACCCGCGGTCCCAAAGTGACAATAATTGGGACAGCCGAGGGGAATGGCTGCGATGTGAGGATCACATGTGTTCACGGCGTGTTAATGCTTTGCTCCGGTACTTTATTAAAAGGAGTACCTTAATTACCAGTAGATTCCCTTGAGGCCCGGCTGCCACCGGCTGGTAGGACAGAAGATGTTGTACAAGTTTCTCATTGCGAGCACGTACGACTATATACGGAACACATGCCTATGTTTACTTAGTACTTGGATGCTTTATCATTATTATCTGCAATGCCTATGTCTTGATTATTATATGAGCTATCTTATCCATGCAGCGCCCGTTCATCCATCCCTATGCCTACAGTGTTTTAATCCTACTGTTTACTGCAATCACTACTGCTGTCATTACTTCACTGCTGCTATTATTTCACCGCTACTACTGCTATAAAACTGTTGCTACTGATAATCTGTGTCGAGCAAGACTATTCACAGGTGCAGCTGAATTGACAACTCCGCTGTTAAGTCTCCCAAGTATTCTTTGTCTCCCCTTGTGTCGAATCAATAAATTGGGTTTTACTTCCCTCGAAGACTGTTGCGATCCCCTATACTTGTGGGTCATCAAGACTATTTTCTGGCATATACACCGCTTATCCAACAATTTGCAAAAGAGCTGGCAAATGGGGTGCCCAGTCCCAATTAACTATAACTTTCATTAATAATTCTCTCCACATGTTTTGCCCTGATCTATCAGTAAGCAACTTAATTTGCAAATAGACACTCCTCCATGGTATGTGAATGTTGGAAGGCACCCGAAGATTCGGTTAGCCATGGCTTGTGTAAGCAAAAGGTTGGGAGGAGTGTCATCCATAATGAGACTAAAATACATGTGTAAACAAAAGAGAAGAGGGATGATCTGCCTTGCTCGTAGAAATAACGTCCTTCATGGGAGCCGCTCTTGAAAGTCTGGTTGACAAGGGGTTAGTGTTCACTTTACTACGATTCGTTGACAACGACATACATAGCTCAAACAACTATTTTCATACTCTCTATATGCTTTGCAAAACTTAAAAGCTCTAGCACATGATTTAATCCCTGCTTCCCTCTGCGAAGGGCCTATCTTTTACATTATTGTTGAGTCAGTAAACCCATTCCTCTCTATCTCAAGCAAGCATTTGAGTTGTTGTGATCCAATTAGTTATATGTGTTGATACTTCTAATCATATCTCTTATTTCCTTGTTTCGCACAATAGCTTTTATCTGAATGAATATAACTTTGAAAGTTATCAATGACTGTAAGGAGATTGTTATGATTGAGGCATGTAAGTTCTGCTATATAAGCTCTGTTATAAAGACTCTTCTCGAAAGATAAGTATGATCTGTTAATTGTTCTCTGACCAAGAGTTTAAGTTTGCCTTCGCCAATCATGGTTCTCTTTATGCACTTCATTGTGGTTCCCTTTACTTATTTCAAGTTAGATTATATGAAGGGAAGTTGCTGTCTAGAATGACTTGTGTATCAATGAATGTGATGCTTCTTGTCCGTATTTTATTTATCTACACTTTGCTCCATAAACTTGTGGTCATGTTTACTGAGCTCAGTTTTCGCTTGGGGACAAGCGAGGTCTAAGCTTGGGGGGGTTGATACGTCCATTTTGTATCACTATTTTATATCATAATTTACTGCTATTCATCGATATATTTCATATTTAGAAGTGTTACTTATGTTATTTTACCAATTTTGCATGTTTGATGAACAATGGAGAATTGGACACCGGAGTCAGGATTCTGCTGGAAAAAGCGCCGTCGAGATGCACTATTTCTGAAGATCAATAAATCGAAGGAGACATATGGAAGTCCCTATTTTACCAGATGACGGAGGAGGCCAAAAGGGGAGGCTGAGAAGGGCCAACATTGCCGGGGAGTGTAGCGCTATTGGTAAGTGGAATTGGTAAGGGAAACATTTATTGTACGTGCTGTTTTTATTTTTGCCTGCTGCTATATCTCATTATGGAGGGGTCTTCTCTTGAATTCCTATTTGGGAAAACAACTACCACTGCTAAGGTAGTAGAGGAGGCGCCAGATGAGCAGGTAATACCGTTCAAAATTCCTATGAAAATTGTTGAACGTGTCACAAATAACCGCTATGCAGGAGATGGAACTGTCCATCCTGGTGATCATTTGTTATTTCTGCATGAATTGTGCGAGTTATTTAAGTGTGCAGGTATCTCGATGGGAGAAGTTAAGAAGAAATTATTCTCTCTATCACTGTCTGGTAAAGCTGCACATTGGTATAAACTGCTGAAGAATGGGTATTCTCTTGGATGGGAGGAAATTGTACCTCTCTTTTACTCCAAATTCTATCCTCCAAGTGAGATTCATAAGGATCGGAACCTCATATATAACTTCTGGCCCTATGATGGAGAGAGTATCGCTCAAGCGTGGGGGAGATTGAAGGCATTAATGCTCAAATGTCCCATTCATGAGCTTCCTGGTAATGTTGTTATTGATAACTTTTATGCAAGACTCTCCTTTCAAGATAAAACTCTATTGGATACCACTTGTGCTGGATCGTTCACTCGTAATAAAGAAGAGTTTAAGTGGGACCTTCTTGATCGGATTCAGGAGAACACTGAAGGATGGGAGAATGACAAAGGTAGGGAGTCAGGTATAAACTATGACTTTGAGTGTGTTAAAATTTTATGGATACTGATGATTATCGCAAAATTAGCACTACTTATGGTCTTGACTCTCAAATTGTTGCAAACTTTTATAAAGCCTTTGCTTCCTATTTCGGTTTGCCGAAGGAGGGTTTTAAAAATTATCATGAACCATATAAAGATGAATCTGTTTCTCATATATCTAAAGGTGTTGAGGTTAATGTTGTTGATCGCATTATTCCAGAACCTTATATTGAAAAAGTTCCTTTTCCTAATAAGATTAAGGAACATACTATCATAACTGGTGTTGTTAGTAAAAGTAATAAGAAAGCTACCAAACCTGATGAGCAAATAACTGTTGAACCTGTTGTAGCATTGGTTAAAGATCTTGTCACTGAAAATTTAGAAGATAGACACATTATCTTTTGTGAGGATGCTTCTAATATTGTCTCACATCCTAAAAGTTCTAGGAAGTCTAGTGTTCCTGTGCTTTCTGTTAGGATAGGTGATCATTGCTATTATGGTTTATGTGATATTGGTGCAAGTTCTAGTGCTATTCCTTATGAGCTTTACAGGGAAATTATGCACGAAATTGCTCCTTGTAAACTTGAAGAGATTGATGTGGTTATTCAGCTTGCTAATAGGGAAACTATCTCTCCAATTGGTATCATTAGAGATGTCGAAGTCCTTTGTGGTAAGACTAAATACCCTGCTGATTTTCTTGTACTTGGGTCGGCTGCCAATGATAGTTGTCCTATTATTTTTGGTAGACCTTTTCTGAATACTTGTGGTGCTGTTATAGATTGTAAGAAAGAGAAAATCTTTACTAAATTTGCTGGTGAATCTTATGAATTCAATTTCTCTAAATTTGCTAAAGCACCTTATGAAACTGAATTGCCTAGTGAGGATTTTGAAATTGCTCAACTTGCATCTATTGTTCTTGCTCCTAACAATGCTTTGCAGCAACATATGGAGAATCATGAAAGTGAGAACTTCAGGGAAGAAAGGAATGAGCTTGATGAAGTATTCCTTCGTCAACCTATGCTCAAACACAATTTACCTGTGGAAGATTTGGGTACCACAATGCCACCCAAGGAGGATCCTGTTTTTGATTTGAAACCTCTGCCTGATAATCTTAAATATGCTTATATTGATGATAAGAAAATATATCCTGTTATTATCAGCTCTAAACTTTCAGGTACAGAGGAGGAAAGGTTATTGGGAGTGTTGAAGAAACACCGCGGAGCTATGGGATATACTCTTGATGACCTGAAGGGAATTTCTCCTACTATATGTCAGCACGCCATCAACATGGAACCTGATGCAAAGCCTGTTGTTGAGCATCAGCGTCGTTTAATACCCAAGATGAAAGAAGTGGTAAGAAATGAGGTATTAAAACTTCTTGAAGCTGGTATTATTTATCCTATTGCTGATAGTAGATGGGTAAGTCCTGTGCATTGTGTTCCTAAGAAAGGAGGAATTACCGTTGTTCCTAATGAAAATGATGAACTAATTCCTCAAAGAGTAGTAGTTGGTTATAGGATGTGCATTGATTTTAGAAAGGTTAACAAAGTAACTAAGAAAGATCATTATCCTTTGCCTTTTATTGATCAAATGCTTGAGAGGTTGTCCAAGAAAACTCACTTTTGTTTCCTTGATGGGTATTCTGGGTTTTCTCAAATTGCTGTGAGAGCGCAAGATCAAGAGAAAACTACTTTTACTTGTCCTTATGGAACTTATGCTTATAGACGTATGCCTTTTGGTTTATGTAATGCTCCTGCTACTTTTCAAAGATGCATGTCTGCTATTTTTCATGGCTTTTGTGAGGAAATTGTGGAAGTCTTCATGGACGATTTCTCCGTCTATGGAACTTCCTTTGATAATTGTTTGCACAACCTTGACAAAGTTTTGCAGAGATGTGAAGAAACTAGCCTTGTTCTTAATTGGGAGAAATGCCACTTTATGGTTAATGAAGGAATTGTTCTTGGACATAAAATTTCTGAAAGAGGTATTGAAGTTGATCGAGCTAAAGTGGAGGCAATTGAAAAGATGCCTTGTCCCAAAGATGTTAAAGGTATTCGTAGTATTCTTGGTCATGCTGGTTTTTATAGGAGGTTTATTAAAGATTTCTCTAAAATTTCCAAGCCTCTTACTAATCTTCTTCAAAAAGATGTACCATTTGTTTTTGATGATGATTGTAAGGAAGCTTTTGAAACTTTGAAAAAGGCTTTAATCACCGCTCCTGTAGTTGAACCACCTGATTGGAATTTACCTTTTGAAATTATGTGTGATGCTAGTGATTATGCTGTAGGCGCTGTTCTTGGGCAGCGAGTAGATAAAAAGTTAAATGTTATTCATTATGCTAGTAAAACTCTTGATTCTGCTCAAAAGAATTATGCCACTACTGAAAAAGAATTTCTAGCTGTAGTTTTTGCTTGTGACAAATTTCGACCCTACATAGTTGATTCGAAAGTCACTATTCATACTGATCATGCTGCAATTAGATACCTTATGGAAAAGAAAGATGCTAAGCCAAGGCTTATTAGATGGGTACTTCTTTTGCAAGAATTTGATTTGCATATCGTAGATAGAAAAGGTGCTGAAAATCCTGTTGCTGATAATTTGTCTAGATTGGAAAGCATTCCTTATGATCCTATTCCTGTTAATGATAGCTTTCCAAATGAACAATTGGCTGCAATAAGTGTAAGTTCGCGAGATAGTCCTTGGTATGCTGATTATGCTAACTTTATTGTTTCCAAGTACTTGCCTCCAACCTTTTCAGCTCAGCAAAGAAGGAAATTCTTTTATGACTTGCGGCATTATTTTTGGGATGACCCACACTTATATAAAGAAGGAGTCGATGGTATTATGCGAAGATGTGTTCCTGAATATGAACAACAGGAAATACTGAGGAAATGCCATGGAAGTGCTTATGGAGGGCATCACGCTGGAGATAGAACTGCGCAGAAAGTTCTACAATCAGGTTTTTATTGGCCTACCCTCTTTAAGGATGCAAGAAAGTTTATTTTATCTTGTGATGAATGTCAAAGGGTTGGTAATATCTCTAGACGCAATGAAATGCCTATGAGTTATTCTCTTGTTATTGAACCATTTGATTGTTGGGGATTCGACTTCATGGGTCCTTTTCCTTCTTCACAAGGTAATACTCATATACTTGTTGCTGTTGATTATGTCACTAAATGGGTAGAAGCTATACCTACTAAAAGTGCTGATGGTGAGACCTCTTTAAAAATGCTTCAAGATGTCATTTTTCCTAGGTTTGGTGTACCTAGATATCTTATGACTGATGGAGGTTCTCATTTTATCCATGGTGGTTTTAGAAAGACTCTTGCTAAATATGGTGTTAATCATAGAATTGCTTCAGCCTATCATCCTCAAACTAGTGGACAAGTAGAATTGTCAAATAGGGAGATTAAATCTATCTTGCAAAAGACTGTTAATAAATCTAGAAAAAATTGGGCTAGTAAGTTAAATGATGCTTTATGGGCTTATAGAACTGCTTATAAGAACCCCATGGGCATGTCTCCTTATAAAATGGTTTATGGTAAAGCTTGTCACTTGCCTTTAGAATTAGAACACAAAGCTTATTGGGCAGTGAGAGAACTTAATAGAGATTTTAAACTTGCCGGTGAGAAAAGGTTGTTGCATTTAAGTTCTTTAGATGAATGGAGAAGTGAGGCTTATGAAAATGCTAGACTCTTTAAAGAAAAAGTTAAGAGATGGCATGATAGGAGAATTCTTAAAAGAGAATTTAATGTTGGTGAGAAAGTTCTATTGTATAGGTCTCGTCTCAGATTTTTTGCAGGAAAGTTACTCTCAAAATGGGAAGGACCATTTGTTATTGTGGAGGTGTATCGTTCAGGTGCAATAAAAATTGCTTCATTGAAAGATAACTCTACACAAGTGGTAAATGGTCAAAGACTCAAGCATTATATTTCTGGAGATTCTATTAATGAAGAGGTTGATACAATTAAAGTGGTGACTCCGGAAACTTTCATTGAAGAACATTTTTCTGGGACTGCAGAATTCGATTCGAATAGGTAACAGTTTCGGTAAGAAAAGTTTCGCGAATAACTTTCTAGAAGATATTTTCGTCGTTTTTATTAAATATGGAAAAATAAGAGACCGAACCGGATGGGAGACGGCACCCGTGGTGCCCAAACCATAGGCCGGCGCGGTGGGCCCCCCAGCCGCGCCGCCTGGTGGTTTGAGCACCCCGGAGCTCGTCTCCGATCAGGTTTCCTCCTGTACCTTCCTTATGTTGTAAAACTTTTTGCTATATATCTGACCCGAACCCCCGAGGTTCGTATATCGCCTTTTCATCGTGTTTTGTTTCGAGCTTTCGTCTGTCAGATGTCGTCCCAGGGTTCATCGTCGGAGGACTACGTGGCACGTCGTAAGCGTGAGCTCGTCAAGGACTTAAACCAGGGTACTTTCGTTGGATGGACGGAAGAAGAAAGGGCGAAGGCAAGGCGCAAGGACATGGATGAAAGCGTCATGAAGGAAGTAAAGGGATGCCGTCAACAAAGGGAGAACAGCCTGCAGTCAGGAAGCCCACCTTTGTGGGATCGGTTAACGCTCAACGTGCTTTTTCTCATAACCTGCAGGGAGCAATACCACCTATTCCGGACTTCAGCTCTTTTCCGGCAGTGACGGAAGTACTTCGAGTTACAGATGAGTTCTGTGATCAATACCGAGCCCTGCGGAGGGAGGTGGAAATACTCCAGGAAGAGAATATCAGACTCCGCCGAATGCTGGAACGGTTTCTTACTCCAATCCAAGTCATACCGCCACCACCGAAGGAGTAATTCATCGAGTATTGGCATCCCCTTGGTTTGTTCCAAGCTTGGGGGAGTGCCGCGGTATCACATCATTATCTTTACCTTTTACTTTTCATAAAGTCATATCGTGAGTAGGGAAGTTATCTTATATGATGGTTTGCAATGTGGAAGTATCTCTCTTTTAGTTGGTTATCTATGTATCCCTTGGTGTGAGTTGCCGTTATGAAATATTAATGAGAAGTTTTATCATTTACTTCTGCATACTTTATTTTAGCTTGCAATTCTCTTTCATATTGATAACCTTGTTGTTAGTATAGGGATCACTTTTTAGAGCACCAAGTTAATCTTTTTGGTTTTGGCAAACTTAGCATTGGTCAGTAGTAGACAATACTTTGAGACTTAAGTAGAGAGAGGGGAGTGCATGCAAATATATTATTCCATGATCTTTCTTTCTTTGTAGCTCATAAGCTTAGTATTCTTAAGTTAAACTATTTGTGCTTCTAAGGAAGATTGCGATTATTCTTATCACTTGTATAATTGTTTGTATCCCTCAACTCTTATGCTTGCTACATAACCTTGCTAGCCAAAGACCTGTATCGAGAGGGAATGCTTCTCATACATCCAAACCTTGAGCCAAACCATTGCCATTCGAGTCCACCATAACTTCCTACTATATGGTATTTTGCGCCATTCCAAGTAAATACTTCATGTGCTACCTTTAAATTATTCAAAACTTATTACTCCTAGTTTTGTGTCACTGTTTATTAGCTCATGAGGGTTCTGTAGAGTTTCTCTAGCACTTTTGTCAAACAGACTTTCACCAATGGACTAGTGGCATATACACCGCTTATCCAACAATTTGCAAAAGAGCTGGCAAATGGGGTGCCCAGTCCCAATTAACTATAACTTTCATTAATAATTCTCTCACATGTTTTGCCCTGATTATCAGTAAGCAACTTAATTTGCAAATAGACACTCCTCCATGGTATGTGAATGTTGGAAGGCACCCGAGATTCGGTTAGCCATGGCTTGTGTAAGCAAAAGGTTGGGAGGAGTGTCATCCATAATGAAACTAAAATACATGTGTAAACAAAAGAGAAGAGGGATGATCTACCTTGCTGGTAGAAATAACGTCCTTCATGGGAGCCGCTCTTGAAAGTCTGGTTGACAAGGGGTTAGTGTTCACTTTACTACGATTCGTTGACAACGACATACATAGCTCAAACAACTATTTTCATACTCTCTATATGCTTTGCAAAACTTAAAAGCTCTAGCACATGATTTAATCCCTGCTTCCCTCTGCGAAGGGCCTATCTTTTACATTATTGTTGAGTCAGTAAACCCATTCCTCTCTATCTCAAGCAAGCATTTGAGTTGTTGTGATCCAATTAGTTATATGTGTTGATACTTCTAATCATATCTCTTATTTCCTTGTTTCGCACAATAGCTTTTATCCGAATGAATATAACTTTGAAAGTTATCAATGACTGTAAGGAGATTGTTATGATTGAGGCATGTAAGTTCTGCTATATAAGCTCTGATATAAAGACTCTTCTCGAAAGATAAGTATGATCTGTTAATTGTTCTCTGACCAAGAGTTTAAGTTTGCCTTCGCCAATCATGGTTCTCTTTATGCACTTCATTGTGGTTCCCTTTACTTATTTCAAGTTAGATTATATGAAGGGAAGTTGCTGTCTAGAATGACTTGTGTATCAATGAATGTGATGCTTCTTGTCCGTATTTTATTTATCGACACTTTGCTCCATAAACTTGTGGTCATGTTTACTGAGCTCAGTTTTCGCTTGGGGACAAGCGAGGTCTAAGCTTGGGGGGTTGATACGTCCATTTTGCATCACTATTTTATATCATAATTTACTGCTATTCATCGATATATTTCATATTTAGAAGTGTTACTTATGTTATTTTACCTATTTTGCATGTTTGATGAATAATGGAGAATTGGACACCGGAGTCAGGATTCTGCTGGAAAAAGCGCCGTCGAGATGCACTATTTCTGAAGATCAATAAATCGAAGGAGACATATGGAAGTCCCTATTTTACCAGATGACGGAGGAGGCCAAAAGGGGAGGCTGAGAAGGGCCAAGGTGGGCCCTCCTCACCAGCTGGCGCGGCGGGCCCACCAGCCGCGCCGCCAGGTGGTTTGGGGCCCTGGCCCACCTCAGCCGTTCCCCCTTCGCGTACTTGACCCCCTCGGAACCCTAACACACGGGGACGGCCATCGAAATATTCCGCCGCCTCCACGAGGCGGAAAACACCAGAGAGCGAAAAGCTCCCCTGCAGGAAGAAATCTGCCGGGGGAAATTCCCTCCCGGAGGGGGAAATCGTCGCCATCATCACCGTCATCGAGCTGGACTTCATCGGGATCATCATCATCATCTCCACCGCCAACACCATCATCACCGCCGCTGCACCCCGTCTCCGCTGTAACATCTAGGGCTGAATCTTGTCTATTTCATAGGGGAAACTCTCCCGGTGTTGATTACTCTTGTTATTGATGCTATTGGGTGAAACCATTGGATTAAGGTTTATGTTCAGATTGTTATTCATCATCATATCACCTCTGATCATGTTCCGTATGATGTCTTGTGAGTAGTTCGTTTAGTTCTTGAGGACATGGGAGAAGTCTTGATGTTAGTAGTGAATTATGTTGAGTAATATTTAATGGTTTGATGCTTAAGTTGTGGTGTTATTCTTCTAGTGGTGTCATGTGAACGTCGACTACATGATACTTCACCTTTATGGGCCTAGGGGAATGCATTGTGTATTCGTTTGCCAATTGTGGGGTTGCCGGAGTGACAGAAACCTGAACACCCGTTGGTATATCGATGCATGAGGGATAGCAGGATCTCAAAGTTTAAGGCTGTGGTTAGTTTATCTTAATTACTTTCTTGTATTTGCGGATGCTTGCAAGGGGTATAATCACAAGTATGTATTAGTCCTAGGAAGGGCGGTGCATTAGCATAGGTTCACCCACACAACACTTATCAAAACAATGAAGATTAATCAACTATATGAAGCGAAAGCACTTGACAATATTCCCGTGTGTCCTCAAGAACGTTTGGTCATTATAAGTACAACAACCGGCTTGTCCTTTGCTGTAGAAAGGATTGGGCCACTCGCTGCAACTATTATTACTGCATTTTATTTACTTGTACTTTATTTATCTGTCATATAAAAAACTCTAAAAACTTGTCTGTGAGCATTTACAGTGAATCCTTCATCAAAACCGCTTGTCAACACCTTCTGCTCCTCGTTGGGTTCGACACTCTTATTTATCGAAAGTACTACGATACACCCTCTATACTTGTGGGTCATCAAGGAGTTGCAGATGCAAGCAGCCGGACCATACGGTTGTGTCTTTCGGACCGGGTCATGTATGTGATGGATGAGAATGTGCCGAAGAAGATTTGGTAGAAGTTGGAGAGTCAGTTTATGTCCAAGACTGTGACGACCAAGGTGTATTTGAAGCAAAAGTTATATAAGCTGTCAATGCAGGAGGGGTCGGATCTTGTGGAGCACATGAATGCCTTTAATCAGATTGTCACGGATCTAGCACGGCTGAGTGTGAAGGTTGACGATGAGGATAGGGCGATTCTTCTTCTTTGTTCGTTGCCACCGTCCTATGAGCATTTGATCACTACTTTGACGTACTGCAAGGAGACCGTCGAGCTTGAGGATATCACTGCGGCCTTATTATCGTATGATATGATGAAGAAGAAGATCACGGAGGAAGTCGCTCATGGTGATGGTTTGCTGGTCAAGGGTGAGCTAGGCAGGAAAGGACATGAGGCGGGGAAGAAAAAGAAGAAGGTGCAATGTTACAAGTGTAAGCAGTGGGGACATTATAAAAGGGATTGTCCAGTTCTCAGTGGTGGCTCAAGTGCCAATAGTGCAACTCATAGTGATGACTTGGACAGCAACGTTCTCTTAGTTGCAGGTGGAGTCAAGAAGGATGAGGTTGCGGGAGTAGCAGCTGTGTTCCACGGAGGCGGCGAGTTTGAGGAAGACTCGTCGGGTAGCGTTCTATAAGCTACAAAGAAGACAACTCAAGTCCGAAGTACATGGAGTTCGACGCTTGGCAAAATTCAAGTGGTGGAGAATATTCGTCAAGGTGGAGTTTGTTGTGTTTGTGTCAAATATTATGTACGAGTTGGGTTACGGTATGACTTGGAGTTGTATTAGGTGTGGATAGGATACGAGTATATTGGAGTCGAACTCTTGTAGCCTGGGCCTCCCATATAATGTGGGGACACCATACGATGTAACCTATGACGACTTGATATCAATTGGCACACAGGGGGAGCCGGCGGCTTGTGCCGGCGCCTAGGCGGCCGTTGCGGTATCTTGGGGAGGAGCGCCCGTAGTCATGCCCCGCGGATGTAGGCGTTGAGCGTTGAACTGCGTTACCAAACATCGTGCCTCGGTGTCGTCTATGATTTTGCATGGCGCAATTATCGTAACACATGTATTACTACAATATTGCACTTACTCCCTCTGTTTTTATTTAGCACGCATTCTCTGTTTTGTCAGAGTCAAATCTTTTGTAAGTTTGATCAACTACATACAAAAAGCATCAACATCTATAATATCAAATGTATAAAATACGAAAATATATTTTATGATGATATAACAATATCAAATTTATATTACTGATGTTGACATTTTTTCATATAGATTTATGATTCTATTAGAACGATGTAAATAAGAATGTGATCCACAATAATGTCTCTTATGAATCACTATCCCTGGGTTTAGTTACTACTTGGTAGTTTCTAAAAAAAAGCTTTAGACCATCACTTAACGATAAATTTATAATTAGTATATATGTTTCACTGTCTAGAATAGCATATAATGATGGGGGGGAATTATAACCATCACATGATTCCGTCTAAAACAAGAAAAACGCTGAAATCCGATTTACCTGAATATTAAGAAACAACACTTTACAAACACATTATTAAGATGTGAAAAAATGGGGATTGCAACTAATCAGGTGGCACTAACTGCAGTAAATGGGGATATTTCCACGTCATGCTGCTTAAATGGCGCGACAGCGGGCTCGCACACGAGGACGAGGGGTCACCTCGCGTCGGACGGCGTTGGTGCCTGTCGCATTTAGGAAAAAATGCAAAACAAACCTTGAACTTGTAGATGAAAGCTAAATGGAACTCTGAACTTTGAATCCCGAAAATTGACACTCCGAACTATCAAATCCCGACTGATGTGCACGTACGTAGGCGCAGCCAGGTACGCATGCATCGGGGGGAGTCCATCTTTCCTTGTTTACGTACGCTGGGGCGCAGTATTGAGCATGGATCGAGCAAGTTTGAAGTTTCAACGCTAGATCAGAAAAGCGCGAAGATGAGAATGAAATTTGCTCGAGTGTGGAGCTGCTATGCCACGGAGTCGTGTGTGGACCTTGTTCAAAAAATATGGATGTGGACCTACCTACCTACCTACAGTCCTACACGTAGGACGGTAGGAGTAGGACGATGGCCTTGTAGCACGTATCCGTAGGACGCGTCGCGGTGTGAATTTTCGACTTATTAACAAGGTCGATACTACCCCTAAGAGTTTTTATGCGTCTGGTCTCAACTCTGAATCGAGCGGCGACTGACTGTAGAGAGGCGAGGAGGTCGATGATGGGCATGGGTGTCGGGTGGGAAGGAGGCAGCGTGGGAGCGAAGCGTGCCGAAGCCTCGCGGCCGGCCGCGTGGGGCGCGCCGCAGTGCAGAATCTATCTAGCCTAGCCAGTACTGTAGTACATCACGGCGCGAGCCCCACGCCCGCCGCACCGCCGCGTGTTCCCCCACTGCCCAGTTCCTCCGACGCCTACCGAGGCGACCACCCCACCCTCTCCGATAGATAGCTCGGCCCCGCGCCCGTCCGGTCCCTCATCGTCAGCAACCAACACGGGACCCAGCCCGACGTAGCGGCGGACTTGTCCACATGTCACATGCCCATCCCCGCCGCGGCTACGGCCGGCCGAACGCCGGACAGCGGAGGCGCCCGGTAAGAAGCCGGCGAGGGCTCCGTCTGGTGGAGGAGTCCGGTGTGTGGAGTTCGGCGCCGGGGAGGGGGCGTGGAGTTCGGGGCCAGCAGTACTGGATAATTATGCGCCCTCCGGGGGACGCCGATACTAGCTCGGGCAAATGAATGCTGCTGCCTGTCCCCGAGACAGGGCCGTGAAGATGTGAAGCCATGCGTAGGAGCGGCTCCTGTGTCGCCTCCCTGGCGACCCGGGGGCGAGAAACCCTAGCGCCGGCGGCGCTTCTTCCCCGTGCACCTCTCGCCGCCGCTGGCCGCGGTGGCGGCGGGCCTCGTCCCCCAAAGGGAGGGCGGGGAGCCTCGGGCCGCGCTCGACGCGGCGGAGATCGGAGGCCGGGGCGGCGGCCCCGGGCAAGAGGCGGCGCGACGAGCTCTGCCGGTCGCGGCGGCGCGAGGTGGAGCTGCGGAGCAGCGAAGGAGGAGCGGCTCGTGGTGGCGCGCTGCCGGCTCCGTCCACGGCGCTCGGGATCCGGCGACTTGGCGGCGCGGTGCTCTGCGGCCGGCGTCGCTCGCCCCAGCAGGCCCGTGCAGTGCGCACGGCAGCGCTGCTTGGCTGGGGTGCCCGGATCTCGCTCGGGGATGTGGCGACGCGGCGTCCACGTGCAGCGGCGGGCCCGATCTGGGCCTGAGTGGAGCCACGGCCTCGGATGCGGACGTTTGTGTGACGCTCACGGCCATGGCTTGCATCTGGTGGTGGTGGTGGTCGACATTGGTGGCGCGTGTGGCTCTCACCGCTCGCGGTGGCGGCTGGCCGTGCCCGATTTGCTCTCTCTTTGGCAATCGGGTTGGTTGGTGGTGATGATCGGACCGACAATTCTCGTCGATGCGACGGGGAGCCTAGGCGCAGTGGCGTGTGGGGGCTGAGCTCGCTTGCTCAGTTCCGACGGCTTCGTCGACGGCCGTTGCGGTTTCTTCGCGGCGGTTCACGGGCGGACCATGGTGGGCTCCTGCTGAGCTGCGGCTTGGTGTGGTGCCCGGAAGCCGGGGCGGCGGCCCGGATGGCGGTCTTCGTCGCTGAGAGCAACGAGGTGGCTCGATGCGAGGCGGTTCTTCTTGGCCCCGGCGCGTCGTTCCGTTGGTGGCCACAGACGTCTGGCGCGAGGGGCTGGCGGTCTGCGTGCGTTTTGTGGCGGGCGGTGGTCTGGCCGGTCCATGGGGAGGGCGGGAGCTTTGCGACTCATCACCGGGCGAAAGCCTTGTCCCAATTGCCGTGCGGGGCAGGCAACGGCGACGCCTTGGGGCGTCGCGTTCTTCTTGAAGACGTCGTTGAGGTGTTGTCCTCTCGCTCCTTACCCGGAAGCTTCCGGGGGAAACCTTGATCCCATGGGATCGGACGAGGTCGACGTTTTTGCGTCGTTTGTCTCCTGAGACCTCGTCTTGGATGCTTCGCCGACCGGGGGGACCCGTGAAGAGTTGGTGGTAGGCGTCATCGTCTGGGTGGTGCGTGCCC